>OW799233.1:130480832-131080832 GCA_941918925.1 Phyto melanocephala | reverse complement strand
ACGTTTTTCTGTTTATTTTTTGGTGGAGCAATGTTGTCTGCTGCAAAGGGAACAGATATATATTTTTTATTTCTTAAACAAAGTCTTTCGGCAAAAAAAAACTAACGTAAAAAGGCTTTAGTATATTTATTATATTTAATATTTGCTAATTCCCTTCACCACCTTTTACATAGGTATAGTGACAACAGCGTTACTTAAGCAGTTAATACATGACATGTTTTTTACATTTGACTTGTAAAATTTCTCACTGCTAAATACGTACATGTCGTGGTGTAAGCATTGAAATAATGATTCTGAAAAACACATGTGCTAAGCCATGTGATAATATTTTAATTAGAGCGTGTTCTATTTTGTTCTAACAAGCCACCTAATATTAGATATTTGCAGAAATCTCTGCTGCTAAACAACAGTAAGTGGCGATTGACTGTTAAATAACAGTTTTGACAGACATAAAGAATTACATATGGATACAAATTTATTAAGACAACATGCTGTGTAGTAGCTGATTTAGCATAGAATTCAAGTTTAATGTTATACGCCATTTTCATTTATTATATTCAACGCCATATTTGATTTTGAATTTCTATATAGATTACTGTATTCGACTAGTCAAGCAATTTCATTGAATACCCCTATTGATGGGAATAACAAAACAATTATTCATCACTTTGTCTAGGACGCCATCTTGGATTTTAACATTTGAATAGTTTACTTTATTCCACGGGTCAAACCCTTTTATTCGTTTATTATGGGGGTTAAATTTTGTACACAATTTGATTCTCATTAACATGAAATACGTATAAAAGTTTTTCTATTCTTCATAATGATTTTATCCGCATAAAAACATCCCATTATATAATTATAAAATAAATTAATGTAAGTAGGTATGTGTAAATATTAAAAAAAAATAAGAAAAACTTGTTTTCTGCTTTAGCCGGTTTTCGAAACCATCTTCGTTCTAACAAACGTGGTATATGTTTGTATGAATGTGTTATGAAAAAACAAGGTAGTCTTGCTTCTTTCTTCATATCTCAGTTGTTTATGAACTGATTTCTGATTTTCAATAGCAATCTGCTCCAAAATATTTCTGACATTATGATATCACAAACGGGTCTAAGCGATGTTGGGGGGCTTAAAAAAACTGATTTCAACATACCCACGGACAGACGGACATTGTTCAATCGCCTTCCCTAATCATAAGCTTTCAGAAAATATATACTTTATAGGGTCGCAAACAAATTTTATAGAAATTTCACACGGTATGACAAACCTACATACATATACATATATACCCTTACACTCTCTGTGATGGGTATAAAAACAAAAGAAGTGTAACATTGAATACCGTTATTATTTTAGAGTTTTGATAGAATAGCACAGATTTACACTTTATAATCTTAAAAACTCAATGCCTAGAAATACAAAGATAACTCAAAGAAAATAATTTTGTGACAATAAGGTTAAACTGCTTATTTCTGTTTTTATAGCTTTTTAGGACAGCGCTTTTAACAACTTAAGTTGATTTTTAAAAATGTATTCCCTTTAAAATAAAGATTTTTATTTGATTTTTGAGCTAAAATATTAATGAATTAAAGATCATATCAATTTTAGTATATTTGGCTAAATTATAAGTTAAAATAAGTTGAAAAAGGCAAAACGTTTTTACGCTATAACTCCTGTTAGTTGTCTGAAATAGTTGAAAGGTTGCCAGGGGGAAGTTTTGAATTCTGGGATTGAAATGATGTGTTTATCTGAGTTTAAGCTTATGTCGACTAAAGCAGTTTTTGCTTTTTCCCACAGAATTTATAAGCTAAGAAATTCATTAATACGTGTATAAATATATCAAAGTTACCTACATAAGCCATTGTCAATACATGTGATAAAAATTTAAAAAAAAATTTTAAATTAGTTTTAAAGTTCCATTCATGTTCAGACTGCATATTCTAAATTCATAGCGAAAATATAAAAATAACAGACAATCACAGGTACATTCAATTAAGTACCTCTCTTTCTCTCTCTCTCTTTCCAACAAAAACTTTATCAATTTTAGTTGCCACTGTGTCAACACTGAGTAACAAATTTTGTAAAACCATAACTTTGTTTGTCGACCAGTGTTATGAAATAATTCTATTGTAAATTTCTAAGAATTTGTGCAAGACTTTTATTAAGAGAAATTTAATAAATTTAAAGGAGTAATATTTATATTTCCCATAACTGAACTGCGTCCACTCAAATAAATTACCACTAAAAAAGCAAAACACCTGATGATGAATTCAAGAGAGTTTCATCTCAAAAAGTGGAGTTAACTTTGATTTAAGGGATGCTTTACACTTTCCATTCACATGCAGCCTCAATATTATTTAATTTTTATTATAAAAATGTTTCACCTTTATTCTTTGTGTTCATTTATTACGCAGATTCCCTGGAAGATCAAGAGGGTGGAGCTATGTACATATCGTGCGATGTCTCAAATGGAGGTCCTGTGGAACCTGAAACGGGATATGTTCCCAATAATCCATTATTCGGTTTGGCGTTGGATAGTCCGCAGGTAAATTTTTATTAAAACGCAAAGTTAAAAAAAAAGTCAAATGTGTGCTTAAGCGACGCGACGGTTTGTGAAGTTTAAAAGTGGAATAAAAATAGTAAAAGTAAATACATATAAAAAGTTAATAACATTTTTAATGTTCTTAAGTGTTTTAATAATAAAAACATAAAAAAATAAATGTGTACTGTATTAAAATGTTTAAACATTACACAGAAAAAAAAAAATAAATTTTTGATTTAAGACATAAATAAACAGACTAATAATAAAATAATAATATTTTATTTGAATTAGGATCTGTCATATTTTTAAATTAAAAAAAAAATATTTAGAAAAACATCAGTTACTTTCTTAATACAATTTTATTTAAGCCACTAATCAAATAAAAAATTAATAGAATTCATTTTAGGCAAATGTTTTTCAATAAATATTTTGACAATATTTTTGCTGTGTACGCGCATATTCATAATCAGTTGTTAAATTCATTAAAGGTTCATAAATGGAAATTTTTATTAAAATGTTGTTCAATATACTATTGATAATTTTAAAAGTTGCTTATGATTGTGGAAGCACATCGTCGGATTAATATGCAAACCTGCTAAATCCACTTTTTAAGTAAATTCAGATTTTGATGCCGTGTGGTAGAGAATGATACGCCTCGTCGTAGTTTTTTTTTAATTTAAGTCTTGAAGTGTGAAAAAGATTTGATAAGAAAAACTGCTAAATCCCCTCGTAGAAAAATTTTTGTAAGAAAAACTGCTAAATCCAGTACATTATTAGTTCAGTGTTTACTACTAACTCTTAATTGTTTTTTTTTTTTTTTATTTTTGTAAATTAAAGTCATACATGAAGAATACCATGAAATAAACCAACAATATTTTTGGTTTTCCTCTCAAGCTACAAATATGAAATATCAGAAGTTTTTTGGCTCTCCTGTAAAATTTGCTGAAAAGGAGTTAGCCGACAATATTTAAAACCTTGAAGTAAAAAAAAAAAAATTTGCAAACAAGCAAGCAAAAAAAAATTAAACGACAGAAAATTTTGAGATATAACGCATTTCTGTTTTCTACTTATACTAAAAATTATTAAACGATTATAATCCAAAATGAGCTACTTTTATAAAACAATGCCGAATACTTAATTCATCATTTATTATTTTTGGAAAGTGAACGATTTATAATTGTCATTCTAAATGTGAAATAACTTGTCATAAATGGTGTGCTTTAAAATAACTGAAAAATCATGGAAAATATTTTTTTTTAATTTATTTTACTGGGCCGTTATGAGTATTTGTGATGTCTTTCAATCGGCTTTTATTTAAACCCCCCTCGCACCGGTGCAGTTTTAATGGCAGCATCGCCATTTCAAAGAACTTTTAAGAATAAATGTCGAGCAAAAAATATTTAAAATTTTTTAAGCAGTGTTGACTTTTTTTGGCCAACTGTATTGCGTACATAAAAATGCTAAAAACGTTTGCATTAGAAAGTGAAACCAAGTATGTCTTCTGGGGCTGAATTTTAATTCTATGAAATTGTGAATTGAAAAGTTGTTGTACAGCAAAGGGTATAGTGAAAACATATGACACACAAAAACTTTTAATTTCACATTTTCATAGAACAAGAATTAATATACTGTGCTGGTTATTATTTTAGTAGTAGAGATGAAATAATAAATACATACCAACGGAATGGGACATCACATAAAATCATGCCTTTTACAAGTGCTTTTTGAAGCAGTTAAAAACTAAGTAAGCGATGCATGAAGCGCTTTTGGGCAATGAAGTTTCTTGATATATGTTTAAAAAAAAAAAACTTTAAGTTCAAAATGTAAAATTTTTTTATTCACAACCAAAAATAAAATAAAACAAGTAACAGTGCTATATTCGGCCGTGCCGAATCTTATATACCCTTCACAACGTGTAGTCATGCAATAACAATTGTTTGTATCACCATTCATCGCATATGAAATACGGCCATACATATACAAAACATACCATTGCAGAATTATAAATTGAGTTTACGTATGTACGTTTCCAAAAAAAAAATTACAAAAAAAAAAATATGTATTTAAAACCAAAAAAAAAAAACAATAAAAAAATTAAAAAAAAAAATTTAAAAATTTTTTAAAAAAATTAAAAAAAATTTTTTTTTAAAAATTGTAATTGTGAAAAAAACGAGGTGGTCGTGGTTTTTTGCTCATATCTCAGAAAGTTATGGGGCCATTGTGCTGAATTTCAATAGCGATTCATTCTTGGATATTTCCAAAAGATTGATACCATACACAGATTTGAGGAACATATAGTTGCTTCTAAAAGTTGATTTCAACCAACACACGGACAGACGGTCAGGGCTAAATCGACTCCTCTATTCATAAGCTTTCAGAAAATATATACTTTATGGGGTCGGAAATGAAAATTGTAAAAATTACAAACGGAATGACAAAGCTATATATGTATACCCTTGTACACCACAGGTGAAGGGTATAATAGTGTGGGAGTATATTCGTTTTGTCATTCCGTTTACAACACATCAAAATATTAATTGTAGACTTCATAATATACATATATATAATGATAGATGTAAGTTTAGGCACACGCTGCCCAACAAAGCAAAATGTAATTCTATTCGTATTTCTGAACACAAAATACTTATTTTGTCAATATATTATGGCTTTAAATTAACTATTTACAATACAAAAATAACAATAAAAACTTTTTTTTTTTTTTTTAATATATTTATTTATTAAAACTTATTAATTTTATCAATATCGTTAACAGAGTTATGAGAATTTACATATAGTATTACAACAATTAACATCTGATTAATTAAATAAAGAAACTACTAATATCACAGTTTAAAGGAAAAGTTGTTCATAAAAAACCTCGTATCAACTTAGAAGTCATAAGGGATTTTAGAACAATCACTGAAATGTGTCTTTTAAACAAAAGACCCTCAGTGGTTGTTCAGCAAATTTCTTATTATTTCAAAATTTGACCTTCTGCATTTTTCATTAAATGACAGCGTTAGTTCCCTTGTCAATGAATTAAACATTTTAAAGTTAAAGTTTCTATGTAGAAGATAAGTTGGATATCTAAAAGGTAGATTGTGTATTATTTTCAAGTTTTTATTTTGAATGATTTGCAATTTTTTTGTATGCGTTTTAGCAGCCTTTTGTGACCAGATTTGACAACCATAGGTCATAAACGGTCGAATACACATTTTGTAAATAAGTACCTTGTTCTTTATATTAAGTTTAGATCTTCGGCTAATTAAGGGGTATAAGGCACGGCTACACTTAATTGCCTTCTCGCAAATGTAATTAACATGCTGTTTAAATAAAAGTTTTTTGTCAAGGATAACTCCTAAATATTTAATTTCGTTCCTCAATGGAATTATTGTTCCCCTAGACGATAAATATCTAGTAGGAAAGCGTTTTCGCGATTTGTTGAATGGAAATATAATTGCTTGAGTTTTATCGTCATTGACTTTTATTTTCCATTTGTCATAGTATTTACGAATTAATTTAAGATTATTTTCCATTCTCCTAATTATCGCATTCGACACTTTACCGCAACAAATAAATTCGCTATCATCCGCGTAAAAAGCCGCATCATGGTCTCTTCTTAGAGTAACATCGGATGTATATATCGAGTATAGTGTAGGGGATAATACTGATCCTTGTGGCAAGCCCGCAGGTATTTGCCTTTCACTAGAAAATTTGTTATTGACAGATACAACAAACGTACGTTTATCTAAAAAGCTTTTGATAAGTTTTTGTAGATAATTTGGAAAATGCAACGTATTTAATTTATACACTAGTCCATCATGCCAGATTGAGTCAAAAGCTTTTTCGATATCAAGAAAAACTACTCCAGTACTTTTCCGATTACTTTTATTACATTCAATAAAGTTTACAACTCTATTAAGTTGATGTACAGTGGAGTGCTCTTTTCGAAAACCAAATTGTTCTTGATTTATAATATTATTGTAATTTGAAAAATCTAAAATCCTGGTGTGAATAATTTTCTCGAACACCTTATCTAATAGGCTTAGAATACTAATTGGTCTATAGCTGGAGGGTAATTTCAATAAAAACTTCAAATAAATAAACCTAAACAAATTTTATTAACGTTCAAAACAATAACTACAAATATTAAAAACGCTCAATTTTCTTGGGTACAAATTACACTGATCAGCAGCAAAATCCTCCATTAAATAAAACTATGTGGGATATATTGATTTTAATGCTCTAAGAAAAAAGTGCAAAATGTTGAATATTTGTTTTATATTTTTTTTAATTTAATTTTTAAATTAAAAAATATTACGAATTTTGCACGAAAAACATTTTTTTTCTCCATTAATTTCTCAATAATTCCAAAACGATAAGATATAAAATTCTATTCGACTAAAATAAATACAGTTTTGTTACACATCTTCTGAATTTTTGAAAATCGGATGACTGGCTCTCGAGTTAGGATAAAATGTGTCTCCGTACCTGACTAATTTAGGGGAAAAAATTTGCCACGCCCATAAAAAAAAATCCCGATCTGCTGGAAAAAAACCGACAACGGATTTGAGTTCAGTGCATCAATATCCATATAGTCCTCATAGTTTTAATTAACGGGAAGACAAAAAATGATTTTTTGTCGAACAGTGTTATAGGCACAATAATTTGATCCGTTTTTGCTTAAATCAAATTTTACATATCTTGCAGCACTTTTCTTTTTACACAATCTGGAATTTTCTAGTTATAGATTCTAATTTGTTTCAGCAAAAAAGTTAAAAGAGAACATTAAAAAATGGTTTGTTTCGCCATTTACCAATAGTGATTATTCTACACTTCTATTTTGCTGAAATTAGCTAGATAATTAATCGTAGCCGCTTTATTATTCGGACATTTATACTTAAATCGTTTTAAATGCGGAATTTAATTTGAAAAGTGCTAAGCGTAATGGTCGTCTGTTCAAACTTAATAACAGAGAACGTGCTCAAAGAGTGCGAGAAATAAAAGTGTATCCAGAAATAACATCTACACAGCTTACAGCAACTGTAAAGGAACATTTTGGAAAGGACGTGCACTCTAAAACTGTTTGAAGATTGCTACATTAAACTGGTTACAACTCGCATGCAGCTAGACATCTACTATCAATGAGAAGAAACAAATGGCTTATGCATAAGAGTTTAAAACGACCCATGTAGCTTCTGGGATAAGGCATTGTTCTTAGATGAGAGCAAGTTTAATATTTTTAAACCTGATGGGCTTTCCTGTGTATTGCGAAAGCCAAACATTGCATACAAAAAAAAAAAAAAATCTTATACAAACAGTAACGTATGTTGGCGGGGATGTTAGCCTCTAATTAGATGTGACATAACCATAACTATACTATAAAACAGCTGTGTGAACCAAACTTATGAACCACAATGTTTTTAATTATAGGTGTCTTGCCATAACGCCATAGAAAACAAATTAAATTTTGGTTTCTATGGCTATGGCATTATGGTTATGTCACGTCTAATTCGTGCTTTACGTCTGCTGCGGGCGATGGGCAAATAATAGACAAAATAATAGACAAAACTGTTTACCTTAACTTCTTGAAAGTAAATGTCAATGAAAAGGGCAGAACAATTTAATCTATATGGCGTTTTTTTTACATTCTATCATGACAATGACCAAAACACGAAACGCACCATTTCAATCAAAAGTGACCTTAAGGCAGCGTTGTTTGAAAAGTAGCTTTAAATTGGCGAAAATGTAACAAAAAAATTAGTGCACTCTCCGTCAAAACGACGAAAGACAGTTATTAAACATGAAGAATTGTCTACTAAATATTAAGTCAATTTTTTTTTCTAAATTTTTGCTTTAATAATGGTTGTACCTATAATTTTGCTTAGCAGAAGACTTCACTTTTTTTTAAATTGTTCTTAAGTTTTATTATTATTTCTTAAATTTTTGTAATAATTTTTTAGCCATTATACGTTTATAAAATAATTATTTTGTGTTTCGAAATACGTTAAAAAATTTTCGTTTAATTGAGCAGCTTGTGCCTAGGCTTAAGTACAGCTCTGTATCCTCTGAGCACTGGGGGCAAATTACGGCTTTCGAACGTAATCGAAATTTTGAAAAGTCTTATTAGAATCTCTAAACCTAAAGCACAGCAAACTCGATCGTTCGAGTAAAATTTTGATCGTGATCGAATGCCGCAATTTAGCCCCTGATTTCATTTTAGCGCGATCTAGCTCTGTCCGTTTGTCTGGTCGCCCGTTGAAAACATAATAAAACTTGAACAAAAAAAGCTAGGTGATGAAATTTTGCTAAAATATGTACATATTCAAAATACATCAGAAATGTTTGGTATCAGTTTATTAAGCAGAAGGTTTAGCATTGTATGCAAGATTAGGTCATGAAAAAATGTTTTTTTGGCATCGAAGTGATAAAATTTTACAGTTATACGAGCAAACTTTCATATTTATGTATTACCAATCGAATGATTCTGTTCTTGCAATCGAATTTTTTTTTTGTGGTTATGACATTTCTATTGCAATAATCATAATTGCTTAATGTTGACTACATATTCATATTCCGAAACGAAGATAAAACCGTAAAATTCTACTATCACAACTAAACTATGCGATTGGCAACAATTGCGGTACTCATAATCGATACCGTTTTCTCTGTGTATATAAAAAAAGATCAAATCTTATTATCTTGGCTGCTAGTGGACTTGAGCTTAATTACTCACCAAGCTCGCCTCTCAACAGGTTTAAGGTATTTCGTAACGTGGAGCATGTGACACGGTCTTGTTGAAACGTTATGTCAATCAATTCCAATTTTAACTTTTTTTGGCAAGAAATGTCGGCACCTTGCTCCATTGACTGTAACGATGCGATTTCTGTCGTTCGAAAAAATTACGGTTCAATAATGCCACCCGTCCACAAAAAAAACGTACCAAGCAGTACACATTTGAGGTGCAGTGGCATCTCTTGAACTACTTCTAGGCTGCACTTCACACCAGATTCGGTCACAACAGCTTGAATAGTCTGTTCGGTAGGTTAATTATGACGACACAGCAAGAATTTTGATAATGAAATTCAATTGTTCGTCTCTTAGTCTATTTATGATGAAATGGAAAACCTTTCTGAGAATTTATGGCATTCTAATATGTCACGATTTTTTTATACTGAACAAAATTACACTGATAACCAAATCACTGTTAAGTTGTGCAAATTCATTCTATATATCGTTACATAAATTCGTCATACATTCATATGACAAAACGTTTAATATTGTATTTATGTGTAAGTGTAATATAACGAAGTTACAAAACAAAATTATGTTTTACTCTCCTAAAAACTGAGCAACTAAACCAACAATGATGTGTACATAAGTATATACCCAATACCCGAATAAACTGTTTATCTAAGTATATATTTATTCAAATTATTTTTTTACTGTTACAACACTAAGTTTAAAACTAACAAGTTTTTTACTTATAACTATATTTGAATACTAGCTTGTGCCCGCGACTTCGTCTGCGTAGTTATAGGGATAAAAGGAAGACTTAGTATTAACCTAGATTGTACGAATGTTAATTATGCCTATTAGTAGAATTTTTAATTTGGAAATTTCAAAAAATATAAAAGAAAAGTCAAAACTTACAACAAAAATAAAAATTTTACAACACTAAGAACCCGTTTAGGCTGTGTAATAATGAGTTTGCCAACGACTTCGGTTGGCTATTGTGATAAAAAGTAGCCTATGTGTTAATCTAGGTTGTTATCTATCTACATATGTGCCGAATTTCATTTAATTCCGTTCAGCCGTTTTCGCGTGATTGAGTAACATATATCGAAACATCCACATTTATTATATTAGTAGGATTTTCTGAACTGACTATGATAACTTTTAAACATTCAGAATCCTTCATTTAAATTTCAATTAATTTTATCTCATTCTCTCTCTTATTTTAATTACAGCAAGAGTGCGCTGCAGCGTCGTGTATTGGTTGTTTGTCGTGTCAAGGCAATACAGTATTACCGCTATCCTCATTGCCGAGCAACGATTTTGATTGTGGTTCCTGTTTCGATCCAATTGTTGTCGGTGATTTCGGTGGATCTGCACAAAATAATTCACAAGTTCTACACAATAGCACTGGCAACAGTGGTAGTGGCAATACTTGTGCATCAAATTATTGGTCTACCGATGAAATGGCGTCAACGTTTCCAGGCTTGCCACCATTAGACATTGATCCCCTACCCAGTCTCTTTCCCTTTTCACCGTGTGGTGCGTCATACAATTTCTCAGCCAATCCCCATCAAGCTTCACTCTCGTATACCGTACATCCGCATCAAATGTTAGTATCACCCAGTAGTCACCAACATCAACATCAGCATCAATACCAATCAGGAGGAGTAGTAACGTCATCTGCGTCGGTCCCAACGTTGTCGACGTCATCGTCCCTAGTTGGAGGCCAGCAATCGTTATCGCACAGTAATGCTTTGAACAATGTTACAACGCAGTCATGTTATTATGATCCCATAATTACAAACTCATCACCGTCATCGTCAGCAACGGGAAATGTTGCGGGAAATTCGTCGTGTAGTTCACAGCATATGAGTGCAACTTCATCGGGGGCAGGTGCTGCAGCCATGTATCCCAGTATGAGTGTTAATGTTAGTATGAACATGACAATGCATGGTTATGGGGCTGCTGATGCTACAATGCCCATGCAATGTTCACAAGTGAGCCTCTGTTTTTATTATTTTATTATTATCATTATTTTTACAAATTATAACTCCTAAGACATTGTATGGACGTTTTATTATATTTTCACATTTTCAGATGCAATGGAATCCCACAAACTCGTCGTCAGCGGTTAACGTTTTGTACCCACCTTTGCTAAGTCCCTCACATTACCCAGCCGCAGCCACCTACTCATTTACAGCCGATTTTCGTGCTCCAACACTGCAATCTAATCAAAATTCTACTGTCCTACTACCCTCCCTTAGCGAGGCTCTCGAAAAAGACACAACACCACCGCCAGCATCCCTCATGGATGCTGTAACACCAAAAAGTTTCTATACAAGCACACAAATGGGTCAAAGTTATTCGCCGCCCACTAAAAGCCCAACTCTATTCACACAAATGCGTGACACAAAACCATTTAATCAAATTTCTGGACCCCCTTCGAATTCAGGTGTTGCCAGTAGCTACGAAGATGAGGACAGCAATGAAGAGGGTTCGGATAGTAAACCGAATCTTTGTCGTTTATGTGGCAAGACATATGCGAGACCTAGTACGCTTAAGACTCATCTGAGGACGCACTCGGGAGAGAGACCCTACCGCTGTCCGGACTGCAATAAGAGCTTTTCGCAGGCCGCCAATCTAACCGCTCATGTACGCACACATACTGGTCAGAAACCGTTTCGTTGTCCTATTTGTGATAGACGTTTCTCACAAAGTTCCAGCGTCACAACGCACATGAGAACCCATTCGGGTGAGCGTCCCTATCGTTGTACAGCGTGCAAAAAATCATTTTCGGACAGTTCAACGCTGACGAAGCATTTGCGAATACACAGCGGCGAGAAACCGTATCAGTGTAAATTGTGTTTGTTGAGGTAAGTTTAAGATGTTTAAACAATTAGTTCTCTAATTCAGATGATTTCGTTGAAGGCTTTCGAAAAATGTTTGATTTTTTTAAGAAAATTTGTGATAAACTTTTAATTTATAAAAATTTTTGAATACATTTTCAATTTAAAGAACATCTACTATAAGTGCTGGACTACGCAGTGATCTAAGTATTAATTTATAAAAAAAAACTTTCGATAACCGTTCTAGAGTCTTCAAATTTTTTGACCACTCTTTGAATGGTTGACACATTAGGTGCACTTTCTCGACTGGAAATTCTTCGAAGTTTGCTAGTGGTCTCAGCATAACTTTGCAAATTAGTTTTCACAATTATAACTCATTGTTCTTTCGTAAGGTTCTTCATTTTTAACAATCGGAATAAACATATGTCAACAGCTGAAAAAGTTCGGAGTTGTCACAGGCACAAGAAATTGGAATTACATTTAATAAGTGCATTATTACTGAGACACCCATCACATAAGTTTTAACTTTTTCAAATCTTATACTCTAATGTGTTTAAAAAAAGTGTTCAAAATATTTTCATCTGCATTATTTACACAAAGATTTTTTTTTAATTGCTTACTTACATTTGCATTATTTTTCGTGTTTTTCTTTTTCTAGATTTTCGCAATCGGGCAATTTAAATCGACACATGCGCGTACATTCGAGCAACAATAATGGCGGCAATCTGTTGACGTGACAAAAACAACGCAGTGGAGGTGGCTTTCAGCATTATCATCCCCACAGCACACATGCACACACCCATGCCTATGCACACCATCATCATCACCATCACCATGCGGCTGCTGCTGCAGCAGCTGCTGTTGCCGCCGTTCATCCTTCGCATTCCTTAAATGCCAGTAATTATGGCGATTATGTTAATCATCATCATACACACCCGCACTCCCATCATTTACATTCGCATCCACATCACACACATTCACATGGCATCGGCGATTATGCTACACCCGGTTCACAAAACTATTCAGGGTATTATTTTTGTGCTGCATTGAATAAACCCAAATTGGAAAGATTTTATTAAGGACAATGAACAAGAGTATCTAAATAGATAAATAATATTGAACAAATTCAACGAATCTGTCTCTATCTTTTTTAAAAAAGCAACAAATAAACAAATGTAGAATCAGTAATATTCAAAAATTGTTTCTGCATATGCATACATATACATAAGTATGCATGTATGCATATAAGTATGTACATGCTTTGTAGTTGCTTTTAGCATTTATGCTCAAATAAAAAAAAAAAACAAATGTAAAACAAAAAAACCTAGAACATAAAATTTAATTATACAACTTACGTAATTATATTTAAATTAAAAAAATTAAAACTTTAATGTGTAAATATACTTCTGTATTATGTAGTCAAGTATGTAGTTTTGCTTTTGTTCGTTAATTTTTTACTTAAGATTTTAAACAAATTTCCAGTATTAAAATCTAAGTTTTATGTTCTTAATTTGTTTATTTTCTAGTGATTGTTGTTTTTAAGTTTTTTTTCTAAAAGTAGTTTTAACTCAAAAACACGCATAATTCAACATAAATTTATATAAATTCAACGAATCAGAAGATTTTAGTTTAATAAAAAGACAGATTTTTATTCTATGTATTTAATTTTATGTCCAAAAATATTTAAATTATTTAAATTTTTTTGACACTATAAAATTTTAGCTGTAAGTCAGGGTGCTTCAAATGTATTTCAAAATTTCTCTCTATACATTCTTTTTAATAAAACAAAGAAAAAATAATTATAACAATTTACTCGTATAATAATTATTTACATACCTATATTTAACAACCACAACAACAATGAAACAATATTAAAAAGCTAGAATTTCAAAACTCTAGTCAATATTTAAGCTTATTAAATGTTCTGTAACATTTCTATTTTTTAATTAAATAAAATATAAAATCATAAATATGAAATTAAAATTAAAGAAATTAAACCATAATTTGTATCTAAAAAATTTATAAAAAAAATTAAACTTACAGTGGATCACATTTAAATTCGGGCAGTAGCGTGAAAAAAGTTCTTGTCTCAATACCCATGTTTCGATGAAAGAAAATACATCTCACTTTTTTATTAAATCAGAAAAATCCTTTTAATTAAAAATAACAAAAAATGTATTCCAAGTTCCAATCTTAAAAGTACACGAAGGTATAATTAAATAGCATCACTTTGAAAATTGGGCAAGCAATGTTTTGAGCAAAGGAAACGGTAAATATATTTTTAATTTTGCGTTTTATGTATTTGTTTTCAAATTTATTAGTCATTAGCGGAAATCACCCTTCGTTGTAAACAGATCATGCATATGTTGCAGATCTTGCTAGTCTAGTATATATTTTATAGCAAACGTTGCTTTTGAAAATTTCCAACTGTTTTTAGTATTGGAAATAAGTGCTTGTGTGGGAAATGTAATTTAAGGGTATATTGCTTTTGTGGTGTTGAAAACTATTAGACCTTGGTAGAACGTAAGATAGTTATTTAGCAGCATTAGGAAATAAAATCTGAACGCGAAATATCAAAATTGAAATGTAAATCAACGCAACTTAAGGATAAGTTAAGAAAAATCCCTTTATATTCTAGACATTTTTGGGACAAATTAGGGCGCAGGATGCAGAACAGGTACATAAAATAATAATTGAATCCATACTATGAAGGGTACAAGCTGAATCAAAAAACGTGGCGCAGCAAAATATTAACTTTGCGTTATAGAGCGCACAAAATGCCAATTGGACATGTGTATGTGTATACCATTCGTAGGTTTGGGCTTTTAGTACCGCTCTATTTCAATCTAACCTAACTTTACGTTATTTTAATATTAGGTTCGTTCGAGTACTTTTACTGCACTTTGTAGTAAATGAGTAATTATTTAGTAAATTGAAAATTTTACTCTCAAAAAGAGAATTTGTCCAAAAAAGTACTCGAACAGACATTTGTAAAAATTCGTAAGATTAAAGCTCTAAACACATAGACGACAGCAGACTTCACAACTTCACGGCTTCAAATGCTGCCAACTTCAAATGCTGCTCTGAAGTCAGCTTCATAAATATTTTGATGACAGCAAGAACATACCCAGCAAAAAAAATTGGAAGTAGTGCAAAGCGAATTACATTTACAAGACTTCTAAATCAATTGTGTAAAATCATTATTTCTAAATGACTTCTTAACTGCAAAATAATTTGACATAAATGATGTGCTTAAAAATGAATGCAACATCATGCAACATAAATTAAAGAATTCATGTAAACAAATAAATTTAACACATGAAATATCCGATACTTGTCACCAAATATGCATGAGTTCCATGCACTTATTAGAATGGAGTGCAGTTCATTAAAATATTCATGTAAACACATGATCTCCAATGACAAGCTAATGTTAAAATCATTAGTGTTTTTACCTAAATTTAATCACTACGTCACCAGTTGAACCCCTGCAAAATCACTTTTTTGTCATAGATTTTTTTGCTGGGTAATAATCAGTTAATGTGTATTTTAGCAATACAAATTTCAGGGATGCCGCATATATATTTTATAATGAATAATATTAAAGTTATTGATAGAAAAAATGGAATAATATCACGAGAAACTATAAAAACACATAAATTTTTTTCTTTATTGTATTTTTGTAATGTTCTTTTATGTTTAATATTAAAAATAAGTTTTTGTTCTTTTTTTTTCCAATATAATATATATAATGGCAACACTATATTTTTTTATTGCTGCCCGTCAAAATAGAAAATAGCGTAAGTTGCTAGCAGCTGCAAATTCTGTTGTGCTGTCGTGCTGCCGTCAAAATAATCGTTTTCATTTAAACACATGTATTTTATTTTTGACATATTGCTGCTTGCTGTCTGCTGTCGTCTATGTGTTTAGAGCATGAAGCAACAGCTGATGGCAAATAAATATTGTGTTGTTTAATGGGAACTATGTACATACATATGTGCAAATATGTATTTAAGTATGTATACCTGCGCCAGATTCAGGCAGTTCCATTCTTTCATGTGTAGACATTGTTAACTAACTTTATTTCACAAACAATTTAAATTTAATAATATTTTCCACTTTTGTTTGAATTTTCCTTTTTTTAATATTTTTTTCACAAATTGTATACTTTTTGTTTGCTTACTTTTGTTTGTTTTCCTTTTGAATTATATGTTTTTTGGTTTTGCTAAATCTTACTGCAAGAAATTTCTGTAGTAAAAATTACTCAGTCAAGAACTGTCACTTATCGCCTCTATTTGTGCTCTCATTTACTACAAATTTGTTTAAACGAACGCAATTTCGTAAAATGCAGTAAAAATTTTTACAAATTCGTACAAATTTCTGAGTTTTCGAACGAACCTATTATTGCTTTCTTATTTAATGTCTGACTTACAGTATGAGATAGAAAACTATGGGCCGTATTCATAAAAAATATTTTAGGTTTATTGAAGAATTATTTGACAAATTTCTCTACAACATCTGTCAAATAAGCCTTTAATAAACCTAAAATATTTTTTATAAATACGGCCCTATATTTATCTTAGTTAAGCCTTTGTGTACACTTTATAGCGGCAAAACAAACAGATAATAAACAAATAATTACAAACATTGATTGTTTAATAAAAACAATCATCTGTTCTTAACGCTATCTAACACGGTTGTCTTGAAGAGTCAATAGGTGTAATGAAAATGTTGGTTAAATCGGCTTTCGGTATTAAATTTTCACTCGTTTTAAAAAATGAAAACCTCAAAATCATAGCTTATCAGCATCGCAAAATGTATTTTTTTAAATGTTCATGTGTATGTGTGCACGCACGTATAATACTGTAATCAGCTCTCCGCAGGAACACGAAAGTTTGACGTAGTGGTATATCAATTCCATATTTGTATGTAATATTTTTTTTTTTTTTGATTTTGTTTTTAAATTTTTTTGTTTTAGAAACAATTAAAAAAATAACTCAGTTTGTTTGAATATGAAACGACGAGAAGGCAGCAACCGCTTTTTTAAGTCTTTATCTATACGAGGAATCTTTTAGGTTGTTTATTTTATATCTTTTTCAGAATGTTAAGAATTCTCTATGAATAGATTCACCGGAATGTTCGGAACACAGACCTAGTCCATTGTTATATAAAAAATTAACACAATCTTTTATGTGTTTTAGCAATGCGTGTATATTTTATGTTTCAGATACTTACTAAATGCTTCAAAAAGCTCTCCGCAAATTCAAAAACATGAATATCTAACTCAGGGCCAATAATATTTGCTGTAAATCAGCAATTAACCACTTTATTTATAGCTTTGAAAGTAGTAACAATGGGCGGCAATCTTATATTTCTCACGTTACCTGATCCACTAGAGGAACTAAACCTATACAACGCTACTTTTTGGTCTTGTTGTGTCGAGGAAGCCTTTATATAATATCCTTGTGATGATCGGGAAGAATTACGTAACATCTGCTACAAGTTCTGAATGGAAGCTTTTAATCTGAAATTTTTAATAAACAGGCTCTACATAAGATCTTCAACCTTTTTTTATGAGAAATGTGTCAGATTTTTTTTCCTTAGACAATTTTCTTCCTACAAGGCGCACAATTTTTTTCTATTTTTTTCCTGGCAATATTTAAAGAAGCAGAGTAATTATTTTTTTGTGTCCCAATGTTTGTCAAACTTCAAGGTATATTAACTCCTTGGTATGTTAATATACCTTGGTCAAACTTAATATATAAGAGATTTTAGTGCCAAACATTATCAAACTCCATATAAAAAAAAGATAGACAAAAAACACTCTCTCTCTGCGCTATTATCGTCTGTGATTATACCATGGGGAAGGCAAAGTAATAAAATTCACTCAATAATAATTGTTATGATATGAATGTTTGGCTAGTATTAAAATTTTTATCAAAAATATTTCCTAAAATATAAGCTAGTCCAGCCTAAATTTATTCATGCAAATAAAAATCAATTTTATTACATTTATCCCGACGTTTCGTCAATATTTGTTGACTTTTTCAAGGGAATAGTAAATAAACAAGGAATTTTTATAACATTTAGCCGGAACATTTAAGCTTTTATTTTTATTTATTTATGTAAATATAAAATTTGTCTATTTGTTTACTATAGGTTCGTTCGAGAACTCACAAATTTGTACGAATTTGTACAAATTTTTACTGCATTTTACGAAATTGCGTTCGTTTACACAAATTTGTAGTAAATGAGAGCACAAATAGAGAGCGAAAAGTGACAGTTCTTGACTGAGTATTTGCAAATTTTTACAACAGAAATTTCTTGCTGTAAGATTTAGCAAAACCAAAAAACATGATTCAAAAGGTAAACAAACAAACGTAAGCAAACAAAAAGTATACAATTTGTGAAAAAAATATTTAAAAAAAGGAAAATCCAAACAAAAGTGCAAAATATTATTAAATTTAAATTGTTTGTAAAATAAAGTTAGTTAACAATGTCTACAGACGAAAGAATGGAACTGCCTGAATCTGGCGCAGGTATACATACTTAAATACATATTTGCACATATGTATGTATGTACATAGTTCCCATTAAACTTTATTTATTTGCCATCAGCTGTTGCTTCAATCTTACGAATTTTTACAAATGTCTGTTCGAGTACTTTTTTGAACAAATTCTCTTTTTGAGAGTAAAATTTTCAATTTACTAAATAATTACTCATTTACTACAAAGTGCAGTAAAAGTACTCGAACGAACCTTATATTGCAACTCTATTGTTATGTTTTTGTGTTCTACTCACGTTAAGATGTAACCATAAAAAGGATATTAATATTCAAGAAGTTTTATAATTAAATCTTTATTGACTAGCCAGTGCAAATATCAAACTTAGAATGAATGTTAAAGCCAAATGTAAATATACAGTTATAAACATTACTAAGTCCCCGTAATGTAACGCCGCTTTCATTTTTTTGGTATTGCCAACAATAATAAAGTTCGTTCAATAACGTTTCCTGCTTCGACATCTACTATTAGATCAATTTGACTTACTCTGCGAACAAGGTAACAAGTATGTGGTTAGAAATATATTAGTTTCTTTTAACTTCATACTAGTTACATATCTGCCCTTTTTATATATCTAACTATCGATTTAAATATAAGGTTGTCATAGGACTCCAACTTGTTAATTGTACATAGTTTACAAATTAAAAACCGAAAGCCAATTTTACCTACATTTTCATTACACCTATTGACTCTTCAACAAAACCGTACTAACTGGTGGCTACAGCAGGACAAAACTAGTAATTATATGAAAGATAATTACAAGCGCATGGAGCATTAGTCCATACTGCTAAAATAACAATATATAATAGAGTCCGTTAGGTTAAAAAATAATTATAAAATTAGAGAAAAAGCCGCAAAAAATATGGAACTCCATTACCCCTAATAAATGCATAGCATAGAGTCCATGATTAAAAGAAAAATATCCATAAATGATATCAAAGGATATGTTACGGAGTATCAATGAGGCTCTCATATGCCGTACTAATTAATATGGTCGAATATTTAAAAATGTTAAGTAAACGAGCGAACCCAATATGCACATAAATTTTTAAGTAGGTAATGTTTTGTTTCCCTTGGTTCTGTTGGTTTTTTTTAATTAGATCTCTTTTGTACAAATTTAACCTATTAAAATTAATAAATTACAATCTAATACTGGTGTACGAATTATTTGTGGTTACGGTTATATATGTACATATTAATAGGTAAGTCGTCGTTTACGAACATCTTTATTTTTATTATTAGATAAAATGGATATATGTAAAAATTTATTAAACAGAATCGATTTGGTCAGCCATAAAAATTCCACCTTTTTAATCTACATATTTAGTTTACAAAAAAAAAATATCTTTTTTGGTATTTTTAAGAAACAGTTTTAATACAAAAATTACAAATTTTACCTTATTGTATTTTAAATGTTACCTTACGTGCATTTCAAAATTCTTTCTTTCTATAAAAAATTTAATAGTTTATACAAAAATAGGAGATAAGAATAGATAATAAAATGTTAAACATTTCTTAAACATACCCAACATATGTGAAATTTACCAACAATTTTGTCATGCATAGATAATTATGTAGCAAGAATAGCAATGATAAGCAACTTTATTGAATTGGTCGATTGTGTCTTGTGTTTGATTTAAAAAAAAACTTACTTTTAATAGAACAAAACACACAACATACTTAAAATAACATAAAACAATTTAGCACCTTGTATTTTTTTATAATATATTATCCACAAAATAGAACGCTTCACTATCACTGCCGCACATTATTTTCGAACTTTGAGAATCAAATGTATTTATAGCTTTGCGTAAATCAGATATTAATGAAGTCACACTGATGCGGTTCTTTGCACGTTCTCCATTTAACCAGGGATTGATGTTGTCGTTACTAGAATGCTCTACGCCACCAGTAACACCTAAGGAGTAATGTTGGGACCACAGCCACAGTTCCCCACTTTCGGCAGATGTAAAGAGTTTAGAAGGATCGGATCGGTGGAAACCTATATCGGTAATAGGACTGTTATGAGCGGATAGATAGGAGGCTGGAAACCCGGGGTTACGTAAATCCCAAACAGTAATGGAACCTTCTTCTGAACCCGCCAAAACTATATGTGACTGAGTGGGGTGTGAAGTTAAACAGGAAACATAATTGGAAAGTCTCTCATCTTCACAGGATGTCATAAAAGCAGCCGAGGGTGTTGATTCAGCAGAAGAACGTATATCGAACATGCGTATAACACCCATACGATTGGCAACTAGAATCTCCTGAGGATTAACATAAAGAACCGAAAGTAATGACAAACTGTCTGCCTCCACTGATCTTCTTACTGCCAAATGAGCCTGGGTGTCAATAATATTCAGACGACCATCTTCGCCTACAGTGGCCACTTCCTTTCCATACACTGAGATAGCAGTACAGCTGGCCGACTCACCGCTTGCATCAAACTTATGTAAAAGCTCACTTTTGCCCTCCTCTTGCAAGTTATCCTCATCGACGGCCTTTTTAATTTTTAACAAAGTTAAGCGGCCTAGACAAAATATCATTAAAACTGGCACATGTAACATATTTTATCAAAAACTTACCATCACTACAACTTACTATGGCAGTCTCGTCAGTAACGAGTTCTATGCCAGTAACATCACCAGACATGGCAAATTTATCATTGCACCTTGGCACGTACTCATTGTAATCATCTTCATACTGATTCTTTTGAAGGCGCCAAATCCTAACAAAGTTCTTGGGCATATTCCAACTCCCGCTAAGGAAACGTTCACTCTCCTTCAACTGTTCCGGTACCCAACGCACTTTTGAAATTTTCTCCGATATAAAGAATGTATTTACTTTTGTTTCACACATGTTTATTTATTTCTTATATTTTATGTTACAAACTATAAAAGTTTCAAAAATGTATTGCTTTTTCACTAATAAATATGTTAAGTTGTGTATTTTCGGTTAAAGCAATGCAGCTGTTTTTCGGTAAGTTGCCAACTATGATAAAGAGATATGTAAAGTTGCCAGCATAAAAATATAATTTGTATTAATTTTAATTAAATTCAAAATATATAACGGGTATTCTAATCAAAACGCATACATATTATTTATTGTCTATATAGAAATATTTTTTTGTATAATAAGTAGCTTTTGAATATTTATTTTTGTTGAACTTTTTTGTTTAAACTAATATTTTTAATCAGGCTTGAGTTTATATTTATAATTGTTTATTTTTACAAAGATTTTTTTTTATAATTGTGATAAATGAAAGAATAAATCTTGAAAAATAATATTTTTACCGTCACTAGCCGAGTGGACTGCATTTTCGAAACCAGCTACGATTTCATCATCAGCACTCTCTGATCGGTGGTTACATGTTGGTTGTAAATATCATCTATTTAACTCACGGGACTTAAGTTAATTGAATTCGGTAACTAATTTTTAGTTTTTCCTTTTTCATATATTTTTACCACAACAAGTTAGATTGAAATTTTTAACCTAACAGCAACCCTTTTACTTTTGTTTGTTATTATCTTTCATTTATATCACTTTTTTGTCCTGCTCTAGCCACCAGTTAGGTAGCGATAAGAACAGATAATTGTTTTTAACAATCAATGTTTATAATCATTTTTTTTATTTTCTGTGAGGTCAGTATACAACGAAATGTTGTTTAAGAATTAACTTAACATTTTTAATTAAGTGGCCAAAAATACGTTTTAGCTATTAGCGGGATATCTACCGATCTTTATAGACCCACCTTTTGTACCTCTAAAGCTTAACTTATTGATAGTGCAATCTTAAACTTTCTCATGTCATTTATTTCATTTATTTTATCCCCAATGTTACGGTATTGTTCGAATAGAAAAGATAAGATTTGGTAAACTAAACAAATTACGAAACTCTTCAACTAACTTTTTCTCTTAATATCTCTTTGTATTTCCTTGTCAAAATAATATTGTTCAATGGAATGTCAGGTTTAGATTTAAAGTTTATATATAGATCTTTTTTGATTCAGTATCATGACGCAATCATGCATGAAAAATTTTGTTATTGTTCGCTATAAAATAATAATAATAAATTTTTTAATCTATTTTTAAAAAATGTCGGAGAATAATGTCATGTACTATACATTATTTTTCTTATATTCTTTCAATTTATTAAGTGTATATGGGGACTTTATATTTTTTGAACCAATTTAAGGGCTATGTGAAGGATTTTTAACAAATTCTTATTTAATTGAAAAAAGTTTGCAATTTATCCCTTAAATTGTAATATAGTTAAAAATCTAGCTGCTTTCTTAAAATTTTTAGTTTACACTTAACAGGATTTTTTAAAAAAATTTAACATCATTCTTCTGTCCGATAGGTCATATATTCAGCGGTAATGTCAATATTTTATTTACAGCAATAAACATTTTTGGTTGTGTATAATGAAATACATATATGGAAGTTGTAAAGAAATCCTTTAATGGTTGGTTACCACTATTATGATTTTTTAAGAAATAGCTTATGAAAAGCATTGAGATTGTAAGAAAAATATATGATTACAATTTGCATTAACGTGCTGTTATTTTATTAATATTAAATTGTTTTTTAATATTTTTTGGCGATGGAAATTCCTATATCTGTAGGACCATAGTGTAATAACGCCTTGTAAAAAACAGTTGGCAATTATGTTGAAAACTGGTTTTGGCGCCGAAAATTAACAAAATAAATTTATGACTAACAACAATTTTGTTTTGTTCCGAGATAATTTTATTAATTTTATTTAAATAAAACTTGTTGTTAAAAAATTCATGGCTGACAAACGGACGTTAAAGAGTAATGGTGAAACGGTAATGGTATATTAAACATTTCACAATGCTTAACCGAATAAAAAAGTTTTGTACAATAATAGGCAATTATACATAAATATGTACAATAATACATTTATTTTTTTACTTTTTAGTTAAAACAAGAAAAAGAAAATGATGAAAATCCTCCTAAAAGACGTAGTACGCGTTTAACGCGCAACACACGCTCAATGGCTGAAGAGGGTGGTCAAGCAGCAATATCCGAAAGGGAGACTAAAAAACCTTTGACTTTTGTTAAATATCATGGAGCTATCATATATTACACAAATGCCAATGAAATTGCCGAGGCTTCCGATAGCTTATTGTTGGTTTTATTTTGGTGATATCTGAAGAGTATAGGTATAATACTTCTTTATATTATAGACAATGGTTGGAAAAACAACCTGGTGAAGGTCTGGTACCAATAGCTTTCGATATGGAATGGCCCTTTTCATTTAAAACTGGCCCAGGGAAGTCGGCTGTTATACAACTTTGTGCTAACGAAAAGATTTGTTATGTATTTCAGCTAACGAATCTAAAGAAACTGCCAGCTGCTTTAGTGGCTTTGCTTAAGCATAAGCGTGTACGTTTGCATGGTGTTAATGTCAAAAAGTAGGTATCTACATACTTTAGAAATATAAAGACTGAATTCTTAATTCAGATTATTCGTATTGAAAACTTAAATACCGGTTATTGTGAAGCCACAATTTATATTACTTGATAGAGCTCACTTTTTTTGTTTACAATGCATGATTAAAAAAGGTTTATTGTATTTTTAAGTATTACATTTGAACTTTTCTTTTTAATTTGTATTATATTTTATATTAGGCTATAAGTTCTATGTGATAATGACAGAATATCTAGGAAAAGTTAGCTGAGTGGAATGCATTTTCGAAACCAGCTACGGTTTCATCATCAGCACTCTTTTTGATCAGAACTACAAATGTTGTGTGTAAATATCAACTATTTAACTCAGTATTTTATTGAAAATTGAAACATAGAATTATTTGTTCTAATTTATTCATGTCTTTCATATAACATTGAGTTAGTACGAAATTTACCAACATCTGTTTTTATATAGCCTAATATAAAATATAATAAAAAAGGTTTAATTTGATAGTCGATCACTAATCCTTAATTCGGTTTAAAAGTGAAAAAAAAAATAATTTCCTTTGTATATTTCTAAAAACTAAATCTATTTTTGACTTAAACAATTTCTGGTTAACTGGTTCAAATCAGTTAATATAAATGTAAAAACACGTTCTCTAATTTAACGAAATTGTTTTTAAATAACATTTTGGTTCTTTTATAGTAATCTACATTATTTGTCAGATAGCTGGCATTAAGTGGAAACTAGTCGCTGGTATAGCGCAATTACGAATCTGCTAACAAACATGAAACAATAGGGTAAAAAAATCAATTCAAACGTATTTTTTTTTTATATAAAAATTGTTCTTGTTTAGCATAAAATTTATCATAGAATCTCCTATAGAAAGACGTCGAATATAAAATTTTCTGTAGAAAATATACATATTGAAACACAATAGCTTTTTTTTTACAAAATCTATTTAAACAAAGCTTGGCAAATATTTTTGTGTATAACATCTATACAATGTATTGTGAACAGATAAATTTTCTCTAATTTATAAAAGTTCTCAAACATAAAATTATAGAATAAAAATTTTCTCAAACTAAGCTTTCTATAAAATATTTTTGTTTGTAAATTTTTGGTTAAACATCTTCGTAGAAATGAGATTTTTTGTAGGAAAAATTTTTAAACATAAAACTTAAACAACATGTTTTCCACATTCAGAAAGAAATATAAAAAAATATTTTTTGTACTAATTGAAACTTTCATCTCGTGTTTAGTGATTTCCGTAAATTGGGTCGTGATTTTCCTGAAGTAAAATCAGATGATCTCATTGTCAATGGTTTAGATTTGGGTGTTTGGTGTAATGAAGTTTGTGAGACTGGTGGTCGCTGGAGTTTAGATCGTTTAGCTAATTATATAGTAAGTTCAAGCACTTCTTTTCTCCTACGATCATTGTTTGTCTTTTTTTAATATCTCTCAATTTAGGTGGAAAAAGCTATAGACAAAAACAAAAAAGTTCGTATGAGCAAATGGCATGTTATACCTTTAGATGAAGATCAGCTAATGTATGCAGCAATTGATGTTTATGTAAGCCCTATAACATACGAACTTAAAAATATGTTTAAAAAATTTTTCTTTTTAAAAACAGATCGGACAACTTATTTATTATGAATTAGAAAGGCGAGCCAAAATCAAAAAAATTAATGAGGTGGCGTTTAAAGAGGAAAATGGTGAAGCGGCTTTTAAGGTGGTCAAGGCTTTGGGAGAAAACTTTATAACCGAAAAAGCCAATGAAGTTGCAATTTAAGAAAATAAAGTTGTATATATTTTTTTAAAACAGCAAATGACTAAAATTGTTAAATATATGTATGTGTGTCCTACTACAAATAAAATAACGACAATATATGTATTAAGATTTAAAAAAATAAAATATATGCATATTTATTATCAGAAAAACTCAATAATCTCACCGATTCTATTAACAATTGCAGTTGTATTTTAAATTACATACACAAATTTACTATGTGTGTTCCTCGTATTAGGAAATCAAAGGATGCCTGCGCATTGCAATAGCTTCGATTTTACGCTTTAGGACTTGATTATCCAAATCAATTTGACGTTGCTGCTTTTTGCGATTTAATGCTGAGTTTGTAAGACGTGTGTTAGAATGAGTTGAAGATAGCTGAGAAAAAAGATACAAAAACAAAAAATATTAAGAATACAAGTTTGTATAATACAAATTACCTTGTTTACGGAAGATTGTGAAGATTTGTTTTTGAGTGGGTATGTGGGCTTCTGTGTTAGAATTTTGCGTAAAAGGATTTGATTATGTCTTTCGATTTCACGCATGCGTTCATTGGAAAAGCTCATACTTTTACGAGGATATGGTTTTACTCTGTAAAAAAATGAGTGTGTTTCTGTTTATTTTTTACAGTCAACTTTTTCTAATATAAAAATTAAGAACTAAAAACAACTAAACAAAATATCAATAAAACTTGTAATTTTCAGAGAATTTAATGTTCGAATAGAATTATCTGTTTGAAAAAGTTTTCTGTAGTAAATAACCATATAGCTACTGGTTGTAAAAAGATTGTAGCAAAAGTGATAGATTTTACACGCATTGACTGAAAATAATTAAACTGACCATTCAATCATGACAAAATTAAAGAGTACTTTGATTTTCAAACAAAAATCTTATTAATATCAATTTAATATTAATATCTATACATATAAAAGTGAAATTCTGTCTGTGTGTGTGTTAGCTATAGACTCTGAAACCGTAAAGCCGATCGGACTCAAACTTTGGCAAGTTGTTATACATATGCCAGGGAGTATTTATGGGTCGTAAAAAGTGGGCGAAGTTACGCCCATAAAAATAAGTTATCATATTTAGCTACTTGCACTTGACCGATTTTTCTGAAACTTTGCACACATATTGAACTCTCGTGATTATACAATTTCGTGATTAAAAAAGTGACCCAAACAAAAAAATAATAAGTTATAATTTTTAGCTACTTGTACTTGATATTCAAATGAAATTCATTAAGGGGCGAAGCAACGCGCGCAGGGCTTGGCTAGTAATAATATTAAAATAAGTTGCATTGTGTTAGTAATTGATGTTCTCTGGAATGCGTGAAGCGATTTTGTTTTAAAAAGTTCATATGAATGGTGAAGTCAATACCAAGTTAATATTTTAAAAAACTCAAATACATTTCGTTTTTAAATTCATTACAATTCGATTTAATCCAACCATTACAATAAAAGCAATTTATTACTGATTTAAATGAATTCGAATTCATTTTTTTATTTTCTTTTTTGCACTACCAAGTGTGCAGGGGGTTCGCTAGTTTATTATAATATTAGAATTCACTCTTGGTAGCATTTTTGCAATTAGTGCAAATATGCACTAATTTTTTGCTACCAAGCGGCGTGAGTGCATTTTTCATGTGTGTTGCAAACTTATGGCAACGAGCTGATTTTTTTTAGGTATTTAAGAAACAACAAATC
Organism: Phyto melanocephala; assembly: GCA_941918925.1. Classification (NCBI taxonomy): domain Eukaryota; kingdom Metazoa; phylum Arthropoda; class Insecta; order Diptera; family Rhinophoridae; genus Phyto; species Phyto melanocephala. The sequence goes on along the minus strand of OW799233.1, from coordinate 131,053,215 downwards.
TTTTTTTTTTAAATTAATAAGTAAGTTTCTGTGTTTTAATATTTTTCGAAAAGAAAATTAATTAATTTTAAATAAATTACAATACCTAAATCAACGGAAAAATATAATAGGTTTGTTCGACGTTCGTTACCGCGGGAACCCGCGTGCTCCCAATTTTACCGAAAAGCGTTTCTTGTGTTGAAGATTGGGTAAATGAGAACGTTCATGAGAGAGTAATTTGTGTTTCTCTTTTTACCAGACTTTACCCGTACTTTTTTTGCGTGTAAAATGGGAAAACTGTCAGATCACCAAATCAGCTGTTTTCAAATTGTAAAAATATAAAAGGTTGAAAAGATTTTTTATTTTTGTAAACAATGGAATATACTTTGTCTGAGAATATAAATAGAGTTTTTGTAATTTGAATAATTTTAATAACTAATAAAACATATGCATTTCACTCTAGTGTTTGTTTGGACATACTTTAACAAACATTAAACTTAAAAACTAAAAATTTGTTGAACAATTTTTTTTAGCAATAGCATAGGTCCAAGCTGTTGGTAGAAAAACGGCGTGGTGGCGGCTAAGTGCAAAAATTACCGGCGGTAGATTGGAGCTGGTTTAAAAAATTATTAAAATAAAAAAAACCGAAAATAAGTGTTTTAACGAAATAAGTAGGTTTTGCGTTAATCATATTGTGCAGTCATATCTTTACGATTACAAAAACTTAGCATTCCACTATTTTTTTATAACAAGAGTATTGATCCAGGATATATATTAGTAAAACTCAATATATTAAATTTTAATGTGAATCATTTTTATTTTGGCTTAAGTTTATTTATTCTTTTATTTAATTTTATAATTCAAATTAAATTAAATTGTAACAATTTTTAGGAATATATAAAGAATATGAACACGTTGAATAAAGAATTGTCATTTGATAGGTGAAATAAAAAGTTCAACAAAATTTTGAGAAATAATACTAAGATTCACTAATTCAAATTTCATTGAATTGTAACATAAATAGAAATACCGATAAAGAGTGTAATGATGAAATCGTAGCTGATTTCGAAAATGCATTCCACTCGGCTAATATCGGAACTAATATTAGAAAGAATATTTCTAAAAATGGTTACAATTTAATTCAATTTGGATTATAAAATTAAATAAAAAAATAAATAAACTCAAGCCAAAATAAAAATGATTCACATTAAAATTTAATATATAGTAAAAAGTTCGAATAAAATATAAACATAAAACTCAATATAATTTCCTATATCAAACCTAATAATGATTAAACTATTTTAACGTTATCATACAGAAACTTCTGTTTTTTATAATAGAAAATTAAATTGATTTCGTATTACCATATGTGCACGAATGAAAGCGAGTTGAAAAAACAACGATATATGTTAATATGTTTTTCTTGTAATTTTTAGTGCAACCGTAATATATATACTCTATTGTTTGATTGCGGACATAACAGAGTTATTTTAAATCTTTTTCATTAAAACTTAGTGCTAAGTCCCCTTTTACAATAGAGAAACTGAAAAGCAGACAGTCGAAATTTGGTAGCAACGGGTGGAAGTGCATAGTACACATTTATTTCTCTTTAACTTTTTATATATTTTTTCATATTTCATATTATTTTTTTATCTCATCATCTCTTTAGCAGTTCGTTATACGATCGAAACACCATACGACAGCGAAAAAAATTAGAAAAATAAATTTCTTAATTGTAAAAATTTTAGGAAGTTTTAAAAGAGAATGAGAAAAATATAATCCTCTCATTTCTAGTTTGTAAAAAGCATTTAACGCCATCAGTCGAGATAGCCTGATGCGGTTCATCCGAACAAAATAATTCGGCGACGGCGGTAAGCCGGCTGGGGGCATATCAACCTGGATCTCTAAACAACAGCCGTACAATTTTGACGTTTTTTTTCGGGCTTGAAATGTGGTTTTTTGCGTTCCAGCAAATTTTGACTTTACCCGGATTTACGTCGAACAAACCTAATATCACAATTTTTTTTGGGAAAAAATGCCATGTATGAAATTGAATTTGTGGAGATTTTAATTCCTGAGAGTAAACAAATTGTGTATCTGTTGTGCAAATTTGTGTGACATTACTTTGCACTGATTTTTAGTTGTGCATATTTGCTCAAGTTATGGAAATTGCAATTTAATAGAATTTGTTTTTGTAGTCGTGCACAAGTTAAATTGTTTGCTAGACTTGCACGGTCTGCACGACTTGCAAGGGTAGTTTGCATCAAAGAGTGAGTTCCGCTAATAATATGTTTGTGCGGTGGTTAGAGCGTGAAACTTCAAAATCAACATAGCCTGGTCCGTATTCCGGCTGAGACAAAAAAAATGTCATAGAGCTTGATGCTTAAATTCCTGTAAAATTAATGTTAAATTTTTTTCAGTATATTTGAGGTGAATACACTCATTCACAACTCTCTAACAATGACTAATATTTAAATTTAGTATGTATAAAACTACTATATACAAATGAACTAGTTGAGTTCGAAAATAATTTCTATACACAACTAAACGATTTTCTAAAAGTGTTTTTTATACATATATAGCACTTTCGATAGTAATACATATACAATTGTAAAACTAGCTGTCATACTAATGAAGTGGGTTAAATAGACTTGTTTCAGTATACTTTGGCAAATCACGTGGAAATCGTGAAAATGTAATATCTCTTCGCCAAACTTATACAGCACTTTGTCTAGTTTACGGTGCGCATAATCGTCAAACTTAGCAAGTAATACGTAGTACAATAGATTTATTATTGATAATATTAACTCTATTGGACAATATTTATCCAATTATAACCCGTACAGACAACCCGTACAAGATTGCTGATGTAAATGTCAGTGTGACAGAGGACTCAAAGTTATCGATCCAACGGCTTTCTCAGCAACCCGGTCCCGTGATTTTTTATTCGCCATGTTATTGCAAAACATTTGGAGGAGAAATGGTTCCAACAAGACAACGAAACATGCCATGTAGCGCGTGAAACCATCACTTTGTTAAATCAAACTTTTGGTATATCAAAAAATTTACCTGTAAATTTGCAACCTCGTTCCTGTAATTTGACACCTTTAGATGTTAAATCGCTGGTCTATGCTGATAAACCAGCAACGTTTGATCATTTAGAAGCCAAAAAATAAGTAAAATAAAAAGCTAAAAAAGACTGGGTATGCTTGACAGTCAGGATAGCGCTTTAAAAGGCACAGTCCCAAATGTCTTATGAATTTGTTGCTTTTTTTTAAAGTTTTATACCTTGAAAAAGAAACACTATATAAAATGTCATGACCACACATCCAACTATTTCAAATTGTTGTTATAAGTAAGGAACAACACTGATACACATATCAGGCACGATAATTGGAACTACATATTGATGGTCACAAGTAGAAAAGCCCTTACTCAATTAATTGTAATTTTACAGGAGAAGGTAATAGAAACTTCTTTTGTAAAAGTGCTTGTAAACAGTTATTTTTGATCCTATAGCATTAAATTTTTGTGTCGAGGTGTATTTGTGTGTAATGTATTGAAGTCATTGAAAAACTAATTTCATGAAAAATAAGAGTTAGGGCCTTTCTACTTGTGACCATCGATATGTAAAATTTACGATGACGAACCATATGTAAACTAAATGATAGCTTTGTTGTACTATTTTACAAAAATTTTCCAAAAAAACAATTCAGTTTGAAATTATTTTTTTAACATACATACTTAGTGTCGCCTTTACCTTAAGTTATCTGTAGAATTTGTTCGATGAAAGTGTTTTATGAAATTAGCATGAAAAATATAATCGTCGGAATTAAAACTAGTAGGAGTTTTGCTGGTAATCCGATATTCAAATTGACCATCATAATAAACGTCACGTTCGCTGTCATAAACATCTTTGCCATCATAGCTGTCATGACTTTTTTGAATTTCTCCAACTTCTGTCTCACTTTTGCCCTTATTGTCATTGTATTTAACAATTTCGACTTCGTGCTCTTCAACACTTTTATTTTCAAACTCATTGGTTGGTTGCCTAGTATCTTCACAATGTTGATGTTTTTGAGGTTCCCTAATTTGTTCTTGAGACTCTACTTTCTTAACTAACGACTGCAGGTTTGTAATACCTGTGCTTTTGAGAACATTTGCAACTGCCAAGGCAATTGTTTCACGATTTTGTATATTTGATATATCAACAGTTTGTGTAGCAATTTCGGAAATCGTCAAGTGTTGACTACTCGTTGGAATAGTGTGTTGCTTGTCAGTCGTGGATGAGATTTGTAAATTGGTTAAAGAAGTTTGTATAAGTTCTATTAAATGGTCTTGATCTATTTCTGATTGTATTATATTGGTTTGTTTTTTCGATTTATAGGTACTACTATCTTCTTGGTTATTTTTTACAGCTGCTTTTGTTGATGCATCATTTTTATCATCCATTTCTAACTCTTGCTCATTCACTCCTTCAACTTCAACTTCACTCTCTGATTCTTGTTCATCAGTTACTGGTACATTATCTGAGTTGTTTTCTTCTACTTCTTCTACTTCTTCTTCTTCTTCTTCCGTTTCCGAATTTTTTTCATATTCGTTAATTGTTTCATTTGAAATTTTTGCCGAGTTCTGCTTCAGATATCGTTTTTCCATATCTTGTATTTTCTTAAGCTCTTCGTCTTCTTCATCATCATCCTCGTTTTCTTCACTTATTTCCTCCGAACTTTCATAAGTATCTTTCTCCATGCTCTTTTGGGGATGGTTATTTTGATTTAAAGTGAAATAACGAGGTGCTGGTTTTGGCTCGTCATCATTTTCAAAAAACATAGAGGGAGTATTAATTTCTGCCACCGTATGACCCAATATAACATCATCTTCTTCATCAGAAGAGGAGGCAAATGGCACCACATCCGTATTGTTGAAAGTGGTAAAAGTGTTGGAAAAACTTTTTCGTTTGATGGGACCCTTGAAGAACAAAAATTACAATTTAAACAAAGAAATTTTAAAGCTTTTAAGAAATAAAGATTTTATATTATAAATCTGAACGTAGTTTATATTTTTTGTTTGAAACCTTTTTAAATTTAAAATTTTATTAAAAAACCTTAGAGAACATAAAATTTTCAATAATCAACATAAACTTTTCTGTAGAAATATTTTCGAGTATAAAAATTTTTTTTAAAGTAAGCAGAATATAATGCTCTATCAGAAATTTAAAGTTTACTACAAAATGGCGTTTAATATATTAATATATGGGCCAAATCTAGAAAATAAAAATTTATTCCTTTAACCACCCCAATATAGGTATCTAACGAAAGGACTTGACCAGTACAATACAGTAAACTATAAAAGGTTAAAAATTCAAGTTGGCGTCCGAAATAAAATGTCTGAGAATATGGGTCAAATATAATAATTACGGCTTTGTTGTCATCAAATCCCAGAATATCATTATTAAATGAAAGTGCGTGACCAGTTAAAGATAGTAAACTATGAAAAAGTCTAAAATTCAAGATGGCATCCTAAACAAAATGGCGAATATTTTTTTCATTAACTCATCATTATGGGTATCAATTGAAAGGGCTTGAAAAGCAGAACACAATCAACAATGTAAAATTTCAGTCAGAGTTGGTGTGGTGTGGAAAATAATAAAGCAAAATGGCGTACATTAAATCTGAAATCTGACTACGCTACGATGTGATAATTATACCCATTACATGGTGGTGAAGGTATTCTTACTTATTTTGAAATAAAATTGATAAACATTTGACAAATGAAACAATTTTCTATAGAAAGTTGTGTTCAAATTAACTTTCTCTAGAAATATATTGCTTGAAAAGAGTTTCTATTTAAAAATATATATATGTTTGAAATTTTCTTTAAGAGAATTTTATATTCAAAGATATTTTCTATAAAAAATTTTACATTCTAAAACATAATTAGTAAAAAATGGTACGATCGAGTGATTTGAGTGAAAATTGTGTTTTGTTATTGTTGCAAAAATAAGTTTCGGATAATATTTTCACTTAGATTCTGAAAATAGCTTATCAACACCACCATCGCAAAAATGTTTCCGCTCGAAATATTTTACCTTTTGCCTAAAATGCAAATCTTAAAAAAAGTTTCGTTTATTTTTCTTAACATTCAATGTGCATTGATAGTTTACCTTAGCTTTTCAATAAAGGAAAACAAAATTCCACATGAATTTCATAATACCAATTTTCATTGCGAAGAAAATGAATGTAATTAATATGGATCATTATGGGATCATATATGTATGTGTATGTATGTATGTATTTCACGAAAGGGTGAATATTTTATATTGAAAAGTTTTTGGAACGTTTTGTTTCTAAATTATTTTTTTCGATGCTTAAAAATTTATTTTTATGTTCGGTTTTCTTGTAAAAATCTTACCGTATTTAATTTTACAGAAGACAAATCATCATCATCATCATCATTCTCCTCATCTTCCTCTTCATCGTCTTCGCTACTCTCGTTTGTCTCAATTTCAAACTCTGTGGTTTCTGGTATTTCAGTATCTGATTCATTCTCGAAAGATTCGTTGGCATAACGCTCATCGTCCGAATTTTCAACGTCCGTCATGTTGATTTTTTATAATTTTCAGTCGGTTGTATTTTTTTATAAGATTTTTTTTCTTATTATTATTTTTTTTCTATAGAAATTTATAATTATTTTGACAAAATTTTGAAGTTTGATTATTTTTCACCAAGCTGTATTGACTTACAATACACCTTGCTTTTCACTTTAGTTAAATAATTAGGAAAGCAGTTCGAAAAACTTTGTCCCTTATCACAGATGTCATAGAAAAATTCATAACGCGCTACTATGGCAACGCAGGTGTTACCAATAAATACATATATGAAAATAAAAATATTTTAATAAGATTTTTCCAATAAAACAAATTGTTGTTATTGATGTTTTTACGTTTTGGTTAAATGTACTCATTTTAGACTTGTTTTTCTTAGCCGGATTGTTGTTGCAGATTTAAACATTTTTTGAGCACTAAATGTAATCGAGGTTTACAACAAGCATTAAACTTCATTTTTGCACTAACACTAATACAAAATTTTGTTTTGATTTCTGGTTGACCTTTTACTCTCTGCTTTTTTCCTCTTTGTTGTTGTTATTTTTATCACCTTAGTAACGGCTTTGAGTGTGTAAAATTTTGATTAGATATTAAATTTAACACTTTTAAGGAACAGTCAATTATTTTGTACCTTAATATTATTAACTTCCTTAAATGAATCTTAATATTGCATATATGGAGCAGAAAATTATTAAGCATAAAAAAACCGTCGTCGTTGGAATGTAAATATGTATAGGAAGTTTATTTTATGTTTAACGGTTTTGTTAGGTAATATTAGCATGAAATGGAGGGGTTTTTAAATATTATTTTGTTTTTTAAAGTTCAATCGAATCGTATTATAGAATCTCTACAAAGCTGTGTAATAATATTAGCACAACCATAAGCAACATATTTTAAATGAAAATTTCAAAATAAAAAAAAAAAAATTTAGTGATTAACAAAATGTGCTTTGATATCGTATTGTCGTAATTTTCAAAATTGTTTTAATTTTTAAAACATATGTACAATGATGGCCCAAAGTTACCATGGGGTTTAGAAATTTAACAACTTTTTTGTTTATATACAATATCTGTGGTCACAAACACAAACCGCCTAACTCAACTTGAAAAGTAACGAGCTTTATATACTACCTAACTTGATAAAAAAAGGCTTTATTTTTTCCCTTAAACACTCATTTCTCTTACCTAATTTTTGTTCTAGATATTAAAAAAAAAACATATTGACATAAGTCGCTTTAAACATTATGCAAAATTGTATAGCACCTGATTAACCAGTGTTTTGAACGTTAATCACTCTTGAATGAAGAAGAGTTCAAAAGTTCACAAAAAGGCTATACAAACTGATTGATAATGCTGTTATAATAATGACCGATAAAATAATAAGAAAAATAGAGGGCTCAACCGGGATTTGAACCCGGGACCTCTCGCACCCAAAGCGAGAATCATACCCCTAGACCATTGAGCCTCTTCAAGGTATCCCGATTACTCTTACTACACATTTTTCATTTTTTTACCCTTTACACAGTGAAAAAAGGTTTGTCATTCCGTGTAAAATTTCTACAATTTTCATTTCCAACCCCATAAAGTATATATTTTCTCAAAGCTTATGAATAGAGGAGTCGATTAAGCTCTGTCAGTCTGTCTGTGTGTATATTAAAATCAACTTTTTGAACCCCTCCGACATCGGCTGGACCCGTGAGGTATTAAAATATCAGAAATATTCAGGAGCTGATCGCTATTGAAAATCGCAAAAATTGGTATATAAACAACTGAGATATGAGGTAAAAACTACGACCACCCCATTTTTTTCACAACAACAATGTACAACACATACATATGTACATACATACATACAAACATACATACATATATACATACAAACGTGGTATACTGGGCAGAGTTAACGTGGCATCGAATCCCAACTGAGCCAACAAATTTTTTTTTTATTTTATATATTAAATATATGGTTAAAATTTCTTAATCTTTTTTAATTGATAACATTTGATTTTATTTAAGCTTGAGATAAACTTTTTTGTTTTTTTTTTTTATAAAAAATTATTTATTAGTAACCAATATTTCGCTACCAAACAATGGGTAGCTTCTTTAGAGTAAATATGTATACAAATTATATTTAACGAAAAACAAATTCAAAACAATTACGAATTGAAATTACAAATTTAATCGACTCCTCTATTCATAAGCTTTCAGAAAATATATACTTTATGGGGTCGGAAATGAAAATTGTAGAAAATTGTGCACCACAGGTGAAGGGTATAACAATATTTTATGTGCATATTAAAAATCATCATTGTAAAAAAACAATTATATGAAAAAAATGCCAAAATTTTTTTTAATTTTAAAATAATGAGATTTAAGTGTAAACAATTTAATAAAGATTTTATTTTTAAAATAAAAAAAGTTATGTTTTTAGCTATCAAACATCAACAAATATACACTGTCTAAAGAATACACACACACACATGTGCACTGTTTACTTCTTAGCAAAAAATTTTTTACTATTAAAAGCTTTTTCTACTTTATCCATTAAATAAAAAACTTTTACTATCACTAGATATAAAAAAAAAATCAAATATATATGTAAACTTGTAACGTGGTTTTGTCAAAGGCTGAGGTAGTTCAGTCGTGTCCAAGGTCAACTTACGGATCCACGAACCTTAAGTATAATAAAAGACCAATTATTTACCCTTATTCGGGGTTGACAATAGAATTTACTTTATTTATACGTTTCGATTTATTTATATAACAAAAATATTAAGTACAACGAATTACTTGTGACAATGGTGGTGTGTCGGGAGTTGCTGGGGAGCTGGATCAGCAGCGGCTAGAATCGTTCGGCAGCGGGATAAGTTATGACGAAGTATCGTGAGTCGCTCGGTGAATAAGATCGGTAACGGCAGACAGGATCGGTAACGGTTAGAGTCGTTCGGTGAATAGATCGGCAGGATCGGTAACGGTTAGAGTCGTTCGGTGAATAGATCGGCAGGATCGGTAACGGTGCCGATTCGTGAGTCGCTTGATGAATAAGTTCGGTAACGAGGATGTGGCGTACTCACTCGGTAAACGGGTTCGGTAAACGGGTTCGGTAACGGTGATGACTCGTGAGTCGCTTGATGAATAAGTTCGGTAACGATGATGTGGTGTATTCACTCGGTGAACGGGTTCGGTGATGTGGATATAGTTAGTATTTATAATATTACGATCTTCTTAATTCTACGCTTCTACAATATTACAATCGTCTTATCTCTATGATTCCTACAATACTACAATCGTCTTATAGCTATGATTCCTACGATACTACAATCGTCCTTATATCTAACTTAACGAAACAGTCAGCCGAAGCCGCTGTGTTTCTAACAGTCAGCCGAAGCCGCTGTGGTTCTAACAGTCAGCCGAAGCCGCTGTGTTTCTAACAGTCAGCCGAAACCGCTGTGTTTCTAACAGTCAGCCGAAGCCGCTGTGTTTCTAACAGTCAGCCGAAGCCGCTGTGTTTCTAACAGTCAGCCGAAGCCGCTGTGTTTCTAACAGTCAGCCGAAGCCGCGGTGTTTCTAACAGTCAGCCGAAGCCGCTGTGTTTCTAACAGTCAGCCGAAGCCGCTGTGTTTCTAACAGTCAGCCGAAGCCGCTGTGTTTCTAACAGTCAGCCGAAGCCGCTGTGTTTCTAACAGTCAGCCGAAGCCGCTGTGTTTCTAACAGTCAGCCGAAGCCGCTATGTCCTAAACAGTCAGCCGGAGCCGCTGTGTGAAGTGGCACTCAAATATAAATTCGAGGTCCGGGGTTGGTATTACGTACGTAACACCAAGTTGGGCAAATTCTAGTCTTGTTTGAACCGCCCCCACTACATGCTAAGTTGGTATACTCATACGTATTGATGAATAAACCTAATGAGAATTCTAACTAAAAAGTAAACAAAAGGGTATTAAGGGTATTCAATATAACCCGTAGTAGTAAGAGCATTCATACCATTTACTATACCTCATACGTATTATCTTACTTATAAAAAAATGACTATTATTACTATTTCTATATTATATGTATATATATATTATATGTGCGTGGTTACCAAGATAACCACGTCACATTTCCCCCCCACTTTGGGGAAGCGATGCTTCGGTCGTTTGATGATCGTGTGCGCTCGGTGCCTGTAGTGTTCGGTCCGGTAGTTTCACTTGGTTTTGATGCTGATGGTAATGCGGTGGTTAATGTAATGGTCGGCCGGTCGCCATATGACATTCTTCTGATACCGGGATGGTCGTAATCGGGTTTGTCACTACCCATTTCGGTTGAGGGTAGTTTGGTACGGGTGATACGAGTGGTGTTGGTTGATCGTTGTGAATCGGGGGATGCAACTGGATGTTGTTTACGACTCCTGGACGAGCTTCTGGTGGAGGCTGGTATGGTGTGTTTTCTTTCTTTCTTCCTCCTCTTTTTCTGGTTCGGTTTCTTCTTTTCAGTATTAGCGGTCCGCTGTTTGTTGAGATTAGTGTGCCGTAACCGATTCTCGTGCTTGGCGACGGTATTTAATCCTCGCACTGAATCGAATTTCCTCTTATGAAATAGGTTTTGGTTTTCTAGCCTTCGGTTTTCGTCTTCGGATAAGAATCCTCGTGTGGTCAATGTACGGTTAGACGAGCAGCGAAGGGGCGTAATACTTGCAGGTGCCGTTAGTATCTCGTTGTCTAATCGGACTTCGATGTTTACGGCCCTCAAAAAATCCATTCCTAATACCATAGGTTCGGCCAGGCTGGGGATCACCGATGCATGTATCCCTATCTCGAAACTCCGGTAGTTAATGGGAATGTGAAATACTTCGGGAGAAGTTGCTATCGACTGACCCGCCATTTGCACTATACCATTACTACTGGTGGGACTGATTTTCTTGTCCTCTAGGTATGCCTTCAACGAGCCGCCGATGTATGTTCGGGATGAACCTGTATCAACGAGTGCTCGGACTTGTCGGTTATAAACCCCGACTGTAAGATAATAACGGCCGTCGTTGGATGGCGGCACATTAACGGTGCATAAAGAGTCGGGGTTATGACATACACAGTTTCGTGAAAAAGTCCCATCCCGACCACAGTACGAACAGAAGAGTCGTCTAGGGCGGTGGCACGTCATTCTCTTGTGGCCTACCCCTTTGCACCTCCAGCATCGTTTTGTTCTTTCATAGGCTATGTTCGTAATCATGTACGAAGTGGACGGACGGTCTTCCTTTCGTAAGGCCTCATATTCGTCGGTCATTACGACCAGTTTTTCCAAACTATCGAAATCCGTGCGTCGGACGTAGTACTTGTATTCAGTTCGCAAGCCATCGTAAATCCGATCCAGATTGTTGCTTTTCCCTAAGATAGGATGTCGTCTAGCGAGTGTCAGCATATTGAGTATATAATCCTTGGCCCGCTCTCGGTTGTTCTGTCTTCTGTTGTAGAATGTCTGTGCCAACTGGGCAAGATATTGCGAAGGGAGGAAAAATTTTCCTATTTCCTCTCTGAAATCCCGCCATGTTCGGATTTCCTCTCTCTTTACTCGGTACCATTTAAGAGCGTTGCCTCGTAACACGCTTAGCATTGACGGTAAAAGACGATCGCGTGGCACTTGGTAGCACTCGGCCAGTTCCTCAATTCGCTCGAGAAACTCCATCAAGTCGGTTTCCCCGGAGAATGTCAAATCCCACCGGTGAATGATGTTCATGATGTCAATGTCAGAAGCAGGTTTATGGGACGATGTGGCAGGTACTGTTATTGAGACTTCGTCATCTAGGACGATACTCCGTTCGGCTGTCGTAACTTCTTTTTCCAGCTCCAGCAATATATTCTCAGCCGAGGCCCTTAGGCGTTGGAAGCGAAGATTTTCAGCCAACTGCTTACGTAAATGCTCCACGGTAAATCCACCCGTGGCTATACCAACATTCTTACACTGCTCAATCAGTTGTTCTTTTCGTAACAGGTAAATCCAGCCGACAGATCTTTGGCTCAAGTTTTGACTGGTGGACGGCTTATCACATTTGCCACTTTCGTTGTTTCGGGTCGATTCTTCATCGTTGGCGACGGTTTCCATTTTTTCGCGTTGCGATTTTGAATCGGGTCCCTGCTCGGGCGCCATTTGTAACGTGGTTTTGTCAAAGGCTGAGGTAGTTCAGTCGTGTCCAAGGTCAACTTACGGATCCACGAACCTTAAGTATAATAAAAGACCAATTATTTACCCTTATTCGGGGTTGACAATAGAATTTACTTTATTTATACGTTTCGATTTATTTATATAACAAAAATATTAAGTACAACGAATTACTTGTGACAATGGTGGTGTGTCGGGAGTTGCTGGGGAGCTGGATCAGCAGCGGCTAGAATCGTTCGGCAGCGGGATAAGTTATGACGAAGTATCGTGAGTCGCTCGGTGAATAAGATCGGTAACGGCAGACAGGATCGGTAACGGTTAGAGTCGTTCGGTGAATAGATCGGCAGGATCGGTAACGGTTAGAGTCGTTCGGTGAATAGATCGGCAGGATCGGTAACGGTGCCGATTCGTGAGTCGCTTGATGAATAAGTTCGGTAACGAGGATGTGGCGTACTCACTCGGTAAACGGGTTCGGTAAACGGGTTCGGTAACGGTGATGACTCGTGAGTCGCTTGATGAATAAGTTCGGTAACGATGATGTGGTGTATTCACTCGGTGAACGGGTTCGGTGATGTGGATATAGTTAGTATTTATAATATTACGATCTTCTTAATTCTACGCTTCTACAATATTACAATCGTCTTATCTCTATGATTCCTACAATACTACAATCGTCTTATAGCTATGATTCCTACGATACTACAATCGTCCTTATATCTAACTTAACGAAACAGTCAGCCGAAGCCGCTGTGTTTCTAACAGTCAGCCGAAGCCGCTGTGGTTCTAACAGTCAGCCGAAGCCGCTGTGTTTCTAACAGTCAGCCGAAACCGCTGTGTTTCTAACAGTCAGCCGAAGCCGCTGTGTTTCTAACAGTCAGCCGAAGCCGCTGTGTTTCTAACAGTCAGCCGAAGCCGCTGTGTTTCTAACAGTCAGCCGAAGCCGCGGTGTTTCTAACAGTCAGCCGAAGCCGCTGTGTTTCTAACAGTCAGCCGAAGCCGCTGTGTTTCTAACAGTCAGCCGAAGCCGCTGTGTTTCTAACAGTCAGCCGAAGCCGCTGTGTTTCTAACAGTCAGCCGAAGCCGCTGTGTTTCTAACAGTCAGCCGAAGCCGCTATGTCCTAAACAGTCAGCCGGAGCCGCTGTGTGAAGTGGCACTCAAATATAAATTCGAGGTCCGGGGTTGGTATTACGTACGTAACACCAAGTTGGGCAAATTCTAGTCTTGTTTGAACCGCCCCCACTACATGCTAAGTTGGTATACTCATACGTATTGATGAATAAACCTAATGAGAATTCTAACTAAAAAGTAAACAAAAGGGTATTAAGGGTATTCAATATAACCCGTAGTAGTAAGAGCATTCATACCATTTACTATACCTCATACGTATTATCTTACTTATAAAAAAATGACTATTATTACTATTTCTATATTATATGTATATATATATTATATGTGCGTGGTTACCAAGATAACCACGTCACAAACTGCAGCCAACTTCATGGGTAAATAAAACCCCAAATATAAAAAAAGAAAAATAAACAATCAAACAAGCAAAATATGACACAAAAGGATTTTGCGCACAAACAAAACAAACGAGAAGCAACAGAGTTACAAAAACAGCATGTGAAATACGAAAAAAAAAAACACGACATGTATTGCAAACGAGAATGAGAGACGATGAGACAGTGAGGAAATACCGTTACATTAATGGGTTTATGGCACGACCACTCAGAGTTAAATAGTTTAAACGGTTAAGAGACTTTGTAACGTGCGGGTGTTGGAATTTTTGTTGTCCGTTAACTTTTTGGCGATAATAATCGAGACAAAATTAAAGTGCTTTCAAAAAGAAAATCATATAAAACGAAAATATAAAAAATTTAAAGCAAATATATTAAAGCGCGCGTAATAAATATAAAAAATTAATGGGTATGAAAACAGTGTAAAAAAAGAAATAAAATGTTTAAATGAAAAAAATAATAAAGAATATTTTATTGCGAAAAATCAAATCAAAAAATAAAATTTTAGAAATTAAAAAAAAAGAAAAATTTTACATAGTTATTAAAAAAAAAATGTTGTCTAAAAAATTTGTTTGTGCTTAAATAAGTATTTAATCAATATCTTAACCATTGTGTCTTTGTTTTGTATTAATAAAAAAAAATGAAAATTTCAATTAAAGTGTAAAAAGCTAAAAGTAACTGTGTGGCCATTGTAATGTATATTTGTAATACACACCCTTTGTAATTCTTTATATTTTTCTTTTATTGTGTTGCATGTACACATACATACATATATATTTTTTATACAAAATATATGTATGCATGTACATAAGTACATTTTCTTTTGTATATACATATTTATATATATTTTATGAGGTCAAAGGTAAATGTTAGTAATGTGCTTCAACTTAAAAAAAAATGGCTTTCCTTCTAGTAAAATATTAGCTGAAAATAATTAATAGAAATTATTTGCTATCAATAGAAAAGCACACACCCTCTTCGCCTAATTTCTCTAGCAAAGCTTGTTTCAAAAGGAATTTAATAAGTAATAATTTTAAACAGTCTATCACTAGGCTCATGAAATAAACATTCACTAACGTAATGTATTGCCAAAAATACTACATGTACAATATATTAAACAGCTGGCCTAAACATTAGCGTAGAAAAAAAAAAGAAATAAAAAAACAATACATAAATAATTTTTTTTAATGTTATTTGGAAATCAACGTTATAACTTGTTGGAAGTATGTACATAAAATTGGCAAAATATGATGGCCAGGTTTAATATATTTGGCAACATATGTAAGTTGGTGACGCAGAGGTGAAGAATTAAAATATTTCAAGCTCAGCTTAACATAAAATTATTATTAAATATATAAGCTACAGCGACAACAAACTACAAGAAATATAAAATTATCAAGTAGCAGAGACAACCAAACAATAAACAATTAACATCGTTAATAATTGCTAATAGTCAAAGTTTGTTTATATCGGTAACCAGCCATATAGCTAACGACATCATTGACCATTTGCCACATTAATGTGTGAGCTATCCTTTTAAAAATGGTGCCAATGACACCATTTTTGTTGCCTTTAAATTAAAGCAGGAAAAAAGAAGAAATTCAATAATCATGACACAAAACTAATTAATGTTTGTAATAATACATTCACACAAAAATCTTAACTGTAAAATAAATGCACACATACCCAGTTAAACTCATATATATGCTAAGCCGTTACACACATGCTAATCCTCCAAAATAGAGAGTTAAAGCTAAAGAAGTGAGAGAGCAAGAGAGATCCAAATTATAAAGGAAAGAAGTAGTAATGTAAATATGTATAGCAATGAATGTGTAATAGAATAAAGAAAAAAGAGGGAGACCATTACAATGTGTAACGGTAAAATTTGTGTCAATGTAATAAAATAATATTAAGAAAACCAGTAACAACCGAAAACAACTTCAACAATCCTAAAGGGGTAAATTAACAAACGAATTCGTTAAATACAAAAATTTCAAAGAATTTCTAACCGGCATGCAGGTGACATTTTTCAAACCCAAAACAAAAACGTGATTTGTGGCTACATAATTTTAAAATACAAGAAATAAAGAAAACAATATCTTAAATTAAAATAAAACGTGTAGGATTAAAGTTTAAATCTTAATGGCTGTTTTATAATCTTAAAAAATAAAAAAAAAACGGTTAAATGAGTTTATCGTAAACGTGCTAGTTAAAAGTCTAAAACACGGCAAAAAAGGGTCTCGAAAAACGCATACAACGCAAACAAATAAAGGAATTATCGGTAAAGGACATAATAAACATGTTTATTAAAGGGCGTGACAAGTTAGCGCGATTTTAAAACGGCACAAAAAATCGGGACGATAAGAAAGTGACGAACAGAAAAATAACGCGAAACTTACGTATAACAAAATACTATGTCTGTTGAATACCTAACAGCAGCAACAAACACAACGACAGATGTAACTAACAACAACAACAGTAGCAGTGAACATAGCATTGAGAATCAAAAGGAAACGGAAAACCATCAACACGAAGTTTTTGAAAATTCAACAATAACAACAGCAACAAACTTAGTTGAAGCTAACGAAACAGCCACCAGGGAAAAAGATATATGACGTACCATAAAGCAGCAAGAAATAAAAGAACGTCAACATCAACATCATCGTCATCATCATATTTATTATCAGCAACATCAGCATCGCCATCAGCAGGATTATAAATTTAAACAAACCTCGAAAAATTTAATCACAAAAAATCTAACAAAAACATTTCCAACATTTGAGGCAACAACTTCAGTGGTTTGTACACGTCATGTTACTACATGTCCACAGCATAGTAAACAACAGCAGCACCATCATCAACATCATTTTAAACAACAACAGCAACAGAAACAACAAAAACAACGAATTTCCCGGAAACCTTTGTCGTCCTATTCCAAACCAGAACCCCTTTATGCCAATATGGTTTTAAGCACCGAATGGTCTCAGGTAGAAGTTATCGATTTAATAAACGATGGCAATGGGTTGGGTTTTATTTTGGTGGGTGGTCGCAGTACCGGTGTGGTTATTAAGGCCCTGACGCCCGGCGGTGTAGCGGAACGAGATGGTCGCTTACAGTGCGGGGACCATGTGCTGCAAATAGGTGAAGTAAATTTACGTGGTTTTAGTTCCGAACAGGTGGCCACGGTTCTTCGTCAGACTGGAGCTCAGGTTCGTTTGATTGTAGCAAGACCGGTGGAATCAACAGCCACTGATTTTCAACATCAATTAGCTAGTCATGCACCAATTATTCCAACTAAGCTCCTCTCCGACCCAGAAGAATTGACGCGGCATCTATTTCATCAAAGTAATACGGAAGAGGTAACGGCGGCGGGGACTGGTGTTGTTGGTGGTGGTGGCGGTAGTGGCATTTCTGAAAATTTCTCCTCTCTTAGCCATAAAGAGTCGTACAGTCATAATTCTTTACAGCAGCAGCCCCTCACCTTAAATCTTAACTTTCCCCCTACACCCGATACTGAATTAGCAGATTTACCACTGCCTCCAATACCCAAAGAATTGACCACATCGGCGGTTACACAACGTAACTATCCCAAAGATTTGGATATAGTACCATTTTCAATAGTATCACCGCCTTTGCCTCAACCTCCCTCAATGGCAGCAACAACAATGAAATCTAGTGCTAGTACACCCCATCAAATGGACCATATAGAAACTGTGATAGCTGGTATAACTACAACTACTACTCCCCAAACTACTGGCGCCTTATCAAATGATGATAATGACGAGGACTGTTTTTCGGTAACTTCCTCGAACTACTTAGACTCACCCGAAACAGAAACATATGAAGTTATGTTAAGGAAAAATGTGTATGGCCTGGGCATAACTGTAGCGGGGTATGTGTGCGAAGAGGAAGATCTATCGGGAATTTTTGTAAAAAGCATAATAGAGGGCAGTGCTGCAGAAATGAGTGGCCAGATACAAATTAATGATCGCATAGTTAAGGTGGATGGAAAGACGTTGAGTGGTGTTACAAATCATCAAGCCGTAGAGATATTACGCAACACCGATATCGAAGTGCATCTTACATTGGAACGATTTTTGAGAGGACGTAAATTTGAGCACCTACAAGTAGCCTTAACGGAATTGAAAATTGCCATGGACTCACAATCACAGGTTTCACTACCTCCCTCGCCATCAATAGCAACTCTGTCGTGGCTGCCACCCAGATCTGATGGTGATTCTATAGCGACTGATGGTGGTGCTGTATTTATGGACTTTATTGATTTACCTTCAAGGGAGACTGTAGACTCTCAAATGTCGCATATGCTGGATAAAAGCGATCACAGTAGTGTGCTGCCATTAGAAACTTCTGAAACACCCACAACTACAACTGACGCCAAATCAACGACATTAGCTAATGGAACGGCCTGCCATGTTAAAGAAGAAAACGTTTTGGAAGCACCAGAGCAAATAGACAAGCCCCTTAATGGTTCAATGGGTTCGCGTACACCCACCATAGACAATTTTACCGATTTGCTGGGCAAACAGTATACTGAGCTAATACCTGTGGGACCTATGAAAATCAGCAATGACCTGGTGGCGAATTCAGTTTCACAAGCCGGTAGGCAGAACGGTGCTGATACCTGTCCCAGTGTGGAAGCTTTGAAAGTGACGTGGAAAAGTGAGTTTCCAGACAGTGAAATTATAGTAGCCGATATAAATAAACTTTCAGGTCTAGGAATCAGCCTAGAAGGCACCGTGGATGTAGAGCGTGGCATTGAGAAGCGACCCCATCATTATATACGCTCCATACTGCAAGATGGACCAGTGGGTCGTCAGGGCATCTTAAAACCCGGTGATGAGCTATTGCAGGTGAATGAATACAAACTGCAGGGTCTCAGGCACACCGAAGTGGTTAAAATTCTAAAAGAACTGCCTTCACATGTCAAATTGGTATGCGTACGTGGTGCTAAGATGGCGCCATCTATAATAAATACTTCCCAAAATCCCGAGGCCTTTGAAACAAGAAGTCTTCTGCCCGGCGGTCATCAAAGTTTACAAAACTTGATGACCAAAGCCCAGTCGGAAAGTTCTTTGTATACCTCTAGCACTGCCACTCTGACGGATCAACAACGTTCGAAGTCATTGGAACATGTATCTGGCCTAGCTCTTTGGAGTTCCGATGTAACCATTGTCGAAATTGAAAAGACCGAACAAGGTTTTGGTTTCTCGATACTAGACTATCAAGATCCCTTAGATCCCGAGGGCAGTGTTATAGTAATACGAGGTCTAATACGGGGAGGTTCGGCCGAGACCACCAATGAAATATTTCCCGGCGATCGTTTGGTAAGCGTCGGTGAACATTCACTACAAGGCCTTGATCTTGACGAGGCAGTGACCATACTAAAAGGCATGCCATTGGGGCTAATCAAGTTGGGCATCTGTAGACCGCTATCAACGTCGGACAGTAATATAGCATCACCCATAGGCGAGGGAGACTCACCGAGCACATAGTTCTCAATGGATTTTTATTGTAAGTACTAGTCATTTAGTTGTTTTTTTTTTATCTCATAAACTTATAAGGTCCTGTTCCCATTAAGCTTGTTTAAATACAATTTATGACCCCAATACTAACGTACATATTAAATTGTTAGCTTATTAAATCGTATTCCCCCACCACATTATTACCGTAATAAGCTGCAGTTCTTATACATTTGTATAAGTTTGTGTGTTCGTATGTATATTTTGTTAGTTTTCTTCGTTTTTATAATTTTATATAACTTTTAGTGGAGCTTAAGGAAAATCGAAAAAAAAACAAACAAAAAACATTGTGTTTTTTATTGCTTTCTACCTACCAGTGCTTTGGAAAATACAAATTTAATACTCCTGCCTACACACACTTTTTTACCTACACCAAACCTTTTGCGTGTAATACATACATACATACATAGACAAATATAATATAAATACATAAATTATTGTGACTTTCCTGCAAAAAGTAATAAAACGAACAAAACTTGTGATGTCACTGACAAATGTTGCAAATCGATAATTCTTTTATTTTTTATTTTTTTTGCTGTATTTCCACCGGCTGCCCAACGACATTCTCTCACTTTTAAATCTGTAAATCTCTTTTCAAATACAAGCATGTAATGTATGTATGTTAGGAGTTGTATATACAGTGCGTCACAGTAATGGGCAGATTTATTATTTTAAAATATGTTGTACATAAATATATATGTGTGACGATTGAATGGAGGATCCCTTTGTCTAAAGACAAATATTTTCAAATTTATTTACTTTCTGTTATTACTCTTTTTATTTTGTTACTTTTTTATGGCTTAAAGAGATTATGATTATTCAAATTATTAATCATAATATCGTAAAAGAGTTGCTGTGTTTTATTTATCTGAATGTAAAAGCAAAGTGAAGTTTGCTTAGAATCGGGAAGTATGATACTGTATGTATACTTAATGCGTCTGCCAAAGCTCTGCTGAAGAAATAGGTCCCATGATGTGATAATAATAATTTTTTCTAATTCTTTCGCTCAAAAACATATTAGTTTGCTTACAGAATGTATACAATTTTTATGAGAACATTGTAACATTGTTAAGAGAATGAGTGTCATAAAAAAATTATCTCGTTACGTCGAAATTCAATAAAATAATATTTCCAGTGCAAAAACAAGTTTTAAGTTATGCCCAAAATGATGTTCTTGCTTCGACAGAACTTATACTATGAAGGAAAAGCATAGAGACACAGTTAATTACATATTCACCTTTCTTTTTTCAGTAAAAGCCAGACATTAAAAGAAATTTTTTTTAACAATTTCCCTTTCCTCTTCTTTCTCGTCCTTATCCTCATAGAAACGTAAAAGTCTTTCGAGTTCAATTGGAATTTCGCAATAAACGATCTTATACCATAGTGACCGGTCAAAGTACCTGTTAGCAGCTAAATGGATTTTTCAACCATTTGTAATGTAGTAGCGTTGACTAAATTTGGGTCGCGAAGTTCCTAAAGAGTCCTTCAATCTTGCCATAGATTTCGAACAGGAAACATATGATTCTCTTGGCTTAAGCGCAGAAAAGTCTTAACTTTGTGCGGCATCCTTTCTAACCTAATCTAATTACCAAAAAAAAAAAGGATTTTTAAGAAGTTTCTTTTTAAAATTATAATATTTAACCAACATATGCTAGTACTCGAGGACAAAAGTAGTGTATATTCACTAAAGATCAGCGACTTAATCCTTAGATTGTCACAAGAACTGAGACATAGCGGCAATTCACAATAAAGAGAGTATTTTAGATGGGCTATCAAAAATTTTTTTTTTCGGGATATGTGCTTTCAGAAGGTCGGTTCGACTTATAGAATGTTATATAGTCTGTGTTACAAATCACTTACTGCACGAACCACTTTAGGTAGTGTATTCCATAACAAATCATGGTATGAGCATCATAAGTTTTTTTCCATGGGAGTAATTGAAGTCAAAGTACAATATCAGCATGCTTGCGGAGGTAATTTATTACCAAAGTGCTGTTTTTTTCCTGTTACTAAATATATAATTGTTAAAAACAATTTATTGCGTGAAGCAGTAACAACTGTTCAATAATAGTATTTTGTCATAAATCTGTTTAAGTTATTTTAATAAACTCAAAATCAAAATCGTAATCAAAAGTTAGAAATTTATAAGATTCTTCTCTCTTTCGCTCGGTATAAGTGGTATAACCGTGCCAGTTTTCTAATTGAATTTTTTTTGAGTTGATACCAATAGGTAAGTGTAAATAATAAATAAGAGAATATTTATAAAAAGTTAGGAAAACGCTAAATGAATTTTAAATCACCATTGATTATAACAAAATTAAAATTATTAATTTCAAACCAGTTTCAATTTCGCGGACTTGCTAGTATTTTAAAACTTCCAATAGAAAAATATTGGTGTAAAAGATTTAACAAGGTCAAAATGCATAAAAATCTATAAAATTTTAATATCAAATTCCTACTGCATAAATATAAATTATTAATACTTTTATCACGCTGCGACTTTGTTTTCCGATGTACTCTTCGTTCCTCTAGACTCTGATCAATTTCCAGTTCACCCGACAACGAAGCATCATTCATTTCAGAAACCTGCTTGAGATACCGCATTAATGTCGCGTTCGCTTGCCTCACTTACATTTCGCCTGCAGCTATAAGCTTCCGTTCACGTCTACGTCTAGATTCGGATTTGCTGCGTTTACGTCGTGGATTTTTTTCTAGTGAACTACGTGAACGTATGGATCTTTGGGCCGGACTATCAGTGGGATCTGAGAGGGACTGATGCTTTCGTCCCACGCCACCACCACTGCCAGCACTTAAGGTCGACGGTGTGGGTGAGGATTGTTTCAGTTCACTATCCATGAAACCTAAAATGCCGCGAGCAAATAAAGCGTCTGCTGCAGTTTCGTGAACCCCGCGTGCCGGTAAATGTGGTGAGAGTGTGCGTCTATGTCTATGCGTTGTTATGGTGGGAGGTAATTGTTGTAAAGTTTCACGTAAGCTCATAGCATCACCCGAAGAGTTACGACTGCTGCTAGGTCCATTGCGTGGACCGGTAGCGGCCAATTCACTAGCATCTGCTTCTGAGGGTTTTTTATATAAGAAAATCGATCTAGAATAATGCCAGAATATTACTTAAGCTGACTCTACATTGTGCGTTATGGCCTGTCCAGTTAATGGTTTTCATGTTCGTTTGTACGTGCTGTTTTCAGTAATATTAGGAATTTTCGAATCTTCATCCACTTGGTGCATCCACTGGTGTTTTGGTCTTTCTTGTCTGTGATTTCCGTAGTATTGGTGATATTTATATATAAAGATTTTTGTAAAAAATTCAGCTAAAACTTGGATATTTTTTATTGGACGTTGGTGTGTGTACGTCTATGATTCTTGGTTGACACAATAAGATTTGTTTGAATTTGTAATTGAATCGGTGGTTTTTGAAACACAATCTGTCTCTATAGAAAAACGATTCATTAATTTTTTTTACAGCTAAAGCTAAATAAGAGCGACAAGCGTTTTTTAGTTGCCACAAATTCTCATGTCCATACAATTTGTATGAAGAAAACCAAAATAACGCGGCGGCAATGCTTTGCAATTGAAATATCCAATTTTGACAAGGCGTTTGGTATTGAAGTTGATGCAGTATAATTGTTGTTGTTTTTTAGCTCTTGTCGGGTCAATCTAGCGATCTTATCTCTATTTGTTTTTTTTATTAAGTAATCTATATTAAAAAGTGAACATATTAATGATCATTACACAACGTTGTCGTTATTGTTTAGGTATCTCACTTCAACATAAGCGCTAAGCACATCACTAGCCGCTTCTGCTTAAGTTAGGTTTGGCTGTAAGTATTTCCTGTCGAAAAGTACATCCACCATCTTAAATTATTTTCTTAAACGGATTTGACAATAACAGTTGGTACTACTATTAAAATACAACTCTAAATTCTTTAGTTTGTCTTCCCTCATTGGCTTATCTTATAAAACAAAAAAAGTTTGAACTTATTAATAAACAAGTAATATTTTTAATATTTTTAGCACTAAAGAGTTTATCTGTTGAAAAAACACTCTTACATTCAAAATGCAAATTTAATATAAATGAGATTTCATTAACATGTTTATTATTAGCCTGAATAGTCGGCTATGTTGCTATTGCAATTTGAGTTTAGTTTAGAAAAACCAATATTAATGCATTTAATTTAAAATTTTTTAGCTATTGTTCAATCTAAATATATATTTTGGATACTTTTTTAAATTTTCAATAAAAGTCTGGGACAGATATTATATGTATGAAAACCATTTATAATAATGAGTATAAAAAAGAAATACATTAAGTAATCAAAAGTATACATAAGCATATTGCCACACAACGTGTTTTAATCGAACAACTGTTTCGATTAACTGATTTTTTTTTTAAATGTTCCTTTCGCGTACTTTTTGCTTCAAAAGTTTTTGTTAGAGTAATTATTTTTTTTTTAAATTGCTCAGTATTTACTCAGTTACTGGACTTTGTTGGAAAAGTAAACAAACATAATCCAAAAGAATAATTAAGAAAAAATAATTGCGCCATCTTGTAGATGAAATTTATACTAAGGCAGTTAAATGAAAAACTTAAGTCGGTTTTCTATAAGTAAATAAACACCTAAACATTGATGTAGACAACAATTATACGCCTCTAAGAGTTTCGGCTAAATTAGTCCAGTTCACTTGAGACCAAAAGAATTATTTTATACTTAAAGTAAATTTAATTCTTTCACTATAGTGGCACGGCTAGAACTTTATATGTTTTACCTTTTTTTTATTACTTGAACTGGCAATATTTGTTTATCTTGTTATATTTATATATAGAAGAAAAGGACAATGCAAACACGCATACAAATATACAAAAGAAATGATTATAGCCTTTGATTTTTTATGTGATTCCAACTGAATAAATGAAGGCATGAGTAAGTGAATGTGGCATTCTAACAGACATATTTATTTTTTATTTTAACTCTCTTATGCTTTTTTTCTTTTTTTGGTTTTGTTTTGTAAAAATGTGATAAATGTATTTGAGGATTGTATACATGCATACACATATACAAATAAAACGGTTGCTTTAAAGTATGAGTGTGATTGTATGCGTGAAATTGTATTATTTGTTTTCATTTTTCTTTTTTTTTTTCGTTTTCATTTCTAAGAATAACAAATGAGAGCAACACAATAACAGTACGAGAAAAAAAAAATCAAAAGGAATAAATTATTTATGAAGGGAACACCATATAGTGTTTTCTGTTTAAATTTGTTATTTGGGTTTTCAATAAATCTGTCTGTATGTCTGTCCGTCTCCACTACAATAGGTAGAAAAAGAAAAATGCGTCTGTTACTGCGGTGTCTAAGGGCAATAATATTGGCAATCAATTTTTTTTTATTGGTGTGGTTAAATCTTTGACATTTAGTCAATTTGAAATAATTTGAAAAGCCAACATTTTTTCACCTTCTATTTATGGAAATTTTTTATCAGAGAATTTTGAAAAACATTGTTTAGTTGGTTATTTAAAAAAAGCCAAGTTAATTGTTAGTGAGCTATAGCAACGAAGTTGTATTCTATCAGTTTAACTGGAATGCAAGCGTGGTAATTCGATTTAATACATGACAGATTTTAATTAAAAAAATTTTAAACTGGGATTTGAAATTGATCTGATTAGTTTAAAAATATTTAGATCTAGTGACAAAGTATGTTCGTTCCCCAGATAGTCGTAATTATTTAGCGGATTTTTTTCTTAAACTTAAAAAATAATTTTTTTCTTCTCGTTTCTTACTTATTTCAAAAGTATTGGATTATTTGCAAACTAATTGAATTAAACTAAACTACGAACTGCGATTAATATTATTTATTAAATATGTTATGTTTTCAGTTGTAAAACTATTTTAAAAAATTTTAGTTTTTTTATTAAAAAATAAATGATCTAATATAAATAATTAACACTAGTGTTGAATAGAGTTGTCAAAACCAAATAATTCGAAAACCGTTTTTTTAATTTTTATAGTAATTCTAATTTTTTAGTTTCTGAATTATCTGAGAAACCGTTTGTTATGTCTCGAATTATTCGATAATATCGAAAAATTTTGTGCGTTTGGATACATATGCATATATGCACTAGCCAATACAAATAACTTTTTTATTAAAATTTTTAAACTCTTACCAAATTACTTTCGTTTTTAACACAGTGGAGATTTACGCAACTGTTTCTTCATAGTGTAGGCAGAATGTTTTTTGTTTAGTTTTAAGAATTTGTTTTGCATATACCCTGCAGTTAGATTTTCAGCTAGTTACATTTTGGGACAGTCATATCACTAGCTGTAACAAGATTAAGGCAAAAGTGAAAGATTCGTAAAAGAAATAAAAAATAAAAAACCGGTTATTCGAACCGGTTTTATGTGCCAAAAAATAAAAACCGGTTTTTGAAAGTTTGGGTTTTTTTCGTATATACCAAATATTTGATTATTCTAGCTTTGGCCAAAGTTTATTGAAGTTTTCTGTATAAAGTTAAAATTATTGGAAAATTTTGTATTTCTTTTAAGTAGCTAAATTGTTTTTTAACATTTTTTTTTTTTGCATTTTTATTCGAAAATACTTTGCCAACTTATTATATTTTTGTTATCTGTTAATTTTATGCTTTATTTGATATTTGTTTTCTGTAGCGGATATTTAACATTAAATGTTTGACATATTTATATTGACAGCTTCGAAATAATGGCAAACAGTTATAATCAGGAAAAGGGCACAAACTTAATATAACAAAACAATCAAACAAACCGATAGCGTAGCCTGCTAAATATTTGAAACATTTTTCTATTGTCATTTATTAAAAATCTAAATTCAATACACAAATATGCACACACTTACAAACATGAGTTTGAATATAAATGAAGAATAGAAATAGTCACATACATAATAAAACAGTTGAGGGCAAAAAAAGATACAAAAATTCTTGAAGTGTTATGTATTTTGATAACTAATAGGTATTATAATGCAAATTTTATAAGAAATACTAAATCGATTTAATTATACGTTGGCTGTGTTTGTAAATCAAGTTCATATTACATATAATATCTAAAATGGATTGTTAGTTATAAACAAAAGTGTAAAACAAAATTGATAATTTTAATATTTTTTATTAATTTTTTTGTTGTAACAGACAAACCTAAAAAAAACGGCCATCATTTTTAGCTGTCAAAAATTCTCATGCCCATAAAATTTTTTTACAGAAAACCGAAAATGGAAAATCTAATTTTGACAAAGAGTTACGAATGAAGTTAGCTGCAGTACAACATATGTATTTTTTTGCTTTTGTAATTGTGGAGAAGTAATGCGGTAAAAGCTTTTTTCAGGTCAATCTAACGATTTGACATCTTTTTAGAGAGTTTTATTACACGACAAAAGTGAACACTACATTTCATTACACAATGTTGACGCTCTTGTTTAGGTTTTCACTTTAGTGTTAGCGCTTAACACAACGCTTGCCACTCTTGTTTAGGTTTAGCCGTAAGATTTATTAACGATTAAAAAAATTATTTTTCTTTCAAAAACAATTTATTTTTTATTTTCCATTTATTTTATTTTATTTCATTCTGGCTTAAGTTTATTTTTTAATTTTCTTTTTTTAAAGAAACTAAACTTTTACTTGTAATAAAAAATTGACAATCTGCAATCTAGTATACTCATATTAAGCAAATAGTTGCTGAAATAATCGTTGCCATAAAATGATCTAACATCTGTTTATTTTATTAAAACTGTTCTTAATATTAACAAGATTAATGTTTTGACTATTTTTGGTGTAAGCTGCGCTTAATTTGAAAAATGTTAACCAAAAGAAAATATATGTGATAATATATGTGAAAATATGTTTGTATATGTTGCACCGACGCTGCTTGATGAAAAAAAAAAAAAAATATTTGATGATTCTTTGTAACACATCAGACAGTCTTTTAAAAATGCAATTAAATGGTTTGATGAATATTTTGATATTTTATGTTCCGTTTAAGTTTTGGCAACCATTTTTTAACATTTTTTCGAAATTAGCGACGGTTTTATTGTGAAAAATCTGATCGTTAATAAGGTGTTGGTTATCGTGGTTAATTATTACGCGATTACTTACAAATAGAGTCTGTGTAACGCCGTTTTGACAAGATCATATCACTCGTTAGATTTGATGTCTCTTAAATAGGTCTAAAGGGGGCGGTTGGTATTAAATCTACCCCTTATCCGTGAAAAGTTTCGGTAGATTGTTGACTCTTATCTCAGATATCTCAAAGAGGGTAGACGGTATATGTTTGTCTAGGATTTTGTGTATTTTAGTAGCCATGGCAGGATATTCGCAGAGAAGGTGAAAAACAAATTCCTTCTCCAAATCCAGACAGCTGCAACAATGTTTGTTTGAAGTCAGTTCGTGTCAGCTTGTATGTTTTCTTCATATCCAGTGGCTCGTCAATATTGCTAGGAACCTCAACATATCTTTCCACTGTTGCTTCAAAATATTTTAAGAGGTTTTCAGGTAATAAAACAATATTTTTTCTCTGCTTGTTATAAATTTTTAAATTAACACTAGCTTTGTCCTGCTAAAGCAGTCAGAGCAAGTTATTGTTTTCACAATCTATGTTTCAAATCATTTTTATTTTTGTTTTGGTTAGTATTCAATATGTTGTTGACTAGCAATGTGTTTTATTATTTATTTTAAAATAAAAGCTTGACAAAAAGAATTAAAAGGATTATTTTGTTATTTCAATAAAGGTTTATAATTGGGTTTGCTTCAAGGTAGCACAGTAACAGATTTGTTACTGTCTTTCTGGTAATATTGGCGCTGAATATTTTTAAATTTATTCAGTCAAGATTTTTTTTACATTTTATATTATAATATAAAGAGGTTAGGGAGACTCAGATGCCGATGGATCGCATGGGCAGAGTGAATTTAGGGAACGGGCTGCATCGCACGCTCATAGCGGATGATTCCATTCACAATGATGGCATGGATAGTAACATCAGTATCTTTACTGGTGGGGCATAGAGATCCTGGGCTTTGAACTTAAAGAAGTTAGGAGACTCTGATGCTGAACGAGCATATGAGTCGAGTGAATGTGGTCAAAGGGCGTCTTCGCACACTCACAGCATGCATGGATAGTGACATAAATATTTTTACTAATAAAATATATGAGGATCCTGGACCTCGTACTTAAAAAGGTTAGGGAGACTCAGAGTACAGTAGACTAAGGATAACAGGTTTATAATAAATATGAATGCTTGGGGGACCTCAGTCTAACGAATATGCTGTCAGGCACGAAGGACTGTGTGATTATGACTGTGCATAAGCACCAGTTGGAAAATTTAAATCGTTTTATACTCTACAGAAAACGCCTGTACTGGAGCGGAACTTAGTGAAGGAATGGATGTCGATAGGTAGCCATGAAATCACTTAGAAGAAGTACTGAAGATCGCTAAAAATATCCTTTGGATTAAAACTCGATAAGAATTCCAACAGCTTTTTGTTAAGTTTCCTACAAATAGTAGGAAATATATGCATAGCTGGCAAAGCACTGAGTATCAAGTAATTGAGAATGCCATTAAAGATTAAAAATTACAAATCACAAGATTTAGGTGCCGGGAAAGACTGATAAATTCGAGTTCTCTATCACACTCTCGCCTACAGCGGCGACGGCTTCTTTTGTGCAAATCGTACGAATTTGATTTGGATGAACTTTACCCAAAATTTACCAAATTCTTTATAGATTCAGCGAACAGAACTCGAATTTTGGAAATTAATTTCTTTGATTTTTAAACGAGGTTTAGTGTAAGTTTTTGATTGATGATTTGCCAAAGTATTCTGAAAAAAGTCATACATACTTCATTAGTATGACAGTTAGCTTTTCAGTTATCCCTACCGGATCTAAAAAATTCACTCCTAATAAAGAAATCAATTTAATATCGTTTATAACAATAGTAAATGTTATGTTATCTGCCTTCGCCTTGGACTAAAAAACTTGTAGTGGATAGAAAATAGTGACGGTATAGTATAGTATTCAATGCCAGGAACAAGCTAACAATCTCATATATGTAAGTATACATGTATGTGTGTATTTGTATGCGCCTATATAATATGTACTGCTTGTGCTTAGAATATTAAATAAAGGTCTTGGTTCTTTCTTTATTTTTTCTTTTTCCGATTTATTTTTTTTTTGTAAATTGTGTGTATGCGTTTTTTGTTATTGTAAATAATTGGTAGTAAATCAACTGTGGCAAGTTATTTTTGAAATATGTATTAAGTGTAATCTAGCCACGAGAATAAGAAAATGAAAATTTAAAAAAATTCAAGAATATTTGTCAATATTTTTATCCATTTTGTTATTTTCGATTTATCGAAAAAAGACGTGAAAATCATCAATCTGAAAAATGTCGCACAAGCAAAAGTATTCCCTTGTAATTTTATATTTATGAGTATCAAAAATCAAATGTTATTTTAAAGAAAAATCATATACTTCTGACATAAGTTTTTGCAAAATGTTAAGTTCTTAAACTTGTTTTGTTTTCATACAAATTTTATTTGTCAACTCTTTCACTTTCCCTTTGCGATTGATTTTGTTTGCAATTTCTAGTCTCAAATGATTAATTTTTTTGATGCAAGGGAAGCTTTACATCAATTGTTGACATATTGTTTACGACATTTAGATCGACAGATGTAAAATAACTACAAACAATTATGGCAGGAAAAAGGTCACAAACCCAATGAAGCAAAATGAACAAACAAATCTGTTGTTGGCACAATTTTCCCAAATATTTCAAGAACTTATCTAAAATTGGCAAACAATTCTTAAGGAACTACAATATTTAATTTTAATTAAATCTATGAAAATAGTTTTTTTAGAATTGTGCAAAATACGTACTTTTAATAACTAAATCTAAAACACAAATTTATTTTATATTTTTTTTTTGGTTTTTAATTAAAAATAAAAAAATATTCTAGAAAGAAGTTTAAATAAATACTTTGAATATAATATAAAATCATTATTTAGAAAATACTTTTCTAAAATGTAATGCACGGTTTTATTTCAGTTAAAATAAATGTTATATAATTTTGTTATCATATTTACATATATTTTTATAAAGTAATATTTCAGTTTATTTTATTTTTTTTTTTTGTGCATATGTGTTTATAAATGGCCCAATAAATTTTTTTAAATTTCATCATCAAAATGTTTGGGGGATTATATTATTTTCAAAAATATTAAGTAGTTTTTATTCGCAACATCGCTTACTAGCTACATTTATCTAGCCACAATGTGTAACAGTCAACATCTCTCTATCAACATCGTACTAGTAACATTCGTCTATCAACATTGTGTACCTGTCAACAAGGAATAAAGCTTTACTATTTACATACATACTTATATGTATACAAAGATCTACACCAACTGTCTCTATTATTACAATGAATGAAATTATACTCATTTATTAGTGACAGAACATTGTTTGTGAATTGACCGGTCAAGGAAAGAAGAAAAGAAGGAACAATATGAAATAGGAAAATAAAATATTAAAATAAAACAATTGTTAGAGAATGTAATTTAAATTAAGATTAGGAAAACCTGAAAGCATAATTACATGCCATAACATGGAATTACCATTGATTATTATCGTATTTAGATATCCCATATAACAAAGGTGTTAGCGTCATTGCCATACCCAACGAACATTTTTTGACATTTTGCTATTTTGCTATTATTCTCATCTGTTGAAAACGTCAAAGAATAGAAAATTCACGATTCTGATCACGCGATATAAAATTTTTCTGGCGCAAAAAGTTAAAATCTTAAAACGAGGGATTTGATTTGCAAATCGACACCTGAACACTTCTCCTCACGGAAAATTTTAGCAGGAGAAGAAAAAAGTAAATTAACCTAAATTATATTTTTAGTAAAAGAAAGTGCATACACAAGTTAATTTTATCCAAAGGGAAAAGTAATAATTTTGTCAAACTAAGTGCAATTTCGAACACCGCTAACGAAGAAGCAGTTTTCTCAGCGACGAAGGGTTTTGTATCGATCAGAGCTTTATCTCCTAAGAGGTTTTATTATAAGTGGCCAAAATCTGCAAAGTTATTTGGGGAATAAAATTTTTCCCGGAGGACATTAAGGTCATATATCAAGGACATAAAGGTCAGCTATCAAGGACACCAATATAAAATTTCAAGGGCACAAAAATTCAACCGTAAGGACAAAAGGACGTCATCACATAACCTCAAATCCACCTTCAAGGGCAAAACAAGGGTATTCGTAGTTTAAATTTCACACTCTAACATAATTAAAATTAAAGCTTCAATAGTTCAAATTTAAAATTCAGAATATTTCTGAACATTAAATTATAAAAATTTTAACATCGAAAACCAAAGAGAAAAGTAAAATAAACTGAAACGATAATATTTCAGAATTATAATTATAGGTTATGTAGGGGATCAACCTTGAACCAAAATACCTAATTTGTTTAGAAAGTTATTTTCCTTCAATTTTCTGATTCCTTTTGAAATATAAATTTTATAATTATGAACTAAAACTATCGTTCATAATGATCCTTAACTTTACTTTAGTACCCTACTAAAATTTATATATATACATCCACCTGTACCTGTAACAGAAAAAAAATTTTAACTTTTTAAAAGAAACTATTTGTATTGTTGATCGAGCTTAGAATTATAGCTTTAACTTTACATTAAGAAACATTGATGTTAGGTGTGAGCATTAAAACCAACGTAAGTTAAAAATAAAATAAAAACATATGATAAAAAAAGAATTTTTAGCTTATTATAATCACCTTTCAGCTAAATATATTACACCCTGCACATTAATTTAAACTTGAATATCGAGCTCTAGAAGGCCTTCCAGATCATCGAAAACTACATTATGGGTGAGTCAAAAATTTATAAATCTACCTAATATTTATAGTACCAAAAAGTTACATAAATATATGTACAGATGTATGTAACGCAAAAAGAAAGAAAACAAAACTTTACTTTTATTGATATTCAGTGATACTATTACAACAACTACACAGTTAGTCTCATTACTTTGGATTAATGTTTACAAAATATATTGTATTTCTTTTGTTTTAGCAACATACATCTATACATACGTATGTTTATAATAAATACTTTAAAATTGTTTATCATATTGTTATCAGAATATTCGGTTACCAATTTTATATTCATGAATCGTTCAACTTTAAATAATTAAATTTTAAGAAAAAAAAAAGAAAACAAATGTTTCGGTTTTTACTTTCTGATTGTATTTCAATTTTAATGCTCTCACTGTTTATTAATTATAATGTATTTTTTTTCATAATATTAGTTTTTACTTTTCATTATAATAAATATTAATAGATAGAAGATTTGTAAGTAAATATATAAAAACATTTTGTTTTTGCAATAAGAATTTTAATACCTTAGAAAATTAAAATTATGTGAATAAATGTGTGAATTACCATAATGACTGAATAATAGTAAAATTATATTGTTTTCCTAGGGTTGATAATGGATTAGGGGTATGATTGTCTTTTGGGGTCCTGGGTAAAATCGTTTCTGGGACACAGGTTTTGGGAGGGTTATGAAACAGGCTCTAATACCACCTTATAGAGCTATTTCTAGGTATAGCGTATAGAATATGTTTTTGTTTTTTTTTTAATTTTCTTATATAAATATGACTATATACGGGCTTGAGTTTTTTGTAGTCATACTGGTCCATTTAATGGTAAAATAATTTTAAGATCTAGTAAAAATAGGGAGTCTATAATAAAACTTGCTGTATACGAAAAGGATTTTGTTTCAAGAAAGGACCGAACCCCCCTGCCCGACTCTTAGCTAGCTGCTCAATGGCTCCCGTAGTCCTATTCTTAGCAATCTCTTCTAATTAAATCGTTTACGATTTACTACATTTACTCAGGCTTTTGCTTTGGGTATATTACAAAAAGTACCCAGCAAAAACTGGGTAATGATTTGCTCTTACTGAACAGTATACTTTTCAAAGACTATGATATATCGCCTGTCTTACTAAGAGATGGTTTAGTAATGTCTTGAATTATAATATAAGTAAGTGCTTATTTTTCACACATTTATTCATTTGCACACACAATACAATCTTTTACTGCAAAATTTGTTAGAAGCCATTGACAAAAGTTTTTATAATTCTCATTTTGTTTATTGTATTTTATATAAAAGTTATAATGTTTTTAACAACAGCGGCAAAGCTGTTCATTAGCAAAATAATGATTTATGGATTTTCACTGATTTTTTTTATTTTAAATTAAATATTAATGCAACATTGGTTTTCTTTAAAAATTAAATGTTTAAGTTTTTTCTAAGAAAATTTTACAAAATTACAAAAACAAAAATTTTTAACTAGACTAGCCGTCTGGAAAGCCTACTTCCGTTTCACCTAATATCTGTTTCTAGACGGAGTTAAACTCCTGAATATAAGTTTGTGATCTCTAATAGCGTGCCAATGCTCAAATCGTTAGTGTTTTTATCTAAATCAAGTCACTTTTTTTAGTTAAGTCCCTGCATGATAACTTCTTTCTCATGTAACATTTTGCTGCGACCAGGGATGACGTTAGGAAATTTAAAATTGTACAAAAAAGCTTAAACAATTTTATTTTGTAATTCGTGAACTTGAGATCACAATTAAAATTTTGATAATAACCTAATTTATACATTTATATCATTACAATTACAATATTGTGTAATCCGTAAATGCTTGGTTTGGATTAAGTCGCAAAGTGTTGCACTCTGTTTCTCTCCAAATATAAAGGGTGTTTTTTTAAGCCCGATAGAACTTGAAATTGTAAAAAATAACACAAAAAATTAAATTGTAATAAAAATTTTTTTTTATTCGAAAGATCAATACGTGACATTAACATTTGAAAATGATTTCGGGCATATGGGCACCGCGGCTGTTCTTGACGAAGCGCATTCTGGAAGTCCAATTTTGGGCCACTTTTTCGAGCACTGCTGGCCGTATGTCACGAATAACACGAACAATGCTGGCCTCCAAGGCGTCAATTGTTGCTGGTTTATCAGCATAAACCAGTGACTTCACGTAGCCCCACAGGAAATAATCGAGAGGTGTCAAATCGCACGACCTTGGAGGCCAATTGACAGGTCCATTTCTCGAAATCAACTTATCGCCAAATTTTGATTTCAATAAGTCGATGGTTGCGTTCGCCGTATGGCACGTAGCGCCATCCTGTTGAAACCACATCTCCTCCGGATCAATGTCATCCATATTTTCAAACAAAAAATCATTGATCATGGTGCGGTAACGATCTCCATTGACCGTAACGCGAGCTCCGGCCTCATTTTTGAAGAAATAAGGTCCGATGATGCCACCAGCGTGAAAACCGCACCAAACGGTGCATTTTTCTGGATGTAATGGAGTCTGTAGGGTCTCTTGTGGATTGGTCTCGCTCCATATGCGGCAATTTTGCTTATTAACAAACCCGTTAAGCCAAAAATGCGCCTCATCGCTGAACACAATTTTGCGATAAAACAACGGGTCAGTTGCCAACTGCTCTAGAGCCCAATCGGCGAAAGAACGACGCATATAATGGTCTCGTGGCTTCAATTCCTGCACCAGCTGGATCTTATACGGGTGTAGGCCGAGATCTTTGCGCAAAATTTTCCACGTAGTGTACGGACAGAGCCCCAATTCCTGCGACCGACGACGAATCGATAAATTTGGATCTTCTTCCACACTTTCGTTTACAGCGGCGATATTCTCTTCAGTACGCACATTCCTTCGACGTGTTGGTGTTATTGCATCCTTTAGAGAGTATGTGGTACGAAATCTATCCACAGTTCGACGAATGGCTTGTTCAGATGGACTATTATGTACGCCATAAAAATGACGAAGTCGTCTATAAGTTACGCGAATCGCCGACTGATTTTCAAAGTAAATTTGGATAATTTCGTAGCGTTGTTCAAGCGTGAGTCTATTCATGATGATTTGTCAGAGTATACTGAAACGAAAAATATTTCATCAAAATTTAATTTTTTGTGTTACTTTTTACAATTTAAAGTTCTATCTAGCAAAAAAAAAAACACCCTTTATTTAAGTAAGAAAAGATTCTTTTCACATTTGATGAAAAAGTGTGGAAATGATAGTATTCCTCTTGCAATTTCTGTAAGTTCTCGAAACATTTATTTATTTGCC
The DNA here is from genome assembly GCA_941918925.1 of Phyto melanocephala. Lineage (NCBI taxonomy): Eukaryota > Metazoa > Arthropoda > Insecta > Diptera > Rhinophoridae > Phyto > Phyto melanocephala. The sequence goes on along the minus strand of OW799233.1, from coordinate 131,017,220 downwards.
TCATTTTTTTTAGAAATCGCTTTTATTTGAATCTTTGTAAGAATAATATCTCAACATCAGCAGCAATAATGAATTGCCATACAAAATTAATAAATCTTGGGAGATTCCCTAATTGTACTGAATAAGCCATTGGTGTACCATTGTACTTATAAATCGTACCTATTAAAGTACAATTTTATCAATTTTGTCTTCCCTATTACAAGCAATATGCTGCGTATGATTTATATAAATATATTCCAAATTATATATAACGTATACGGAAAAATGGCGTATATAAGTACATACATATGTATCAGTGATCGGCTTTGAGTAGTTTTTTCCACAATCTTCCACAAAACTTGAGTATGAGTGCGTATAAATCATTTAAATTTAACTGAGCTGACGTACGCATGCCCACAACAACGTTGATTTATAAGTATAACACACAATGAACATAAGTACTACGTCGCACTTATATTTATAGCGTCCCATATTTATATGATTTGCAAGACTACTCTCGTTGATTCTTATTTTTAAGAAACTACTTATCTTCATAGAATGAAGCAAGTTGACTCAACAACAAAAACATTAACAGCTCTCATTTGTATGAAGAATAAACAATGTTGCCAGGTCGGAGAGTGCAAGATATTTTTTGGCCACCAGAAAATTTGCAATGTTACAATGTGTAATATACAATTTTTGCAAGTATCACTATTTAATTTTTAAATAAATGCAACTGATTATGGCCTTTAGGCTAAGTTTTGGTTGGCTTCTATAATTAGAGGTAAACAATAACAGTTATTTTGTGTTTTTATACCCGCCACCAAAAAAATGGTGGGGGTATATTCATTTTGTCATTCCGCTTGTAACACATCGAAATATCCATTTCAGACCCCATAAAATATATATTCTGAATCGGGGTTTGATTTTTTGACGATCTATCTATGTCCGTCGGTCTGTCTGTCTGTCCGTCTGTTGAAAGCACGATAGAGGTCGCACCGAAAAAGCTAGGGGGCTCAAATTTTGCCAGAATCTTTCTTATAGACAAGGTTTGTTTGGTATTGAAAATGGGCTAAATCGGAATATTAGGAAGAGAGTTTTAGCGCGTAATGCAAGAGTAGGTCGAAAAAACCGTATCCATCGCACATCGATTAAATTGCAATTGTGTCCAAACGCATAAACGTACAGTCATGAAACTCCGAATATATACTTCTCGAGTCAAAACAGTATTTATCCCCAAAAATTGCTTAGGAAAGGAGTTATAGATCAAAATGTACGAAAATTTATACCGCGCAGTGTATTTTTTAGTATATTTTAAATTTAAAGCCTAATAAAACGGACAAAATTAGATGTACAATTCTGAAGTTTTGCACACTTTGCTTTTTGGTGAGAGGCTTTGTTGTAACTGAAAATCAATGTGACACGCCCACCTCCCATATAACGTTTTACCTAAAATTCATATAATTTCTCTATTAATAAAGATTTTGGAATAATAATGGACTATATTGAAATATCTAAGTTGTATTCATTAGCAGAAATAACTTTGACACGCCTACTATAACGCCCACTTTTCACGTTATCTACCGTTAATGAAATTTAAAAGCTCATAAAACTGACAAAATTGGAGGTATGATAATGAAATTTCCGACATATATCCTTCTAGTCAATGTCATTGTTATGCCGGTAACTTTAGGTGATACGCTCACTTTTACGCCCACTTGCCATATAACGCTTTATCTTAAACTCATATAATTTCTCTATGAATAAAGGTTTTGGAATAATAAAGGACTATATTGGAACATCTTAATTGCATTCATTATTAGAAACATCTTCAACACGCCTACTTTAACGCCCACTTTCATTGAAAGACTAAATTTACGAAAACATTTTACTAGCTTATCGAACTTATACAAAGAAAGTGATACATATTTTAGTATAAAGAAATTATTGCATAGCGATTACTGTTAATAACAAACAAATACATTTTATGCTGTAAATTGGGTTATTTCCCGGGAATTTTAGTTATTTAATCTTCTCGAATTCCCGGGATTATTTTTTGGTATCCCATGTAATGAAAAAGGTGGCTTCGATTCGAAAGCAGATGTGTATATTGAAATTGAATTCTAATGATTTGTTTTTCATCTCATAGCTGAAGTACCTGTATTTTTGTTTTTGGGCTCATATTTGATCTCGTGTCTAGAGATCAAATATGAGCTCAATAAAAAATATTTTTACTCAATTTAGAATTTAAATTTAAGTTTCTTTATTAATTGTTACAGTTTTAAAGTTTTTCTTTTATATTATAAACTATTTTATGGTTTTTAATAAAAAGTTTTTTTTTTAATTAAAAACTATATATTTGTTTTGCGGCCGGATCCCAGGATATTAAAAAATAAATTTCGGGTGAGCTGAATATAGTGCTCTTACTTGTTTATTTTCATGTTTAAATTTTTTGCAGCAAATTAAAAAACTGCGTTCTTAGGTGCTCACTTAAATTTGAAAGATAACACGCAAAAACAAAATCTCTATATGATCAATATTTTGCTACCTCTTTGTGAAGCGTCATCAGGATACAAGTTATTATTATATATTTGTCGTATCCTGATGATGCTACACAAAAAGGTAGCGAAATATTGATAAAAAATTATGAAATAAAGCAACAAAAAAAAATTATAAATAAAATATTAAATAATAACATTGGAAGAAAACCGGGTGGCCCGGTGGACTAGTCAGTAGTGTGCTTGTCTGCTGGTTTGTGGGTTGCGGGTTCGATTCCCGCCAGAGACTCTGGATTGTTCTGATTTCCTTTCTCTTATATTCTCTTTTTATTCTAACTATTCTATTCATATGGAGCACAAAACATGCCAATCGGGCATAAGTGTATACCTCTTGTGGGTTTGGACTTTTAGTGCCCCTCCTTTTCAACCTATTACCTATTAAAAAATATTGATACTACAAACAGATCTATGCTACATGTGGTAGACTCTAAATGTTGATCTCAAACAACACACGGACAGACGGAATGAGGGATAGATGGACAAAAGAAAATATATACTTAATGGGATCCGAAACGAAGACTATAGAAATTACTAATGGAATGACAAAGTTATATATAATCTTTGGCACTACAGGTGAAGGGTATACAAATGATCTTAAGTACATAATAGAGTTTGATGGTATGTGACAAAAGAAGACATTAATGTTATGTTTTTCGTAAAATATTGAATAAGAAAATTAACTGTAGATGCGAGCTAAACGTCCAATCAGTCGTTAAATTTTTATATGAATTCAAAATTAATATTAATAAATAATTTTAAGTATGTTCTTTGCCATCACTCACTTCTACTTCTATATTCAAAGAATAAAATGTAATTTTTTTTTGTTTTTACTGCTTTAATAACTCATATTTGCCACTTTCATGGACTGTGAGTATTGTATCGTTAAATGTTTTATTTTTTTTACTGAGATTACAAACGTCTAACGTGTCCATAAATTTATGTGCAGTTAAACTTATTTCCGTCCAACATTTTATTTTATATTTTTACACACATTGGCATATTTGTGAATCTGTTTTTATATGTTCATGTATGATTGTGTTTATAATTGATGCTTATTTTTTATTTAATATTAAAAACAGAAAACGAATAAATTTAATTTTATTTACAATTAAATCCTAAACTGTTTTTTTATTTGCGTTCTTTACAGGGCACGTTTGTTTAGTATTTATTTTGAAATCAAATTTGGTAGAAAGATTTATGTTGAAGTCTTGTTGCAAATAGTTCAGTACACTTCATATATGTTACTTCTGAGTTTTACTTTTGTATATTTTCCATTAACGTAATCCTGTAACTAAAAAAAGTTATTTTATCAGAAATTTATATGTGGATTAATGAACAGAAAAATATACAATTATTAAGAGGGGACCCATGAAAAGTCCAGAGTTTAAAAGCAAAACAAAAACAATTTGAAGTGCCAAAACACAATAGCAGGTTTTAATCATAGAAATAAAAAATTTTAAACTATTAAAGTAATTTTCCAGCCCTGGAAGTATTTTTAAAAATCATTAATTTAACAAATCTTTTATATAAACAGAAATTTTATCTTACTTTTCCACACTATTGATGGAGCTCCAAGTTATGCTAAATATTTTTGTAAAATAAAATTGAACTCCCTTTTTATACCCGCCACCAAAAAAATGGTGGGGGTATATTCATTTTGTCATTCCGTTTGTAACACATCGAAATATCCATTTTAGAGCCAATAAAGTATATATATTCTGAATCAGGGTTTGATTTGATGACCATCTAGCTATGTCCGTCCGTCTGTCCGTCTGTTGAAAGCACGATAGAGGTCGCACCGAAAAAGCTAGGTGGCTCAAATTTTGCCAGAATCTTTCTTATAGACAAGGTTTATTTGGCATTGAAAATGGGCTATATCGGAATATTCGGAAGAGAGTTATAGCTCGTAAAGCAAGAGTAGGTCGAAAAAACCGTGTCCTTCGAACATCGAATAAAATGGAATTGTGTCCAAACGCCTTAACGTAGACTCATGAAACTTCGAATATATATTTCCTGGGTAAGGACACTATTTTTCCCCGAAAATTGTCTAAATCTATGCATTAGGAGAGGAGTTATCGATCAAAATGTACGAAAATTTATACCGCACAGTGTATTTTTCGGTATATTTAAAAACAAAAACGTCATAAAAGCAACAAAATTGGATGTACGACTCTGAAATTTTGCACACTTTGCTTTTTCGTGACACGCTTTCTTGTAACGGCAAATCAATGTGCCACGCCCACTTTTACGCCCACCTCCCATATAACGTTTTAACTAAAATTCATATAATTTCTCTATTAATAAAGATTTTAAAATAATAAAGGCCTATATTGAAACACCTCAGTTGTACTCATTCGCAAAAATAACTTTGACACGCCTACTATAACGCCCACTTTTCACGTTATCTACCGTTAATGAAATTTAAAAGCTCATAAAACCGCTAAAATTAGAGGTATGATGATAAATTTTGCTACGTCTATCCCCCTATGCAATTTCATTACTATGCCAAAAAATTAAGGTGCCACGCCCACTTTTACGCCCACCTCCCATATAACGTTTCACCTAAAATTCATATAATTTCTCTATTAATAAAGATTTCGGAATAATAATGGACTATATTGAAATATCTAAGTTGTACTCATTCGCAAAAATAACTTTGACACGCCTACTATAACGCCCACTTTCACTTTTGAATTGTGTCCAGACGCATAAACGTAGTCATGAAACTTCGAATATATATTTATCGAGTCAAAAGAATATTTTTCCCTGAAAATCGCTTAAATCTATGAATTAGGAAAGGAGTTATATTTAGATAAAAATGTACGAAATAATGTAGGAAAATTTTGACCCAAGTAAAAAAAAATTATCTCTAAACATTATAAACAATTTATTTTCATGTGCTAATGGCTAACAAATTTTAAAATTATACAAAACTTATTTCGTTTGAAAATCTTTTAAAAGCAAAATGTTTTAGAAGTTTAAAAATCAAAATCTTACTAATAAATTTCCCATTTTAGAAAAAAGCAGAGAATGTAAATATATTTTAAATCACCCTGTGGCCCTTAAAATTTAACCTTAAATTCACTTTCTTCCTCTTAAATTCATGTAAATTCTCTATGAATAAAGATTTTGGAATACTAAAGGACTATATTGAAATATCTAAGTAATGTTATTAGCAGAAACTTTATTGACACGCGTATTTTAACGGTCACTTTCATTGAAAGACTTAATTTACGAAAACATTTTACTTGCATACCGAAGTTATAATGGGTGGTTAAATTTTAAGGGACTATGTTGATTTTGAATAAAATTATTATGAAATTATTATCATTTATTTTTATAATGATAATATTTGTATGCTTCAATTATGTATGGAACAAAATATCGGCCAAATGGCCCCCCAACCTAGGCGGCACACCACGATCCGATAGTCCAAATTTTCAATGACACTGTTGATGCTCGATTGTTGGGCACGATGATGAGTCGAGGTTGCTTGCTCTTTTGCCACGTTATCGCGAAAAACAGCAATGTTTCCCATTCAACGAACTAAGATGGCACTTACAGATGTTTTCACATTTCATACAGACCTGCTTTGCAGACATTTAAATATTTTTTACAATTCTCACGATTGTGGACGAATTCGAACGATTATGTTGACCAAAAGAATCACGAAGTGCACAAAATGCATTTTGATTTGAACACCCATTTTTATAAAAATCTTTAATATTTAAAAGCGTTGCTCGATTGCGTTTCTTCTACATTATAAACTATTTTATGCTTTTTAATAAAAAGTTTTTTATTAATTATTAATTAATGCAATTCTCCCGATTGTGGACGAATTTGAACGATTATGTTGACCACGAGTCACCTTGTGCACGTGCACGAAATGCATTTTAATTTAAACGCTCATTTTATAATAAGCCTGAATAGTTTTAACGCATAAACAATTTTATGATTTTATAAAAAGTTTTTTTATTAATTAAAAACAAATTTACTTTTTATTTGTTTTGCTGCGGGATCCTGGGAAATTAAAAAATAAATCTCGCGTTCTCGGAAAACAAAAATTTTCGGGAAAAAACCCTAGTTATAAAAGAACGGAAAATTGGTGGTGGGTATAAAAGATTCGGCACAGCCGAATATAATGCTCTTACTTGTTTTTTTTTGCATAACGCTATGCGGCCGGTTATTCTTTTGATCGATACTTCATGCTACAAAAAAAAAATATTTTTTTTCTTTCCCTTTTTAAGGTAATTTTATGGTTATTTTTGCTGAAAAGTTATAAAATATTAAAACTTTTTTCTTTTTTATTTTGGTACAAAGAAAATGAAAGTTTCTATATCAAGCAATAAATAGCCTTGACATCTGTAATCCGCTTGTGTAATAAATTACAGCAGTAGATTTGAAAATGCAAAAACAATAAATATAAAAAACAGATGATTTGTACATAAATAAGACATTAAGCGCACATACATATTTCGCATTTTATATAATGGTTGACAACATTCCTTTTTTACTGTTGTTGTTATTATTCTTTTTTTTGCAACCCATTTTGACATGTTTTCTTTATATGGCTGCTGAAAGGACGTTTAAATTGAATTTTTTTGAGGAAGAAATTTTATATGAGAGATTTTGCTGTTTAGGAATGTATTGGAATGAAGGGAGTTGAGAAGATTAAAAATTATTACACATAAATTAATATAATGTTTAGCAAATTAAAATTTATTGATGTCTTATTTAAAGGTTATTTTTTTTAGCAAATGCAAAATATCGTGCATTTAATTGTGTATTTCTTCTAATCGTTCAATAACAAAAATTTTTGAATTTTACTTTATACAATTTTCTATAACCCTGTGAAAATTAGAAAAAACTACTTATTTATAAGTGATCCCAGTCAAAAGGACACTTTTATTTAAAAAAAACAACTTCGAAATAAATTCTTTTATTTTCGCAGCTTTTTCTTGATTAGAAATTGTTTTAGAAAATTATATAATCAAATTTGGGAGTCATGCCAGTAGGAGAGGACTGGGTAGGCAAGAGCAGACTGTTTAGGAGCGTTGCTGTCTTTACTGATGGCTCGAAGATGGGGGACACTGGTGCTGGGGTCTATATTGAGGATCTGGATATCGGAAAATCATACAGACTTCATAACGACTGTAGTGTGTTTCAGGCGGAGGTTCTTGGCTCTTTTTTGGCATTAGTTTATTGTCCACTTCTTCTCCTTCTTCTGTCTTATTTCTTTCTTCCATTCTCTTCTTTTCGTGTTTTAATTCTAATTTCTTATCTCTCTTATTACTTTTAAGGCGTCACAATGGACCGCATTGGTCTCTGGGTGAGGGTGTGAGGGTTGCCTCACACTGGTCTTACTTACCTACCTACCTACCTACCTACCTTATATAATGAAAAGCTCATTTAATGTAAATGAAAAATATTTTTATTAATTTGTTGAAGTTTTTATGTTTTTTTTTCAGTTGTCTCTAGGTACCGTCTGAAAAAGGTCTTTTGATTAAAAATTTAGCCAAAATTTCATTATATAAAAAAGTGAGTGCAAAAAAGTTTGTCTTTATTTTCGACATAATCAGCCTTATTGTCAGTGGCGTTGTCGTATTTTTTGGTAGCGTGTAATATTTACGACAATGTAAAATGAATGAGACCTTGTCGTATTTCTGTCGTTTTCGACACAAAAACGACACGACAACGCCAATGACAATAAGGCCGAATATCAATTTTAGCTTAAGCAGTTATTCCTTGTTGCCACAGAAATATTGCTTATTACTACACCAATTAGGACCTTTTTATTTGTGTTCGCAAAGGTATAAATAGTTTGTTTCTATTATGTCCTTATAAATAGAGAAGTTGATGCAGCAATGGCTATATTATTGTGTTCCTATTGAAATCAACTTTTTTAAGCCTCTACTTCTTACCATCTAAAAATGTAGTTTTTAAACTTAAAGAAAATATTTGGGCGTAAATTAATATTTAAATCAGCCAAATCGACTTTAAATATGTTGAGTTATAAGTGAAAAAACATGACTCTGTTTTCTTCCTATAAATTAACACAACAATTAAATTTTCAGTTTTTTTTTAATTTACAGACATGTTTATTATTTTTATACATATTTTATGAGTCAAGAATTATTTGTAGAAATTTTTGAATAAATTTGTCACTAATCTACAAAAATCTTTTATAAGTCAAGCTTTAAAAGCTGATAATTAGTTTTTGAACTTGACAGTAACAACACTACTAATCGTGGTCTCAAATATTGATCGGGAAGAAAACTGCAAAACCTGTTTTAAGGTGGTCAAGATATAAGTAGCAAAAAAGTAATTGCCATGGTATTTTTTCTTAAATCTATAAACGAAAAATATCTTTTTTGCTCTCTTTAAGACAACTGACAAGTAAACTGAACAGCTGACTAGTAAAATACAGTACATCTTGAAAAATTTACATACCAAAGAGGCTGTCCGAAATAAAAAAAAAACGGTTATCATACCTTTTAAACAAAAGGGTTTAATTAGTTAAATACACTACATTAGTTAAATACAAAACTCCCAGTCCGGGATAACCGGTCATGTTCTTGACAATAACGCGATTTGAAATCACACCATTACATGTTTTGCAGTTCACTCGTTTACATATTTTCGATTTTTTTACTAAGATTTTTAAAAAACATTAAAAAACATTTTTTTGTTTATAAAGTTTGTTTAGTTTTTTTTTATTGGAATTAGAGAAAACCATTTTGTAATTGCAATAGTTAAAATTATGCGAAATGCGATTGTTAGAACATGGACTAACGTCTGAAATAGAATGACTGATTACATATTGTTTTGATCGCGTAACAGTTTTTTGCATGTTTATTCAGGCTTAGTTTGTTTAATGTCGTATTATAAATATTAAAGTCATTTTTAAAATTTCACAATCGTTTGTTTTTAAATTAATGTATTAGTTAATAGGTAATGTTAGCGGCCCATATGATTTTGTTTGTAAACATATGCACATACTTACACGGCATTCAGACTATGTTACTTGTAACACGTTACTGTAACATGTTACAATTATTTGTGGGCGAAGGGAAGAGAAGGCAATAACGATCGATTTCATCACCCGTCATGAGCAACTTTTTCCTTGTTTTATTTAAGTTTGACAAATGTTTATGGCTAGATTAGGAGCTAAATTTGATTTACAATAGCTTATTGGTTTTTTGACACAATTGTGAATTCAAAAACAACTTTTTTTTAATGACAATTGTATAATTGAAATTGAATAAACAACGAAAACAAAACAAAAAATAAAAAAATTACAAGTTTGTAGTAACATAATGTAAATGCTTGAAGTGTTTGGAAGTTACTTTAAAACGAAATAAGAAAAGAGTCATGTTACAAGTAACATAGTCTAAATGCCGTCTTATGTATGATTAATTGAACTTCATTTTTATACCCATCACAAAAAAATGGTGGGGATATATTGATTTTGTCACTCCGGTTGTAACGCATCAAAATATCCATTTAGGACCTCATAAAGAACTTATTTTCTGACCCTTGATTTCATTTTATGACGATCTAGCTATGTACGTCCGTCTGTCCATCTGTTGAAGCACGATACAGCTCAAGCCGAAAAAGTGTGGGGGGGGGGGGGTGCTCAAATTTTGCCAGAATATTTTTCATACACTTAGTATTGTTTAGCACTAAATTGGTATATTAGGAAGATAGTTATAGCTCGTCGTGTAGGTCAAAAAATCCATGTCCTTCCAACATTGTTTCTAAACGCATTGACGTAGAACAAAAAAATTTCAAAAGTATATTTCCTGAGTAAGAAAAAATGTCTTTCCCGTAATAAAACTGACAAAATTAGGTATGAGAGTCTGAAATTTTGCAAACACTGTATTTTGCTCGAAAGACTTGTAATAACGAAAAATTAAGGTGACACGCCTACTATAACGCCCACCTTCCATTTAACGCTTAATTTCAAATTCATATAATTTCTTTATCGATAAAGATTTTGAAAGAATACATGACTCTATATTGAAATATTTAAGTTGTATTTATCAGCAGAAACTACTTTAATACGCCCACTTCAACGCCTACTTCTTATATTATTTACTGTTAATGAAATTAAAAATGTCATAAAAGCGAAAGAATTAAAAATGTGATGATGAAATTTTACATAAATTCATTTCTAGTCAATACAGATATAATTCCAAAAAATCAAGGTGACACGCCCACTTTAACTCCCACCTTCTAGTAACGCTTAAATTCATATTGTTTCTAAATGAAGAAAATGTTTTCGGAAAAAAAAAGAAATCTGTAATGGATTGTCTAAGTTGAATTCAAACATTGATTACATTACTTTAAAACTAGGAGGTGCCATGCCCACACAAAGCAAAAATTACCTTTCAGCTACCTCTGGGTATCAAATTGTAGTCTTCAGTTGCCGTAAAAATACAACATTATAGTAAAAAAAACAATCAGTAGTGAAATTTCTAATGTAGAAATACTTTAGGTTTTATTTTAAGACTAAATTGAAGAAAATAAATTAATAGCAAATCGAAGCTACACAAAGAAAGTAAAACATATTTAAGTATAAGGAGATTATTCCATAGCAATTACTTTTAATAAAAAAAATACATTTTGTGCCATAAAAGTACACAAAATTGGTGGTGGGTATCAAAAATTCGGCTGTTGCTTGTTTGATTTGTAATTGGTTTTTTTACTCCCCTTAAATATTTAAAACTTAACAAAAAATTTTTTTTTATCAAAATGTCACATACACTAAATTATGGAATTCAATCACGATCGAAATTTGACTCGAACAATCGAGTTCGTTGTGCTTTGGATATAGAGATTCTAATAAAAATTTTCGAATTTCAATCACGTTTGTAGGCCGTAATTTGCCCCCTGATAATTTTTTTATTCACTTGTTTTAAACTTTAGCTGCCCAAGTTCACAGTTAAATGTCAAATTTCATGTATATAAAAGCAAACAAAAAAATTCTCTCTGAACTGCGATTACCTGATGATTATATGTGTGTATATTAATTGGTATAAATGCTATTAAAAAACCTATAAATTTATGTCTATTTTTTCTTAAATTTTCTACAAATTAATAATGTATAAGAATTTTGCAAAACAATTACTTGATATTTATTACAAATAAAGCTTGAAATTTATTTTTATAATAAAAAACTATAAAAACTTATAAGCCAGCTTTTATCTTATCAATTATCTGACATTTATTGGCGGGAATATTTATTAGTTAATTTTTTTTCTGATATAAATTAGATGTGATTAGTTTGAATGAAAGTAATGTAAAATGATACAATAAATAAAATGAAACATTTTAACCAAAATAGAAATAAAAAGGTAATAAAACATCTACTTATACGTACTTATGTATGTCTATACGATTTCAGCCACACATTCCACCCCTCTAAAAATCTTTATGTCTAAAAAACACTACTTGCATATAAAGAGAGACATCGAACTATAAATGTATAGTTTTTCTTTCTCGCCGGTTTTATTCGATGGAAAAGAAAATCATGGTCTGGAAAAAGACTATTAAGCCAATAAATCATTTCTAGTGTTTTTGTATGTATGCTGTAACATAAAATGAACAATAAAAGCTTGTAATGATTTTGTTTTATGTTTGCTTTAATAGTTGTTTTTTTTTTGGTTTTGTTGTTTATTTTTTTTCTATTTGGCTATAAGGAACTGTCAAGAGTACTTTGTGTTACAAAATAGAGAAAAATCAACAAAAAAAAAGATGATAATAAAATTAACATCAGCAATAGTAAAAACAGCAAACGAAATAAATAATAATAACAACAGGACATAACAGTCAGTTCAAGAAGGAAAAACAGAGAAAATAAACAAAAATAACATCACCTAACACCTGTATACAAGCACATACATGCATAGATAAACACATACATTAAGAAAAACAAAAAGATAATAAAAATAAATGAAAATAAAAACAAACAGACTAAATACGCTTTATTGCACAGTGGGGTAGATGGAAAACTCAACTATTTGTTGCTTACTTTTAAGTTTAATATTGCTACATTAAAAATGCATTAAATTATATTACTTTTGCAGATAATTGAAAAATAATAGAAAATATAATTTCAAAGACCCTAAGCTGGAAAATATGTGATGTTTTTATAACACAATATGTCCACTGCAAAATTATTGTATGCTTAATAGGACTTAAACATTACTTTTTTATACCCTTCACACAGTGAAAAAGGTTATTTATATAGGTTTGTCATTCCGTGTGAAATTTTTACAATTTTCATTTCCGACCCCATAAAGTATATATTTTCTGAAAGCTTATTATTAATAGGGGAGTAGATTAAGCTCTGTCGGTCTGTCCGTGTGTATGTTGAAATCAACTTTTTGAAGCCCCCCGACATCGCTTGAACCCGGGTGAGGTTTAAAATATCAGAAATATTCGGGAATAGATCGGTATTGAAAATCAGAAACATCGGTACATAAACAACTGAGATCTGAGCAAAAACCACCTCGTTTTTTTTTTTACAAAAACAACATTTCAACAACAACATACATACAAACAAACGTGTATAACGTGGCATCGAACCCCAGCTGAGCCAAAATATTTTTTTTATTTTTTTTTTAATTTTTTTTTTTTTTTTTTGTATTTAATATATTATTTATATTTTTATTATTATATTTTAAATTTGTTTAAAAATTTTTTTAAACTTATTTTTTGTTTTTTATTGTTTTATATTTATTATTTATATTTTAATTATTTTTTTTAAATTTTTTTTTATTTTTTTTTATTTATTTTTTAACATACATACTTAAATTTTTAATTTTACAATGGGATGTTTTTATATATTTATGTTTTTTATATGTATGTACGTATTTCATATGAGATGAATGGTGATACAATCTACTGTTATTGCATGACTACACGTTGTGAAGGGTATATAAGATTCGGCAGGGCCGAATATAGCACTCTTACTTGTTTTAAAATTGTTTAATGCATGTACACATAATTGGTGAATCCACAAGGTGTCAGTGTCGTACGGTCGTTAAGTGAAAATTTTTAAAAACTTTATAAAAGTTAAAAAAATTTTCTTATTTTATTGTTGAACTTTTTAACAAAGACTTTATTAATTTTTAGTTTGGCTCTAGTTCATTTTATTATTAAATTTCTAATCATTAAATGAAGAAATCAATTTTTATTTGTGATAATGAAAGAATATATTGGAAAAGTAAGTTTTAATCCCGACACCAGTCGAGTGGAATGCATTTTCGAAACCATCACAAATAAAAATTGATTTCTTCATTTAATGATTAGAAATTTAATAATAAAATGAACTAGAGCCAAACTAAAAATTAATAAAGTCTTTGTTAAAAAGTTCAACAATAAAATAAGAAAATTAACATATACACATGGCACTGTGTAATGATCATATAGACCGGTCAGTACCAACTTTCCGTTGAATAACTGACTTAACAAAAAAACATGTATGATTAAAAATGTTGTGAGGATTACAACCAACAAAAAAAGCTTTCATTTACCATCAGAATGATGGTTTAAAGCAAAAATAACAAATGTGATAATTGAAAAGAATAACAAAAAGGGGAAAAGCTTAAGTTTGGTAAATTTCGTTCTCACTCACTACAGCAAAAAGATATGAATATGTATGTGAACTTTAATTCACAAAATCAAATTTCGTATAAACTTGTGAGTTAAATAGATGATATTTACATCCAACACTAAGACATTCCGATCAAAGAGTGCTGATGATGAAACCGTAGCTGGTTTCGAAAATGCATTACACTCGGCTGGTGTCGGGATTAAAACTTACTTTTCCAATATATTCTTTCATTATCACAAATAAAAATTGATTTCTTCATTTAATGATTAGAAATTTAATAATAAAATGAACTAGAGCCAAACTAAAAATTAATAAAGTTAAAAAAATTTTACCATAAACAAAACAACACTTCCTATTCATTTAAAATATTTCGGGAGATTATGACAATACGTGACGTAGGACCTCTTGTAAATACAGCAGATATATAGAAGCCATATAAAAATATTTCAACTAAAGCTTGTTCTATTTCGAAAATATTTGTCCAAAATACAGGCAAAGCTCGGTATAACGAATATCGATTTTACAAAAATATTAAATAATGAACATTATAATGACTACCTTATATAGCGAAGATTTTAAACAAAAGACAAACTAGCAACGTAATTTTAAATATTTCTAGGTTTTAAAACAAGTTTGGTCTTTATAAAGAAAGTCAAAACAAGAATGCAAGGCATATACAATTAATTTTGTTGAAGCCAGTAAGGTAAGAGGATACCGTTACTCTTTGTTTGAGAATTTTTTTAAAACTAACTGCCTTTAACCTTTATTTATTAAAATTAGAAATTAGAGTATAAGAGTGAAGTTAAAAAGAAAAAAAAAATCGTAGAAAGCAAAAACAACAGTTTTGGATGATTGTAAAAAGGTGTAAAACTTTATGGAATTTAAGTGAAATATGAAAAACCAAACTCACAAATATGTTCATTCATTAATCCTTGATAATACCCCTAGGTGGCCTACTGAGCAACAATTACTGGAAACTACAAGATGTTGTAACAGTTGAGCGATATTCATGCCTTTCTATCGTATTATATAACATAACGGTTACTATAAAGTCTCAAACGCAAAAAATTAGAAAAAATAGTTTGCAATATAACGAATTTAATGGGCATCTTTCGTTATATCGGTACTTGCCTGTATCTGTTATATTCTGTTGTGAACTTACAGAGATGATGTCACATGTGCACGTGTAGAAGCGAACACTATAAATCGTCTGTAAGATTACAATTTTGGCAAACATGCAAATAAAATACAAAATCAGTCACTGAGGTAACAAGTCATATGCAAAATTCGAATACTATTTTTTGCTAACAGGCCCATTGTTATCTTTATTTTTCTTATTTAGTCTCCCTTTATTTTTTTTTTATTTATTTAAGAAAGCGAAATATAATAAAATACTATTACGTTTATGTGAGTGTTTGTTTTTGTTTTTATGTGTGAAATTGTGTTTAACAGAGTATACAATTTTCATTTAGTAAAGAAAAGACACAAATGCCAAAAAAAACGATTTTGTTATTAATCGTGACATACAACTGTGCGTTAGTGTATTAAAAAAATATGATTGTTTACGTACACACTCGTTAAGTATTAGAAAATAATCCTCTAAAGACAGATTTGTAAACAAAATATTTATTATCATAGAATCAGCGGCCAAAAACTATGTAAATTAAAATTGTGTCACACGAACATATTTTTATTTCATAAATACACATGCACACTAACATATGTTTCTTGAAATGTATTTGTTTAATTCCTTTGGGTATTAAAAACTCATTTAACTAAATCACTGCGCTTTCATTTGCGTTTTGTGCAGTTTTATGTGAGTAACACATTTGGATATTAAATTTGTAAAAGAAAATATTTTAAATTGTTTAATTTATATATATTTAACAATTTTTTTTATTTTTAAAAAAAGTTTATAACATTATATATAGCCGATCAATTTTTACTTTACGACACTTTTTTAATAAAACTATTTTTAACATATGCTTTTAACGGCCTTATTCATAACAAAAAGTTGGCATAAAGTTGGCATAAAGTTTATTTATAACACACATACCAAACTCTGGCTAACGATTTGCTAAACTTTTGTTAACGAGCTGCCAAGCGTTTGCCGATTTGTGAAAAACAGCTGTTTTGTGTCAAAAAATTTGTATAAAGAAAATAATAAAAATTTTCGTGCACAAAAAATATATTGTTCGCTTATTATTTTAATTTATTAAATTTTGAAATTTTTTAGTATGGATGGATAAACAAAAAAATGTCAAAATCAGGGATGATATACAAAAAAGTGTTGCATTTTTATTGAATATCATTTAATTTCAGAGTTGATTTATGAAAAGTTGGCAGACGGATAAAAGTTTGTTATGAATAAACTCTGTGTCAAGCTTAATCGGCATTCTAGTTAGAGCGTGTTTACATGAAGGGACATGTCCCCTGCGACACGAGTTTGTTGGTGAGGGGTGCGGCGTTGAGTATGGGGTAGCAATTGTCGCACGTTTTGTGAATTTGAGGGCACAAATTTGACATTTCTCTTTAACATCTTTCGTTCTCTTGTATTCTTGTCACGTTATGTATGACCGATGTTGCCAGACTGATATGTCAAAAAAATATGAAATATCCAATGAAAGCTCATTCATTAGAAATAACATAAGCCGCGTAACTCTTGCTCTAACCTTCATGGTTTTACCCACTCCTTTCGTCTTCTTTTATTCAGTTAAATATAGCATTCTAGCAAATTAAAAATTATTTAAATATTTTCAGCATCATCTAGATCTAACGCTTCAACAGCCAGTTCAGTTAGGTCAACAATTTTGTTAGAAATACTTGAACGTTTTTATAGTTTCAATGTAAATTCTTATTCACAGTAGTTATTTTTTATATGTTCAATATTTTTTCTATGTTTGTCAGTTTGTGTGAAATTATCAAGACGAAAATATGTATATTAATATTTATAATAAATAAAATAATATCTCTATGTTTATTTTCAAATTTCTTCAATAATTTCTTCTTAAGAAAGATTAGCCATTATGTTTCTTGAAATTTATTTAATTTTGCTTTTTTAAATACTTGTATTGCCACCGCTACTGTTGACCAATCATAAATTGTATATGTCTGGCAGCCCTTCTTACGAATGAAGGGATAAAAAGAATTAGTTAATTTAACGTCAAAAAGTCGCTTTGTTCCTGCAACAAAATCCCTTCATGTAAACGCAAGAAGATTTTAGAAGGGACACCAAAAGAAAATACAAGCCAACGCAAGCAGAGTCGCAGGGACATGTCCCTTCGTGTAAACTAGCTCTTATCAGCTCGTTGTACGTAGTGTATCAACTGTGGCTAACTTTTTGTTATAAATAAGGCTGTACATATTTAAAAGAAAATTGTTTTTAACATAAATTTGATAAATTTTCTGTAAAAAATCAATATTTGACAATTAAAAAAAAAATTTTAAGTATATACTATCGAGTGTTTCATAGCGAGATTTAATTTTCATTAGCCTTTTTTTGACAGATCAAGCTTGACCCATATCAAACTGCTTTGTCATTTTTGTTTGGCAAGCCATCATGGAAAGACTCACACCACAACAGCGTCTTTGAATTGTTCAGCCATATTACGAAAAACAGCGTTCCCTGAGAAATGAAAGTCCGGTATTTTATTTTGAAATTTTTTTCAGGGATTAAGCAAATTTCTGTCTCAATGCATACTTTTATAAAGAAAATTTGGACTGATGAGCAACCCGAAGAGCACTAAGAGTTTCTATTTGAGCCATTAAAAACAATGGTATGGTGTGGGTTTTGTTTAAGAATGAGGCAAATAAGAATGTTACCGTCAATGGTAATCATTATCGCACCATAGCAACGGACTCTGTGCTTCCTGAAATTCAAATTGGCCAATATCATACCTTTGGACTATTTTTTCTGGTGATAATGTTAAGTCTGAGTTATTTTGGAATAAGCCAGCTACGATTAACTCTTTGGAAGCCAATATTGCTAGTGTTATTCGCGATTTATCAGACGCTATGATCGAACGAGGTTCAGCGTCATTAATGTATTAAACAAGCATCCTTTTGCTATTGAATTATTCTTGGCTTATTGAAGTAAATGCTTTCTTTTAAATATCCCCAAAGAAAGAAGTAAGAAAAAAGGAACGGTGTCAAATCAAATGATAGATAGTGATGGCCAATTAGCATCGCTACAACGTAAGATAACATGACGATTAAATTTCTAGCGCAAAAGAGCCACTGTTTAGTTGGCTGTGTGGCAAGTGACGCCATTCTGTTGGAACCACATATTGTTAAGGTTCTTAATTTCAAGGTACAAGAAGTTGTCATCTCGTGATAGGGAAAACCATTCACGATAACTGCTTGACCGCCCTATTTTCGAAGAAATACGGCTCGATATCTTCGTCAGCCCATAAACTGCACCAAACAGTCACTCCTTGTGTATGCATTGGCTTTTCAACAATCACTCGTAGATTCTCATTTGCCTAAATGCGGTTTGTTTACGAACCCACTGCGATGAAAGTGTTCCTCGTCGCTGATGATGATTTTCTTTGTAAAGGTATCATTCACTTCTCTCTGTTCAACTAACCATTCGGCGTATTGGCGATACTTGAAATGGTCAGTAGGCTTCAACTCAATTCAGTCAATTAAACTTTGTAAGCATGAAAATTAAAATCTCTATACAAAATCCGCATGACTGATGTTCGTGAGATGTTCAGTTGTTGGTGACAAGTCGAGGTTAATGGCTCTCCTGCTACACTATCGCGAATAAAAGAAATATTTTCCCATTTCCTACTGTCCCGATGTGCTGAAATTTGCTCACAATTCCCATATTCTTAATTCTGTTTTATATTTGGTTCGTTACATTTTTTATTTTACAAGATAAAGTACCACTAATTTTGGCTTTATGGGCTCTTACTTCATTGCAAGTATTTGAACGAAGTGAGAACTCATAAATTAGTGTTTAATTTATTGTTGCGTGATTCATTAAAAATACCATCTAAAGAGAAACAACATATTAAGTCAGTTTTATGGATATTCTGTGTTTATAAGATGTGTCTTATATGTGTCTAAATTTTAATTTCATGTTTACTGGCTTTATCGTTTGGAACATTAAACATGCATTCTTATGTAGAAGAAAAATAATAAGCAATTAATCTGCCGTGTTGTGGTAATATAAACTTGAAATATTTATAAATAAATAAAAAAATTTAAATAAAGTTTAATGGAAAGGTATTTAAGTGTATTTAATAAACTATTTTGTTTAACAAATATGTTCTGTTTATACATTTATTACACTTAGAAAATAATTGAGATTGTGTTAACCGGAATTGTTGTTAGGTTATGTTGAAAACTGGGGACACTAAAAGCCAAACCCAATAATAGGTATACATGAATGATCAAATTGGCATATTGTGAGCTTTAAGAAATGAAAAATTCCCCTATTCGAACCCTAAACCCAAACTCATCCAAATATTTCGATTAAGTCAAGAACCCAGTTCATTCAATAGAATTCCTTAGGGATTTTCAATTTGAATACCTTAGGTATTTCAAGTTCGGCTTAGTGTGTATCCGCGTTAAAGTTCTCGCATCTAATATGCCCGAATGCACGACATTGACAAAGGTAGTGTTTCAAAGTTTCATCATTTTCTTTACATGTTCTACTGGTCTATTCTATTCTCTTTTGTGTCATTAGGCAGGTCCATGCAGCTCAGCTTCCTGTGACCTGTTACTACACTAGTTAATATACTAAATGTTAGTCTAATTAGATTCAGAATCTCCTTCAATTTCCGACGATTTGGTTCATTTTACTGACAGCAGTACAGTTGTTGTTAATCATAAGCTTTCAGAATTTTACTGTTTTGTAGTCAATTTATAATTCTTGCAATAGATATTCATTACCCATAACAAAAAATTTTGATTGAAAAAAATTAAAACATTTATTGGAAATAACTTCTCTTGCCTTTTTGACGCCCATGAATGCCCAGTAATTTCAGGCGTTTGATTGATATTGAAGAATTCCTTGCTTTACCGAGTCGTGCACTGTCACAAGCCTTTACTCTAGACTCTTACGATTTCAGTCATTTAACTGATGATTTTAAATTTGTTTCATTAAGAAGTTTTTTGTAATTGCCAGAATTTTTCTCATTCTAACATGTGCGGCCGTTTTAGCTTCCACCAGGCATATTGTTGTTTTCATAATCTTAAATTTTTTTTGAGTTTGATGACATTTTAAGTTTTAATGAGTTGTTAACAGCACAGTGAACCATCTTTTTTGCACTCAGATTATATTTATGCAGATTATTTCCGAGCAGTAGAGGAGTTTTTTCCTTCTTTAACCACTGAATATCCCTCTTGACCGCATTAATTCATTACCCAACGTAAAATCAAATCATTAGAGTCTATTTTGTCAAGTTTGTCTACTGGCTTTATTCCCAGCTAATTAACATTAAATTATTCTTGTTAACAGAGACACATCGATTTCTATTCAGAGCGCATTCTAGACTGAACGTCCATGTGCTTGATATAGTTCCTAACCAACATATTATGAAGTGTAATTAGAATTGCCTTTTTCATTCTTTTCGACTTACCTACAGGCACTGGCGTAACTAGAGTATTCTGGGGGTAAATAATAAACTCCCCATTTTCCAGCAATTACTTTTTTAATAAATTGATTAACAATACGATGTGTATTAGTAGGAAAGGGGGATGCAGAAAGCAGTATCTGCCTCCTACATCCACACTCGGAGACCAATAAGGTCCATTGCGTTAAACGATGTGTATTAACTACTTTAAATACGATGTGTATTAACTACTTTAAATAATCCTTTCTCATCACTTTTTTTTCGTCAGGAAAATTACAGTTATGTTTGTTTTATGTCTCTCGTTCAAATTTGATAATTTTGAGTTGAGACGTTATTGATATGTATGCATGACAAAGTTCTAAAAAATGTCTTTTCAGTAAAATTTGTTAAACTTTAAAAGCTTATGGCTAAAAATTGTTTTGTTAACCCTCGCGAAATAATGAACTGGATAGCCTATCAAGATTTTTAGTCTCTTTTAAAAGTGCGGTGACATAGTTTGATTTTGCTATTTAAACAATTGCCTTCATGCACTGATACCTTAGATTTGCTCCAGGCATTTGACATTTTGTTCTTAACTTTTCTACTTATCTAACATTTAATAAAAGCTTTGTTTCTTGTTTTTAATATCGAGTATCTGATGCTAATAGCAACACAACAAAAATACATATGAAAACAACACAAAATAATATCAAAAAATGTTTTTTTGTTATGACATGTTTCACAATTTCGATAAGACAACGATGTTGAAGAAATACGTAGATGAGACTGGCAGGCAGCTGTTAAATCTCAGGATGATTTAGGTTTAATAAAACAACCATCAAATGGTATATGAATTAATAACAATATAATAAGCTACAACAAATGCTATTGAATCAACCACAGTGGGGCAACCAACCAAAGTGTCGTAAGTAGTGGTGCTAAAGTGGTTCTGACTTAAACGTTTAAATTAGTGCTAAAGTTATTGATATTATTTATTATGAATATATTTATTCCTGTTTACCTGCCATCCCCAATCGATGTTCTTCTTTGATATAACTTAACTGTCAAATAAGGCAAAGCTTTCCCACTGTGGCGCCTCTAATAATAAACACTCATATTTATTTTTAATCTTAATAGACATTGTAGGAGTAAAAGCATCTTCTTTTTCTGTATATATTTATGTAGTGACATAAAACTGTGGTCAAAATTATAGCACTTGAATATTTTTTTTTTAATTTCACCCAAAACGAAATAAAAAATACTGTGACATAGAAAATCATTTATTTATTTCAAGAGTTTTAAATGTTAATTAATGAATTTATTAGGTTTTGACGTCTTTATTTAGGAATACAATTCGGTAGTTTACTTATAACTTTTAAATGAAATCCTGTACTCGTTGGTGATGCAGTTTTATTTGCCAGCCGTGGACGGTTGCTTCTTTTGAGAATAAAACATGAAGTTATTGGTTGGGTTTTTAAAAGAAACACATTATTGTAGTAATGAAACCTTTTTTCGAGATGTAAAAGATTACCGAGAAACGTTCGAAGTATGCATTTGTGTTAAGATGAATTTAAGGAAAATGCTAGAGGTCTTATATTCGGATACGATAGATTACGAGTTAGGATTACGGTGAATATAAGGAATATGAGGGAGGCGTTGAATTTAGTTATGATAGATTACGAGTTAGTACTACAACGAATATAAGAAAAATGCGGGAGGCGTTATATTCGGATATGAACAAAATTAGGTACTACTGTCTACAACGATTACAAGGAAAATTAAAGTTAGTTACTTCTATTTAGTTAGCTTAAAGTTAGTTGTATTTAAGTATTATAGTTTACTGAAATACAACTAACTTGACTAATTGACTTTTTATAATTATTGTTAAACATTTTTGTGAAAAATTTTTAACTTTTTTTAAAATTTTATTTAAGAAATATGTAGGAAATTAATATAATTAATTAAGTAATTTATATTATAAAATAATTCATATCAATTCATTCATCTTTAGCTATTTATTTTTTCAATCTTAAAAGCAAAATAATAAAAACGAACAAGCATGGTGTACACATACAAGGTGATAGCGCAGAGGGAGAGAGAGAGTATATTTTGTCTCTCTTCTTTTATATATGGAGTTTGACAATTCTTGGGACTGAAATCTATTTTATATGAACAAACATTGGGATACAAAAAAATAATAAGCTGGGCTGGCACCGCTGCCTGTATAAGTGTATCCTGCGAACAAGTTAAATACTGGTTTAAAGTCTCTTTCTCAAATATGCCCCTTTTAAGCTTATAACGAATATCACCATTTTGTTTAATTGAAAGTTTTACAAATTTTGTTATCACTGGCATTTTATTCTATATAAATAATAAGTAATAATTCTATAATAGAATAACCTTTTACGAAAAGAGATTTTTTCAACCGAGTTCATATCTACAAAAAACAAGTGCAACACGCATATTTCAGTATTCTTGGAATAGTGGTTAATCTAAAGCTATAAAATCTAAATAAAAAAGATGTAAATCAAAATGAGAAACTTGGGAGAAAAGCTGCGATAAATAAGGTTTTGTTTTAAGTTGCGTTAACTGAGTCAACAATGCAAACAATTTACGAGTTGCAATAATCAAGTAGTTGCGTTTATCGAGGGTTGCGCTTATCGAGGATTGCGTTAAGCGAGGTGCCACTGTATGTACTTTGTAATGAGACAGTAATATACAAAAACTATTTTTAATTGAATGAGATTGTTATTGCTTTTATGCTTCTGCCGCTCTTTATATGGTATGCTTCAAATTTGGGTAAGTACTGCCTTACTCTGTAGTTAGCTTATAGTTAGTTGCTCAAAGGGTTATTTTCCTGGTCTGCTAATCAGTTGCTTTTAGGGGTAATATATGGGACCCACTTCTTGATATAAAAAAATACTCCAATACCATTTTACTACATCCAATTTGTTTTTAAGTTTTTGCTGTAATCTCCAGCTCGAATTCATTATTGGGTAGTCTTCAGACAAAAGACGATTTTCGGCTCACATATATAATTTAAAGTGGTCAAATCACATATGCTTTTGCAAAATACAATCGTTTGGCCACATGCTTGGTAGAAACTAGTGTCACTTTTCTTGAACTACAACCGTTGACATTGCTTTACCCCTGTCTACCACGAATAATTTCCACACTTACCGCTATATGCAATGATTTTTGTAGTTCTGAACACCAACATATGTACGAAACCGTTCGTATATTGTACGGAATATTTCTTTATTTCGCACTACGAAAATCTTTCGTAAAAAATACGAAAAGTAGAGTGTTTTTGTGTACACTTAAAACATTTTTTTGTGAAACAAATTTGTTTATATTATGAAAGAATTTAGTGAAAAGTTACCGATATATTGTACTTTTTACAAAATATTTTTATAATTTAATATGTACTTCCATTTTTTTAAATCATGGTACAATTGTACTTTTTATGGTACATTTTTGACCTTGTTGGTACCGTGGTACTACCGCGAGCTACTTGGTACAATTTAAAAATTTCATTGTCTCACCATTTTGCAACAATAATTTTGTCCATGTTCTCTTTACTTTTTTTGTGTGTGTCTTGTTCTATACCGTCAACTTCTCTGTTTTTGTTGCAATGCTGTTGTCAAAGCGAATTCATTCATATACCAGGTTGTGTCAAGTCTACAACAACAAAATTTGCCTAGTACTTTATTGCAAACCACCTGGTACATGAATTCGCGTTGGCTGCTTTTATATGAATTTTATTTTACTTATGATTCGTAAGCATGTAAGGTGGACTTTAATAATGAAGTACTAAAATGGTTCGATAAGCTTACTCCAGAAAAAGTTATTATGGGAAAAACAAATTCAATAGTACCTCTTCTGGTGAAAATGTTTCCACTTAAACAAATATTGAAGCAATAAATAAACTGTACAGAGGACTAGCCGATTTCATTGAACTTAGATCACACAAAGATTAAAATATTTCCTTTTTTTGGTCTAAATATCACAGATGAAAAATGAATTAAATGAGTTCATGTTCCCAGATATTTCAAGAATTGTAAGAGGAATTCTGTCTATTCTGCATTCCTGGGCCAACGTCGAACGTCGAATTTTTTCTTTCCAAAACCTAATTAAAACAAAGAAAAGAAATAGACTATACGTTTCTACTGTTTTAAATTTGATACAAACAAAAGATTTATTGAAGTCATCAAATTCTTGTTGCTTTAATTTTAAAATAACAGAAAATTTATTATCTAAAAGTATTTAATAAATAAAATTTGTTAAACAACCGATCTCTACTTATGTACCTATGAATGTAATATTTAATATTTTTTATTGTATACTTCTGAATTTGTATAAACATTTTTGTTAAGTTTATGTTTTTATTAATAAATATTAAAAAAATTGTACCATCATGGCCTAAAAAGTACATTTTGTTTTCATACTTGGTACAAAATCATTAAAGCCATTTTCCTTCCCTGATATGTACGAAACTTTCGTTTATTTTACAAAAAACAATAACTACGAAATTTGTTTTGAAAAAGGTTGCATAGTTTTTTTTTTCGTTGTAGCGAGCATATAGGGATAAGTTTTCTTTGTTCGAACTAAACGCTTCAAGATTAGAAGTCATATAATTCGTTTTTTGCCACGTGATTCCATTCTAGCCTAATATTTCAAAGTACTATCATAATTTTATTAGAAAAGTTAAGTAATTTTTTTTATTTCGAAATTAATCTTTCCTTAAAATAATAGTTTCTCTAATAGGTCGCATTTTTTTTTATCGTGCACTGTTCTTTGCGTCCCATTGCTATATA
This sequence comes from Phyto melanocephala, assembly GCA_941918925.1. NCBI lineage: Eukaryota > Metazoa > Arthropoda > Insecta > Diptera > Rhinophoridae > Phyto > Phyto melanocephala. Next base: position 130,991,686 of record OW799233.1, on the reverse strand, counting down.
TTCTAACTGCAAACTTAAGTAAATCTTTCAAAAATAAGTTAAAAATTTAATTCCCTTCGTTCAGAATAATTTAAAGACAAGCTGATGCTATTTATTGACCGCAAAAAATTTGATATATGAGGCATTTTACTAAAATTAACTTTGACATTTATTAAAAAAAAAAAACATTTCGTCTTTAATTTTAATTTTAATTTTTTATTCTTATAAAAATATATATATAACTGGCATTATTATTTTGACCAGCACTGTATATATATGTTAATATAAGTTGTATTGCAGAGTAAGATGTCAATGTGTCATAAAGTAAAATGTCAAACAATATTAGAAATTAAATATGTATAATGAAACAGGCTCGGCTGACAGACACAATATTAATAGAAAAAGTCTGTTGTGTGGATGGGTTGGCAAGAGAGCGATAGAGAGAGTTAGGAAATTTGCATTGAGGAAATATAAATTTTGATATTTATTTTCCTTATGATAACACTGCTAATGTCACGATAAACTTTTACTTACTTTTGTTTTTGTTAAATTTAAATTTTTGGTCTTGATTAAGTGTTCAAGTCTGAATATTTTTCTGTATTAATTTGCTAATTTACTTGTAGGAGAAAACAACAGCCAATAAGAAAAACAACAATAACAATACAATACAATAAGATTACAAATTTTATGGTTTCACTAATGGCTTTTGATATTAAAAATAAATACACGTCTACGTTAAATACATTTTGGTAAAGTTAATGTGAATGTGTGCTTGAATAAACACTTTTCAAGTACGATTAACAATATTCGTGGTAAAAATTAATTTTATTTTGCAAGAAAATTGTTTAAAATAATTTTACATTTTTTAATAGAATATAAAAATTTAAATATATTTTTTTGTCAGAGGGATTTATTAAGAACAATTAACTGCTTTTATAGAACAAAATAAATTTGATTATAACAATTACAAAATGAGACTAAAATACTTAAAAAGGTCAAAAAGTTTTTAAGACTTTTAAACAGTTTATAAAGTTGAGGAAAAGTTTTAATAAAGATGTTATTGTAGTATATGTATGTATGTATGTGCTTATTTTATTACATTATACTTATGTATGTAAGTCACGTCGTGTAGACTTAGTTGACCTTATATTTTAATGCTTTTCAAAACACCTTTAAATAAAGAAAACGTCAAGAATAGTTTATAAATCCTTGTTAAAAAGAAATTTTTATTTGTTGATATTGAAAATTTAAAACTTTTGGAAAAACTTTTTTGTTGAACATTTCAAAAAAGACTTTGATAAAAAAGTTGTTTTTGATAACCTCCACAGAGAGTGTAAGGGTATATAGATTTGTTATTCCGTTAGCAATTTCTACAATACTAATTTCCGACCACATTTAGTGCATATTGTTTGAAAGCCCATTAGTAGAAGAGTCTGCCTGTCCGTCTATCAATGTGTATGTGGAAATCAGTTTTTTACAGCCCGCCTACATCATCAATACTCGTATGTGATAACAAAATACCAGAAATATTTGCAAGCAAATTGGTATTCAAAATCAACACAATCCTTGGATAACTTTCTGAGATATGAGCAAATAAATACGTCTGCCTTTGCTTTTCCCTTATTTTTAGACCAAAATTAAGAATTTTCAGCCAAAGCATAATTTATATGCATGGTGGTAGCTGTTTATAGATATGATATGCCTCTAGATATATTCGTAAAAAAATTTTGTGACAAATAGGCCAGTAATCGGAAGTAATTATTGGGGGAATTATATTTTTTTATTATATATGCAAAATTTTTCAATTTTCTAAACAATTCTTAGACTCGTTCGAAACACCAAATTCATAGCCGTGTTATCGAAAGTTGTTTCTGAATAAAACTAATTAATCGATTTGGAACTAAGTAACTGAGATATAAGCACCAAAATACAAGTGCTTCTCTGTTTTTCCTAAAATTTGCAAGCAATAATGAATAGTTTCAGTTTCTGTACGACCGAGAGAGCCAATGTGGGTTGGATCAGTAAAATATAGTTAACTATGAAAAACTAAAAATATAAGACGGCATCCTTGATTAAATGATGAATACATAGTTTCTACTATGTGACTAACACACAAAATTTAACACCATGTTAGAAAGTGGCATAATAATTCTGTCGGTGAGGTGACGAACATACTATGGGGTAACCTAAGTCTTGAGAAATCGAAGGATATATTCCGAAACTTAGTATTCCATTATCTAAGATATTAACTTGGGTTATAAGATGTCACAGGATGATGAGAATTAGTTTGGCTTGCATTGGACTTTCGGATAAAACGATAGATCATACAAAGAAGAGAATGAGATTCTTACTTTGTCAATGTTCTGCATTTGGAAGTATTAATGTAGACACATATTATGTCGAACTTGAAATACCTAGGGAATTAAAATTGCAAATCCCTTATGATTAACATGGCTTGGATTGGACTTTCAGATAAAACGATAGATCATACGAAGAAGAGAATGAGATTCTTACTTTGCCAATGTTCTGCATTTGGAAGTATTAGATGCAAAAACATTAATGCGGACACATATTATGTCGAACTTGAAATACCTAGGGAATTAAAATTGCAAATCCCTAATAATTAACACTGTAATAAATGCGTTCTTGACCAAGTCGAGGTTTTAATTGAATTTGAATTATGGTTATATTAGAAGAATTTTTTTCCTTTTCAGAGCAAAACATGCTAATTGGGCATACATGCATGTCAGTGTGAAGTTAAATTTGTAATAATTACAAAAGCAATTCTGGGGGCATTTTACCCCCCATAATGGTAAAATATTAGACCTGATGATGATATTTAAAAGCTTTTGAAATTGACTTTTGATTGTTTGCTTGAAAGAGCTGTTTAACGGTTAATGCTTCAATTAAATTTTTATACAACTTTTGATTGCCAATTGTTAACAAATTCTATTTTCTACTGAATAGCCCGCAATGCCACATTTTTTCACATAAAGAAAAATCAATTGTTTGTTTTATGTTTTATGTTTGGCATACTTCAAAATTAATTTTGGAGAAAATTTAAAAAGTATAAAAAAAGAAAGGCCACATAAAAATTTTTGTTTTATTGATTTTAAAAGCCTCAAACATCGTTTGAACTTCGCACACAGATAAATAAACTACAAAATTCAGTACATATTTTGCTAAGAGGCTGTGTGTGTTTATATAGTTGTGTGTGTGTGCGTGCTTTAGACGGAAAGTGCGTACGTGTGTAGACAAGTGTATGGCATATGTGTGGCATATTGTTTTGTGGTTGTTGTTTAATATTATTACTCTTATACCAGCTTATGTTTCATGCCCTTGTATCCGCATCCGTGTGAATTGTCGTTTTATCTTGCTGGCTGGCTGGATGGCTGGATGTCTGTCTGTCTGTTTATTTTTATTTGTTTCTGTGTACTTTTTTTTTTTGTTTTTTTCTGTGTTGTGTTGGTTACACATAAAAGCAATAAAAACAAATATGTATGAATTATATTTTTGGTTTTTGTTAAGAAAAACAAGCGGTCGATTTAAAAAGTCTTGCTCTGCTTCTTTTCATTATTTGCAATGTGTGCAAATTATTTAGTAACAACATGTACGAAAAATTTACAATGGTCAGCCTGTGATTTATGTAACACCTTAATCCCAAATATTATTACGATTTTCACTGTGTCAGGTTATATTTAAATGTCATACTCCTTCTAACATGAAAATTTAATATAAAGTTACTTTTTTCATAAATTAGATTATTATATGAAGAAAATCTTCGGGCAAAATTTAAGGCAAAGTGCGCTAATTATTGTCGAAGTTAAAGTTAGAGAAAAAATATAGAAAAATAAAATATATATTCAATTTAGTATTTTTAAGGTTATAAGCATTAAACGTTTTAACCAATATAAGTAAGTATACATACTTAAAGCACATCAAATTAAAAAGAGAATAAGTTTATGTTAAAATAAGGATCAAGTTATGTCCAATGGGTAATTAATTAATACAAAAACTGCGATATATATTATTGTCCGTCTGTTCGTGTGTTGGTTGAAATCAACTTTTTGAAGCAACCATATGTTCCTCAGATCTCTATATGGTATCAATCTCATGGAAATATCCTATTGAAATTCAGCACAATCGCCCCATAACTATCTAAGATATGAGCAAAAAACCACGACCACCTAGTTTTTTTCACAATTACAACAACAACCTACATACATACTGGTTAAAGTAAACGTGGCATCCAATTCCAGCTGAGCCAAAAAAATTTTATTTTATTTAATATATTATTTATATTTTATTACTTTTTTTTAATTTTTAAAAAAAATTTTTTTTAATTTAAATTTTAAATTTTTTTTATTATTTTATTTTTATTTTTAATATATTTATTTTTTGTAATTTTTTTTTTTGGTATGTTTTTTACATGTATGTACGTATTTTATATGAGGTGAATGGTGATACAAACAATTGTTATTGCATGACTACACGTTGTGAAGGGTATATAAGATTCGGCACGGCCGAATATATATTTTTACCGCCAAAATTAAAATTTTTCAGCCATAGAATAATATAGAGGCACCTTTGATACTATTTGTAGATATAATATGGCTCTAGAGATATTCGTGAACAATTTTGGATAAAGCGGGCTCTAATCTAAGTTATAGGCAAACATTTTTTTAAAATATATATTCCAAAAATTTACAAACGAAAATCATTTTTTTTAAGCTTTTAGACTACCGAATGAGTCACTATTGATATCATCTGAAAGGACTTGACTAGCGCAATATATAAGCACTATAAACAAATTAAAATTCATGTTGGCCGTCACTACAAAATGGCGGCCAAATCTGGTATTTTTAAACTTAACTTTTTGAACCCCCTCAATATTGCTATCAAATTAAAGGGCTTGACCAGTAGAATACAGTAAATTATTAAGAAAAAATTTTAACTCAAGATGGAGTCTAAAACAAAATGGCGGAAATTTTTTTTTTAACCCTATTAAGATGGGTATCAAATGAAAGGGCTTGACTAGTAGAATGCAGTTAACTTCGTAAATATTTAAAATCGTCGGAAATAATAAAGAAAAATGGCGTATATCATGAAATATAGGTTAAGCTACGATGTGGTATTATACATGTGTACATGATGGTGAAGGGTATTATCAGATTCGACTCGGCCGAATATAGCATTCTTACTTGTTTGTTTTTATCGCACTGAGTTAAATATTGTTAATAGAGTAATGGTGTAAATCACAAGAATTCAAACAGCTTTATAAAGATGAAAGTCCAAACCACGTAATGTACGCTTTTTCGCGTCGTACGCCTCTGTCAAAAAAGTTGAATCAATGTAGTTGATCGCTTTTAGTTACAGAACACAAAGCGAAGAATGCTATGATGCATACAACGCAAAAAGAAGGCATACTTTCTGTTTTTTAAGCGTAATGAACTGCCTGAGAACAACTCAGTTGAGTTTGAATACCAGTGATCTCAAATTATATTTTAATTTTAGTTTTATCAATAATTATGCTTGTATTGTGTATTTATTTGTGTATATTTTTATAAGAAAAGGTTAAAAAAGAATGTAAAGCTTTTGTAATAAAGCTTAAAATTATTGGCAAGAAATTTTTTCATGAACAAAATTTGGATTTTGCAGAACTCGTGTTATGGACTATTACCTTAAGATATTTATAAATAAAATTTCCATTGAAAATCCGTTCTGTAAAACCTTTATAAACCTCTAATAATTTGTACGAGTAAGGCAGTACATGTAGGGTGTATCTTTAAGGTGTAATATATTTTTTAAATTTACTGTTACTATTTTTGTGCAAGTGGCAACTCTAAAATTTGACAGCTGCTACATATGTTTTTTCCGAAATTGTATATGTATCCTGTGCGTCAACGTATCGGTCGGTCTCTCTAAAATATTGCCAATGTAAACGAGATTGTCGCCAAAAACATCGTTGTCATCAACTTTAAATTTTACGAAGCACTACTTAATGAATTTCTACAAGATACCTCATGCGTACAAAATTCAGCTTACTTAAAGGTGAATTCACCCATTTGTTCTGAACAAACTTTTTTTCGGAGAAGAACATTTTTTACTCAGAGTTTTCTGCAGAACGATTCACCCATTTCAGAAAATTTGTCCGAAAAAACAAGGCTGCCATATAATATAAAAATGCAAACAGTTGTACAAAGTGGCAGCACCGCTAGCAAACTATGTAAATAAATACAAACGTACATTATTTCATTAAAATATATGTGGAGAAAATGTCGGATAGAAGAAAACTAAAATTATTATTTTTAATTGAAGTGCATAAAGTCAATTTGTTAGCAAAAGAAATTTATAAAAAAAATCGAAAATAAAATGAGTTGTAGTGAGAAAAACCCTGTTTTAAATAATTATTTTTGTATGCACTATTGCTCATGTCATACAAACATTCTCTTCCTGGTTTTTTTAATTCTTCTATTAATTTTTTCATTAAATTCCATTTTAATTGTTAATTTTCGGCAAAAACAATTTTTGTATAATAAATGTACTGACACTGTGTGATGTGGCAACCAAATTCAATTTTCATGTAAATATTGAAAAAAGTGGCATCCCAATTCAGTTTCTTCTGAACAAGAATTAAAATTAAACGAATTCAAGAAAAATCTTTCTGAACAAAATAATCTCTCTCTCTCTTTCTATCTCTCTCTCAAAAGTTAAACATCAAACTCAATATAAAAAAATTTGTTCTGAACTAAAATTTTATGGGTGAATCCAGCTTAAGAGCTAAAAATAGTAGAACATGAAAAGAGCCGGCAATTAGTTGAATGGGTAATGGAGAAAAGTAAAGTTAATGTAAATTTTTTCGTCTTTTCGTCGTCTTCTCTGCTGAATCGAATTTCCAACTGAATGTCTAAATTAAGTGATTAGAAAATCCTCATGCAAAAAGAACACAAATGCATCAACACCGAGCAACTGTCTGGTGTGGACTTTGTCCGTTCGGTGTGTTTGGGCTCTCAGTTTTTTCGAAGATGATGGAAAAATTGCAGCGACTGTTAATAGCATTCGTTACAAGAACAAGATAACGGAGTTTCTATGGGGTCAACTTAACGTTACGGATCTGCGTGACATGTGGTTTCAGCAAGACGTTGCCACCTGCCACACCGCGCAACAACAAACTATATAAAGAAATTCTGTTGTCAACTGACCACCAAGGTCATGCGATTAAATATCAGCTATTTAAACATCTTGGGCTTATGAGAATAAGTGAAAAAGTTATAGAAAATTTCATGGCAAAATTTTACGGATATTTAATTCCATACTTAATCGGAACATGTCGTCTTTACAATCTAATAAAAAAAATCACAATTATTAAGGGCTAGTATCACTAGATATGATCGTGGCACTCCGTATAACTGAAAGCTGTGTAAGGGATAGAAAATGTGGATCATGATGTGCGTTACTGCCCGAGACAACAGATTATCATGGAAGTCGGGTAGTTAGTAGATAGCAAATGAAGGCTTTTTCGACTTATACACGATTTATTTCTGCTACACTATTTCGTTCCTTAATTAACACTTTCTTTGGTAATTGCTTTGCTATCAAATTCCTTTTTTTTTCTTTTATCAAAGCTAACACAGTGAAACACATTGCTCCTTGAGTGTGGGAGTTAAAAGTGCCTGTTGATTCCTGCCCCTCCCTCTCATGTGATTTAAAAAATGTTGCTTAACTAAAATACATTCAAACGATTTCATATATCGCCAACTTATTAATTTAGAAGACTGTACTTTAGATATCCTTTCGAAAATCGTTTTCTGATGTCCTGCACGGTTTATGAGCTAAACTTTCTTTGTGATTTTTTATGAAAAGTCATATTACCTGAAATTGTTATTGCAGTCAGTTAAATATATAACATTTTTCTATAAAAAATGTATCTATTAAAATTTATTATTATTATTTGTTTCTATTGTTGAATCACTAATAAAAATGTTCTTTAGTTCGATTTTTATTTTAAATTTATCTATTTTCCTTTCTCAAGCATGATTGCTGAAAAACTATTAAAAAAATACACACACACAAAATTTTATTTTATTTAACAATCATATCTCCAGGGTACAATAAAGCAAAAAAGGAGCTAAATATAATACTAATATTGTTATACAGATAATAAAAAAAAAACAAAATTAAAGCAGAATCACATTTAATAAAGCTTTGTAATGTGCAATTTTCAATAAACTGCTGTTTCGACAAATGGCTGATAGGCTGTGTAAATTTTCATCTTAATATCCTGTATATGCTGGCCTAAAAGCAATGAAAGTACAACAGATGGGTATAAGAAAAAGATGATGATGAAAGCTGCTTACGATGGAGAAATATGAAGTGGAAAATAAGGGAGTTAAAATTTTGTTGTTGAGACTGTTGGTTGAAGACAGAAAATACTTCCGCGTTTTTCTCTCTCTTAAGTCGTTGTTGTGGCGGTTCTTGCAGAAAAGGGAAAATAAAGAAAATTAATTTCCAAAGTAATCATATCGATTTTTAATAAATTCTTCACCTCCACTCAATAATGCACATACATTTACTTACTCACTTACATACTTCGCTCACTACTCTCAAAGCAATTCACACCACTTTATTGTTAAAAAAAATAATCAATGAGCAAGTGACGTAAAAATGAATGACAGGCTTAACAGCTGTGCTAGACTAAGTTCATTTTTTACACTCAGAGATTTTTTTTATTTTTTCAATTAAATTTATTTAAAATTGTTTATTGTTTTTTTTTTTTTATTTTTTGTTTGCTTTCGTTATTCAATTAAACTGCAGTTGTTATGCCGTACTGCTAAATATACACAGACTGCGGTAGTAACAATTAAATAAATTTGAGTTGATAACAAAAAAATAGTTTTTCAAGCTCATGCAAAGATATAGGTAGAGTATATTAGATTACGTTGCTCATTAAACTAGTTCGAAAGAGTTGTGTTAAAATATAGATTTAATTCTAAAACCGTTTGCAGTTGTTTCCAGTTGGAAAAATCATATTAAAAAATTAAACCATATTTGACTACCAGCTAACTAATGTTCATGGCGAGTATGACAAACTGTTATTTGTAAGACTTGCTTTAATACTAAAGTTATTTGCAACCTATACAACAAAAGTAAAAAATCGTATAGTAATTTAAATTATGAGAAAAATCTTAACTAAGAAAAAAAAATAAAAATTTAAACGCATAATTTTAATTGAGATTTTCAGTTTAAAATAATAAAAAATTTATTTTGAACCGAACTACTACGAGTAACACATAATTCATTCAAGTATATATAAATTATTCATTTAATTATGGAAACCAAAAATAAAAGAGGAAAAAACTGAATGAAAAATTATTAAATAAGAATTTAATATAAAGGGTTTTTAAATTTTTTTTTACAAATTTAGCGGTATGTAGTTAGAACAAGTAAGAGTAATATATTCGACTGTGCCGAATCTGATAATACCTTTCATTGTCATGTACAAAGGTATAATGACCACATCGATGCTTAGTCGAGATTTCTTTATTATCTACGATGCCATTTTTGATTTTAAATTTTTGCATAGTTATCTTTATTCTACAAGTCAAGCTCTTTTATTTCACACCTATATTGATGTGGTTAAAACAAATTGCCGCTTTTTTGTTTCTATTTTCTACTGGTCAAGGCCTTTCATTTGATACTAATACCCTGTTCAGACAGATATTTTTAATTGTTTCAATTTAGTGTTGATTGAGCAATTAAAATAAGTGTTCAGACATACTCAATTTATCTTACTAAATTAGCATTTGATAGCTGTAAAATACGATGTATTTATACCAAATCAAATAATGCCTTCTTTTCAGTGTTTTTTCTGTTGATAAAATATATTTACAATTATATTTATACATATATATACTTATATGTATGTTTTTGCATTTATTCAAACATTTTTAAAATTTTCTTCAAACATTTTTCATTTTCTTAATTTTTATTTTTTGTATATTTATTTGTTTGACATTAGAAATGCCACCTATAGAATTTTTTTCTCACTGAACATACTTCTATAGAGTTGTATTTCGAGTTTTAGACAATAAGTGAAACAATTAAGTATATATTGCCCAATTTAAAAATAATGTTTAGTATGGTAAATTGAGCTCAATAAGGCCTTTACCTGCGATAATATTATAAATTGACAATTAAGGCGCCTGTGTGAACATAGTACAATATTGTGGGGGTTTGAGGGGGTAAATTTCGAAATACCTTATATGATCGATGTATAAATTTATTGACCGCCAATTTGTAGTATCGCCATCATGTGTTTTAGTTTTCTCTAAAGTCCATTAAAATATTTAGCGCTAGTCTAGTCTTTTCATTTGATATCCATATTGGCTCTTTCGGTTGTATAGAAAAAAGAAATAGATTTTCGCTTGTAAATTTCAGAAAGCAGTTGTAATTTTTCTGATACCACGGGTTATAATTTCGTGTCTTTAAGGTGTCCAAAAATTATGTAGGAGGTTGCAAAATTTAATAAATTAAACAAATTAATATATATATATATATATATATTTTTGCAAATAATTTTTAGCTGTAATTTTGCCGATTAGTGACCGATATGTCAAAATTTTTCAAAAATATCTCTGAAGGCATGTCATATATATAGTTACAAGCGTGTCTCAAAATTATCCTAGTTTTAATTTTTGTGTTGAAAATAGCGGAAAAACAAATGCAGTATTCTTTATTTGTATATATCGCAGAAAGTTATGAAGGAACTGTATTGGTTTTCAATACCGATCTGTTGCCAAATAATTTTTATCTATTGATACCATACATGGGTCTTGTCATTGTCGGGCGTCTTTAAGAAACTGATTTCAACATACACTTGAACAGACAGTCAGACAGTGCTTGATTGACTGCTTAGAAGCTTTCAGAAAATATTAACTTTATAGGATGGGAAATGATTATTGTAAGAATTACAAACAGAATGACAAAAATTTATGTACTCTTACACTCTCTGTGAAGTGTATAAAAAGTTATCCTCGTCAATTATATACAAAAACATATGGCTACTAAATTAGATACCCTCATATAGGTGTTACAATTTTTTATAAACTCTCCAGAGTTTCACTTGACAACACTGTATTTATACCCGCCACCAAAGTAATGGTGGGCATATATTCATTTTGTCATTCCGTTTGTAACACATTGAAATATCCGTTTTAGACCACATAAAGTATATATTTTATGAATCGGAGTTTAATTTTATGACGATCTAGCTATGTCCATCCGTCTGGCCGTCTTTTGAAAGCACGATATTGCTCGAACCGAAAAAAATAATATTTAAAAGATATTCTTATATACAAGGTTTGTTTGGTATTGAAAATGGACTAAATTGAAATATTAGAAAAAGAGTTATAGCTCGTAATGCAAGAGTAGGTCAAAAAAACATATAGCTTTTTAGTCAATGACATTGTTAAGCCAAAATATTAAGATGACACGCCTACTTAAAAGCCTACCTCCCATATAACGCTTTATCTGAAATTCACATAATTTCTCTATGGACAAAGTTTTTGGAAGAATAAAGGACTATATTGAAATATCTAAGTTGAATTTATTAGCAGAAATTTTATTGACACGCCTCTTTCATTAAAAGACTAAATTTACGAAGTTACATAAAGAAAATGATACATATTTTAGTATGAAGAGATTATTCCATTGCGATTAAAATTAATAACAAAATAATAAATTTTGTGATATAAAAGTACACAAAATTGGTGGTGGGTATAAAAGATTCGGCATAGGCGAATATAGTGCTCTTACTTGTTTACAATTCTATGGGTATTCCCTTACTTATAGTAATTTTTCTAAGTGTTTAGAGAAAAATTCAATAAAGAAGAAAATGTTTGAGGATATTTAGTAAAATAGGTAAATTTTCCAAAATTTAAGCTCGATCTGAACATTCTATGTTTTATTATTTAGTTATAAAACGAATACTAATCTAACATTAATATCAACATTAATGATAGATGGGTCAAAAATGTATGTATTTTCACTAGTGAAGAAACTTGTACTATACAATAGTGATGATACGAATATTCGCATTCGCATGCTCTAAAACTTTTGCTTAGTAGTAAATATTGGCAGTCGTATTCATTGAATATTCACATGCTTCTAGACATTCATATTCGTGAAAATATCACTACTGTGTAAGTAATTGCTTATTCTACTTAAATAACGTGTAAATAATCGATAATGTCTCCTCTCCTTTTTTAGAATTTTTCTCTCCATCGTGTCTGTTGGTTTATGCGGAATATTTATTTGTTTCTCTAAAATGAAAATCTTCATCATTCGCATCTTTACATATAAATATTTATAATTATTTGTTAATTGTTATTTGATGTATTTATAATGTTTTTGTTTAAAAGCTTTTTCGTAAATAAACCAGTCGTCACTAAAATCGGAAAATTTAATAAACAATAATCAATAAACAATTCAAATATAGACACAGAAAATTATAAAATCTATCCATCAACCTTTCAATAAAAATCACACTTAATTACAATTAAGACATACGAAACAAATTAAAAATTAGAAAAATATATAAACAAATGCCACACAAATTAATTAAAGATATAAAAAAATCAACACTAAAGCAAGTTTCGAAACTAAACTAAACTAAATAAAAATAAATAAAAATACACAAAATTAGTTTAATTGAATAGTTTAATTTTACAGATTTTTGTCCAAATCAACAAATCAAAATGAAAAAATCTTTTTTAATGCTCCTACACTAGTTATGAGAGTATTATCTAACAGTTTTATTCCTTGTAAGTTTAAAACTTATAAAGGTTTGCAAACGTTTTTATATGTGTATTTTTTTTGTAAGGGTATATATAGGTTTGCCATTCCGTGTGAAATCTCCACAATATCAATTTGTGACCCCATAAAGAATTTATTTCCTGAAAGCTTACACAGTAAAAGTTATCGCTAAAATATTTTCAAACAAGCGCTTGCCTAAATTCAATTTCCATTTCTATTAATATTTTAATTGTTTCAAATAATTTTTTGTTTATTTTTATTTTGAGCTTAACATATGGGCTAAAACAACAAATTAGAATTCTTTTAATTGTAGTTGGTAATTGTTTTCATTGTCTGTTATTTTTATAATTAATTTTATAATTCTTTTTTTGTTAAAGATATTGTAGACTTAAAAATTTTTGTTTGATACATGAAGCTTTCTACTTGTCTGGCGTGTCATAAGTCTATTTTCATTATATAATTATTGTAAATAATTCAGCTGGATAAATTGTTTCTTTGAGATTTTAATTGATTTTATAAATAGCTTGAATTGAATCATTATCTGAAATTTTTATCTGAATTAAACAAATATTGTTTATATATTCTTGAACGAAAGTTGCTTAAAACTTTTTTTAATTAATTTACTTCATTATTCGGGATATTGTCGCTTAATTTTTCAATAATATTTATTTGATTGTTGGGTTTAAGCTGGTTTATATAATGCTAAAGGGATTAGAAAAATAAAATAAATTAAAATTTGCAAAATTCCTGGTTGGGTTCTTGAAAAAGTTTTTTATAGTTTTTTGTTTAATTTTTGAATTTTCATTTTGTTAATGAGTATTTGAAAATATAACTTATACCATTTTAAACTTTTTCAAGAATTTGGGTAAAAGGTTTACTGATGATCGGGCATAAGCACTAGTGAAATGCATATAAACCAGCTTAAACCTAACAACCAAATAAATACTTTTTTTTTTATTTTTTGAAATAAACTTTTAATTTGTTTCTGTTCGCAATCAGTTTGAAAGTCGGAAATATATTAATTAAAACATTTTTCAGATTCAAACATAAAATTGTATTGGAAATTAATGTTTATTCTTTGTTTGAATTTACAAATTATGTGATAGGTCCTCATTCAAACAAATATTTCATTTAGTTCTTAAAATTTCGTTATTGAATCTGAATTTAAAATGTTTCAGTGTATGAATTGAGTAAATATTATTATTTGTCCGTCTGTCGTTCCATGTGTATGTTGAGATTAATGTTTTAATGACGTCACCAAGACCCATGTATGGTTACAAATTATAAAAAATATTCGGAAGCAGATGGGTTTTGAAATACAGCATACGATATGTGCAAATAAATAAATAAACAATAAAATACAACTGCCTCTGTTTTTTTTTTATTTTCATTACAAAAATTAAAATTTGTCAGCACTAGGAAAATTTACTAGCACTCTTGTGACCACTTGTAGCTATGAAATGCTTCTTGAAAAAACAATTAAAAGTACTATATTCGGCCGTGCCGAATCTTATATACCCTTCATAGCGTGTAGTCATGCAATAACAATTGTTTGTATCACCATTCATCTCATATGAAATACGTCCATACATATACAAAACATTCCATTGCAGAATTATAAATTGAGTTTACGTATGTGTTTCCAAAAAAAAAATACAACAATAAATAAAATAAAATGTATTAAAAACAAAAGAAACAATAAAAAAATTTAAAAAAAATTTAAAAAAAAAATTAAAAAAAAAATTGAAAAAAAAATTAAAAAAAAATTTATTTTAAAAATATTAAAAAAAAAATTAAAAAAAAAATTTTTTAAAAAATTAAAAAAAAATAATATAAAAAAATAATAAAAATATAAATAAAATATAAAATAAAAAAAATTTTGGCTCAGCTGGGATTCGAATCCACGTTTACTCTAACCAGTATATATGTATGTATGTTGTTGTTGTAATTGTAAAAAAAACGAGGTGGTCGTGGTTTTTTGCTCATATCTCAGAAAGTTATGGAGCGATTGTGCTGAATTTCAATAGCGATTCATTCCCGGATATTTCCAAAAAATTGATACCATAGTAAGATCTGAGGAACATATAGTTGCTTATAAAAGTTGATTTCAACCAACACACGGCCAGACGGTCAGGGCTAAGTCGACTCCTCTATTCATAAGCTTTCAGAAAATATATACTTTATAGGGTCGGAAATGAAAATTGTAGAAATTTCAAACGGAATGACAAAGCTATATATACGCTTGTGCACCAAAGTTGAATCTAGGATTAACCACGATATTGGATTATACCTATTTACATTATGGTGTAGGGTATTATTAAATTCGGCACAGCGGATTATTGCTCTCTTACTTGTCTTATCTAAACTATTGCCTGATGATGATGACAGACATTCTAAAGCAAATTCTTTTTAAATTAATTTTCTTTCTTTTTTTTGTTTTCTTTTTATTTTTTAGCTTTGAGTTTTATTTATGCTTATTTGTAATTTTAAAACTAAAACAAAACATGAAGATGAAAGAAAAAATTAGTAGTCAAAAAGTTTGGAAAAATTTTGAAAATTGTGTTTCAGCTTGATTGCATTTTGATATTGTTTTTTGTTAGATGTGGCTGAAGTTGATGCTTGCTGCCCTTGCAGTTTACAGAAAAACATAAAATGAATCAGATAAATATTGACGGCAGTTGGCCAGATTTATTTATAAACAATTTTAGTATAAACATTAGAATTACGTTAATCATAGAAAAGAAATTTAGATTCTTTTACAGTAGAAAATTAATTAAGAAAATTAGTTTTTTATGGAGCCATAAAAAATTTATGTATGTTTTTTTTATTTACAAAAAATCTATAAATATGGATTTCTTAAAGAAAAATTTTCATAAATAGACTAATGACACTAGACATTCATTCTGCTGCCGCATATTTGCTTTGTGTCTATAATATATCTAATAGTGTGTTCCAATTTAGTCAAATAACTCATGTAAAGTTTAATGCTTATAACCTCAAAATATGTCAATTAAAACAAATTTCGCTTTAAATGAAATAACAAGGCGAATTTATACGCTACTGGTGAACTCCATGTATACAAACTTATTGTTTAATATTTTATAAGTAATATTTGACAGAAAGTATGACAGCAATTTTGCCTTTGCATATGTATGTTTTTATACCCTTCACACAGTGAAAAAGGGTATATATAGGTTTGTCATTCCGTGTGAAATTTCTACAATTTTGATTTCCGACCCCATTAAGTATATATTTTCTGAAAGCTTATGAATAGGGGAGTCGATTAAGCGCTGTCAGTCTGTCCGTCTGTCCGTCTGACCGTCTGTCCGTGTGTATGTTGAAATCAACTTTTTGAAGCCCCCCGACATCGCTTGGACTCGGGTGAGGTATTAAAATATCAGAAATATTCGGGAGTAGATCGCTATTGAAAATCAGAAACATCGGTACATAAACAACTGAGATATGAGCAAAAACCCACGACCACCTCGATTTTTTTTTCACAAAAGCAACATTACAACAACAACATACATACATACAAACGTGTATACTGGTTAGAGAAAACGTGGCATCGAATCCCAGCTGAGCCAAAAAAATTTTTTTTTAATTTTTTTTTTAAATTTATTTTTTTTTAAATTTATTTTTTTTTATTTTTTATTTAATATATTATTTATATTTTTATTATTTTTTTTTTAATTTTTTTTTTATTTTTTTTTGTTTTGTATATATTATATACATAATAATTTTTAAAAAAATTTTTTTTTTTTAATTTTTTTTTTTTTTTAATTTTTTTTTTTAAATTTTTTTTTAAAAATTTTTTTTTTTTTTTTGTTTTTTTTAACATTCATACGTGAATTTATAATTTTACAATGGGACGTTTTTATATATGTATGTTTTTATATGTATGTACGTATTTCATATGGGATGAATGGTGACACAAACCACTGTTATTGCATGAATTCACGTTGTGAAGGGTATATAAGATTCGGCACGGCCGAATATAGCGCTCTTACTTGTTATATTTAAACTTGTTAAATACCTTTTCCACTTGTTAAATACCTTTTCCAATTTTTTAACTTGTTTTCACATTAAAAAAAATGTTAAAAGTACATTTTCTTAACAGAAATTTTAATAGTTTGCACATATTTTCTAGGTTTAACAAACATAGGGGTAAAATATTCTTTAGTAAAGAGAATTTAAATCAAAATAAATAAAAATATTTAGCGTAAACTTCCCAGAAAAAGGAATTATGTTAAACATTTAAAACAAAAACTAGAGAAAATATTTTTTTAAATTATTTTATCGCTGAGAAAAACTGGTAAATCGGTTTGAAACTTACTGATATACAAGCAGAAAAATTCAACTACCTCAGTGGTTTTTCTTAAATTTGCAAACCAAAAATAGATTTTTTCTGCAATATGGGTATCAAAAGAAGGGGCTTGACTGGAAAAATATAATACAAAATGGCCGACATGGAAATTTATATATCGGTCAAATGTAGTAATTAATAAAAAACTGTACCCACTTCAACCCCTCAATACTGGGCTTGAACAGTTTAATATAGTAATCTTTACATAGTTTAGAATCCAAGATGGCTTCTTAAATAAAATGGCGGTTATATGAGTCAAGTGCATTAATTACGGCAGTAACTATAATTATATAACTACTATATATGAATAAAGCAAAATGGCGTATAATAATAAATCTGAAATCTAAGCTAAGCTATTAGGTGATCACCATACTCATGAACCTAATGGTATAGGGTATTTTGAGATTCGATACGGTAGAATATAGCATGCTTTTTCGAAATATTCATTTTGCATAAATTTGTGTTAAATCTATGTTCTACTTAGAGTTTCCAAAAGGTTTTTTTCTATAAGGATGAAAAGATTGCTTAGTATTTTAATTGTAGGTTGTCCAAATTTGAAGTATGGTCAATGGAAATCGCTCAGGGTGTTAACTCAAAGGTTTTTGTGGCGGGGAATATTTGACTTAGACGTAACAAATATGTAGGTTTAAGGGGATAGTGTCACTTGCCTCATATCAAAAGAAACAATGGATCTTATGAAAGAATTGTTCAAAATGAGATTTATTACCTTTAGGCTATTTTTGGAGGAATTTGTTTGAAATAAATAGTATTCAGCAATGATTCTACAAGAGTTCAAGAGCTTAAAAACAACGTTATCAAGCAGATATTGATCAAATTATGTCGCAGGTCACTTGACCGAACCTATTTGCAAATTAACTTATCCTTTACACTAATAGAAATTTAATTCAGAACTTATAAAGTTGGCTTATTGTTCTTGTATTTTATCAAGAGTCTTAAAGTTAGGCCGGAAATAACTAATTCTGAGAGACTTTTTTTTAATATTTTAATTTTTTAATTTAATCATCATAATAATATTTAAAGTTGAGCAGTTTTTTTTAAGAAAACAATAATGACATAAACAAAGAAAGACAGAAACAGCATTAGATGTAACCATTTAAATTGAGAAACCTTATTAGCTTTCCTCTAGTTACAGAAACATTATCAGAAAAGTCGATGTGAACATAGAACTTATTTACCTCAGCACAAATTCTTCTAAATGGATCAAAGTTAATGTAATTTGATGGGTGAAATTGTATATATAACGGTTCATAAGATCTGAGCTGCTTGTTATGAACATTGATGCATATTTTACGTTGAAAATATGTAAAATCAATTTTACTTTGAATTAGATTCAGGAAAAATGCAATATTGGTAACAATTCTTTCGTTTTGTAGCGTTGGCAGCGCAATAAGTAATAAACGACTTGACGATATGACGGTAAGTTTATATCAGGATTCCAACGTAAGTAACGAAGGCAAAATAGCAAAAATTGTTTTTGGACTGATTTGAAGAGAAATTAAATTTTCTAGGAATTTTGCAAAAAAGAAAAATTGAAAAACCTTTGTGTCAAGAAAATGTGTGAAAAATATATTTTTAATAATTTTTTAAAAAATTTTGCAAAAAAATTTCTTCAAAAAAAATTTTATTTTAAATTTCTACGTCAATATTGATGATTTTTTTTTTCACAAAAACATAATAAAAAAAAATCCACTAAAATAATTTTGCAAAATTTTATTGAAAACAAGTAAGCGCTATATTCGGCCGAGCCGAATCATATATACCCTTCACAACGTGTAGTCATGCAAGAACAGTAGTTTGTATCACCATTCATCTCATATGAAATACTTACATTCATATATAAAAAACATACATATATAAAAATATCCCATTGCAAAATTATAAATATACGTTAAAAAAAAATAAAAAAAAAATTTAAAAAAAATTTAAAAAAAAATAAAAAAAAAATAAAAAAAAAATTTTAAAAAAAATTTAAAAAAAAAAATTAAAAAAAAAATTTTTTTTAAAAATAATTAAAATATATATAATAAATATAAAACAAAAAAAAAATAAAAAAAAAAATTTAAAATTAAAAAAAAAATTATAATAAAAATATAAATAATATATTAAATAAAAAATAAAAAAAAATAAAAAAAAAAAATTAAAAAAAAAAATAAAAAAATATTTTTTTGGCTCAGCCACGATTTCTCTAACCAGTATACACGTTTGTATGTACGTATGTAGTTGTTGTAATGTTGTTTTTGTGAAAAAAAATCGAGGTGGTCGTGGGTTTTTGCTCATATCTCAGTTATTTATGTACCGATGTTTCTGATTTTCAATACCGATCTACTGCCGAATATTTCTGATATTTTAGTACCTCACCCGGGTCCAAGCGATGTCGGGGGGCTAAAAAAAGTTGATTTCAACATACAAAGTTGATACAAAAAGTTGATTTCAACGTACACACGGACAGACGGTCAGACGGACAGACTGACAGAGCTTAATCGACTCCCCTTTTCATAAGATTTCAGAAAATATATACTTTATGGGGTCGAATATGAAAATTGTAGAAATTTCACTATATATATATTTAGCACTGACAGGTATACTACTTAAGCAGCTCATTTCTGTTTCATTTTTTTCGGGGACATTTGGATATCTTTTAAAGACCCACATCTATTTGCGGTCGGTTTTAGTTCATTTCACAAATCTCTTATATCTGCATATTTGTTAGCAGTTTTCTTTACATTTTATTACATCTACCTTTAGTGTCTTTAAGTAAACATACCAACAGATTTAATGTTTAAATTACAAACTATAATATTACTTTCAGTTTTGTGTATTTATTTTGTTTTGTGTGTGATTTCCTATAAACATCTGTTTGTATATATGATTGGCTATTTGAATGTGTTCTGGCGTGTCTTTACATGATGCTTTGCGGTTACAGATAACAGAAACATTTAAATATTAGACATCTGTTTAGATTTAAGGTGTCATATTTTGGCAGTTGGCTGTTAGTTAATATGAACTTTTAAGTCTAAATAAAATAATGGAAATCTAAAGGCGTTAACATTTTCTACATCAAATTAAAATGCTGTTCTTGTAGGATGAAAAAAGCTAAGTGTATTATTATACCCTTCACACAGTGAAAAAGGGTATATATAGGTTTGTCATTCCGTGTGAAATTTCTACAATTTTCATTTCCGACCCCATAAAGTATATATTTTCTGAAAGCTTATGAATAGGGGAGTCGATTAAGCCCTGTCAGTCTGTCCGTCTGTCCGTCTGACCGTCTGTCCGTGTGTATGTTGAAATCAACTTTTTGAAGCCCCCCGATATAGGTTGGACCCGGATAAGGTATTAAAATATCAGAAATATTCGGGAGTAGATCGGTATTGAAAATCAGAAACATCGGTTCATAAACAACTGAGATATGAGCAAAAACCCACGACCACCTCGATTTTCTTTTCACAAAAACAACATTACAACAACAACATACATACATACAAACGTGAATACTGGTTAGGGAAAACGTGGCATCGAATCCCAACTGAGCCAAAAAAATTTTTTTTTTAATTTTTTAAAAATTTTTTTTTTAATTTTTTTTTTTATTTTTTTTTTATTTTTTATTTAATATATTATATATATTTTTATTATTATTTTTTTTTTAATTTTTTTTTATTTTTTTTGTTTGTTTTATATATATTATAAATGTATATAATAATTTTTTTTTTTTAATTTTTTTTAAAAATTTTTTTTTTTTAATTTTTTTTTAAATTTTTTTTTATTTTGTTTTTTTAACATACATACGTGAATTTACTGTTATTGCATGACTACACGTTGTGAAGGGTATATAAGATTCGGCACGGCCGAATATAGCGCTTTTACTTGTTTTATATAAATACTTAGTTTTACGTCACACTGTGCGTATGATTTATATTAATTTTCAAGACTTTCTATAAAAGTAACTGTATTTTAAGGTTATCTTTAGGGTTAAACAAGAAACAATGCAGACAAAGTTTAAGATTAATCTTAAGTTGACTTTAGGTTTAACTAAATATGTAACTCATTTTGATAAATGTAACTTTAAAGATTTAAGTTAAAAATATTCTAATACTTCTTTTAAGTGAATTTGAATTGTTTCCAACATTTCGATTTAATAGACGTAAGATAAATGTTTCATTATTGCTTGCTATTATTGCAGCGGAGAAGATATTATCAATTGTTGTAAGCTTTTTCTTTCATTTTCGTTTATTTAATTTTATTAGACTTTTAAAATGAAAAACAAAAGAAGACTTGTTGACGTGTGTACAAATTATGTAAATTTTTTAGTTTCATTATTTTTTCTTTTTTTTTTGTTTTTTTTTCGTTATTGTTATTATTGTTGATTTTGATACTATCTGTACACATTTGTTATTGTAATTTATAGGCATATAGATATAGATATTTTTTAGTAATACAAAACACAAATTTATATACAGTCATACATACATACGTACATTGGAGTATAAATAAGTAAACATTTTAGTTGTGTTATTGTTATAAATAGATGTCGAAAAAATATAAATGTATGCAAAGTGTTATTGTTTTTTTTTTTGTAAAATTTTATATTTTTTACTTTTACCATAAGGAAATTGATGATAATTTCAACACTTTTTAATGTGTGCTTTTCTATTTAAAATTTTTTTCCTGCTGGTTATCTTTGTTCAGGCAAGTGAAGTAATTTATGTAAAAACAATTATAGTTTAAAACGAATTTAACATGCCGTGTGATGGCATTGCCAAAACAATGTATGTTTAAATTTTAAAAGTATGTATATTTCTTAAGAAAACAATACAGAATAATCGGGGAATATGGTTAAAATGATTTTTATTTTTAAAGGATTTTGCATAAATTCTAAAGCAAATATATGGAAAATGTCAAATCGTTAGAAAGTTTAAGAAAATTTTTGGTTTAATAAAAAGCAAATAAGCTGACACGTGTTATTGTACTTAAATATGCGGCAATATTATTAAAAGGCTGCCCAGAATGGCTCCTGTAGAACAAGTGAGATTGCAATAATCAAAATGTTCATGTTGTCGTAAAAATATTAAAAAAAAAAATATGTTTTGCAGAAAATTGTCCCACGATGCCAAATATTATTACAATCAGATTTTTGGTTAAAATGTTAACTAATTTTAGGTGTTCAAAAAAACAGACCATTTTAAGGTAATTTGGTTTTGTTCAAGATACAGTATTTCAAAAAGTAGTTAACGAATTCTTACTCTTTTCGATACTATTAAAAGACCTATTTATTGAGAAATTAATCAAAAACTGTACTCCTATGTCTAGATAAATCCATATTACCAACTATCCATTTGTTCAATATTTATCAATTTTGATGGAAAATAAAAAAAAAGACTACAACTTTCTATATTTGCCATACTTTCAAAATAAGTTCTTTGGTTATTCCTTTAGGTGGGTAGGTAGGTAGGTAGGAAAGGGGAATGCTGGAAGTAGGATTCGCCTCCAATACCCACACTTGGAGACCAATATTGTGTTTTCCTTTATATAGTAAAGATAGAAGATCGATTAGAAAGAGAGAGAGATAGATAGAGCGAGGGTTGCTAAAGATATAATAAATGAAAACAAGAGATAGTTAGTAGCAAGAATGATCACGCAGCCATAAAAAAGCATTTCTGCGCATGTAGGAATTCTGACGTCGCTCAAACTGTGTTTTCATTGGCTAATAAAATTCAGCTGTATAACTGTAACTGTTAAAACATGACAGTGGGACAAACTGTTATTTTTCTAACTAAATGTTTTAAAAGCAAGCAAATTCTTTATATATACATATATATTTTCATTATTTTTATTACAATATTTCACTATTATTTTAGGTGTAGAATTCATTTTGTTATTTTATCAAATTTTCTTGTTCGCTTATAAGTATTTTCAGCGATTTCGGCATTTAGTTTCCTAATTCTAAAATACATTCGACACCTAAAAAAATGTTTATTCACGTCTTCACTGGCTTCAATTTCTTTTGCTTCCAACAAATGCTTTTGTAAATATCCGCTTGAAAGTAATAATTTGTTACCATTTATTTTGAAAAATATGGTGTAAGTCTGGAGGCGATCTTTTTCAAAATCAGTCGGCCTTGGAGCATTTTTCGCGACCAATTTTTCTGAAAAACTATTTGGAATATCATTTTGCTTTTTGGTTTCACGTAGTCCTTCAAATAGCACTAGTGTCTAAAGACGGAACTGGATGGGATTTTAAAATTTTTGCACGCCGTTTGCTAAATTCTATTCATAATGCCTTAGTAATGTACTGCAAGAATTAATTTTGTTTTAACTTACCCATTTCAAATTTCAAGTTTCTTTCAAAATTTTCTTGCTTGAAATGTAAAGCACAAATTTTTTCTTTATCCACATTTACAGGCTTCGCTCGTTTGCAAAAAATTACCCATAACTTCCTTCGAGCTTCATCTTTTGGAAAATTGTAAAATGATACAGCTTTTTGAAAACACAAACGTTTTATTAATTTGGTTTTAATATAATTTCTCACTTGTTTTTTTGCTGTTACTTTCCAGGCATTTGCCCACTGCACATTTCATATTTGCTCTCTTTCTTTTCTTTTCACTTTATTTTGGTTTCTGTTTTTATTAGTTTTGCAGCTTTTAAATAACCAAATTTAAACCCTTTTTATATAATTTAGATATTATTTATATGTATTTATTATAAAATATGACACGAAATTCGTTGTTTATTAAGCACCGATGTAATACTGATTTTTTAGAACTCTCTGAGTAAATTAATTACAGGGCTGCCAAATATTACAAAATACATACATTTTTTGTAAGAAATTATAAATTTCACATATGATACAGACTTGGTGATCATTGCGAAGGGATTACTACGTCATCTAACGGTAAATCATGCGCAAGGCGTAATCTTTATTTAATCATTCTTGGTTAGTAGGAAAAAGAATAGAAGAAAGAAATACAGATCCCTACAAGCCCCATTGCATTATTCCTTTACCCAATGCAAAAAATCCCAGCTGCTCGTCAATGACTCATCTTTTGTAAGACGTAAAATCTTGAAAGAAGACATAGTTCAAAAAATGTGTTGCATGCTTTTTTGGACAATTTATGACAATTTGTTTATAATTGTGATGCCCCATTCTGATTGCTTTTGTTTCATTCGTTATTGTTAGGATATATAATGATACCCATTCTTTTTGTCGTTATTGTTAAGATATATAATTTTTTCTTTTCATTCCGTAATGCTTATCTGCGTTCCTCTGTCAAATTCTGCTTCCTAAATTCAGGCGCAGAATGTACGATAAAGAAACGCACAAAATATAGAAATTGGGTTAGAATAAAAAAAAAATAGTAAAGCATCCAATACAGGTAGGCGCAAACATTATAAACTGATTTAAATTTCTATATGCTTAATTGCTGTATGTAGGTAAAAAATGCTGTTTTGTAGTTCCATATGTCCCTATCTACACACGCAACTATAATTTAAAAAACTTTTCCAAATATTTTCGTTTGTTTAAACATTGAAAAATTCCGTCCAAGCAATTTTAGTTTTTTTCATATCGTTATACTGTAAAATACTGTAAAATTTACAAACGGAATGACAAATTTATTGATATCCTTTTACACTCTCATGTGAAGAATATTAAATACAGGTACATAAACGATTCGGGGCTTAAAAAGAAATAAAACTAAATGTGTATTAGAAATGATGAAACATTTTTGGGTGGTTGTAGAGAAACAAAATTAAGGACCTTGGATTCAGCAACAATAAAAAATTAAAATTGTTGGTGGCATATTTACAAGAAAAGAAAACACCGTAATAAAAAATTAGAAGTATTTCAATAATCAAGTTTTTAGTATGGTGGCTCAGTACACAATGGTTGACATATGAAGAAAGTATGGTAAGGCCACAATGGGCCACTTGAACTTTAAGGCAATTCTGTATATAGGTGTATAGAGCATTGCCCGGAAAGGCATAGCTTAATTAGATAGGCTTGCGACAATCCAGATTACTGTGGGAAGTGTGAGGGTAAGAAGGAGCATGTTTTCTTTCAAAACTACAGAAACATAGTGTAAGGTGGTGGGTAATGGGATTCCACGATGAACTAAGTGATATCTCTAGGGTCAAACTTGAGAATATTGTATTATGAGTATCGGATAACTAGTAGAAAGGCTATGATGTCATGATAAGACTGTTGTTAGCGGGCTATATATTTTCATTCCTTCTATTAAGTTCTGATTCTATTTCTAATACTTGCACTTCTTCAAAATATTTTCTGTCTCTCATATTACTAAAGGGATGAACAATGGAACCCAATGTTTTTCGTGGGTGGGTGTGTGTGGGTGCTTAAAGTTTTTCTTGGCTTCTTGCTTGGATTCTTTTTACCTACTATTTGTAAAAACATCATTTTAACTCACTTTAAAATTTTTTCATATTACATTTTTATACAAGTTTTTTTTTCTAACAGCTTCCACTAAGCTAATTTCTTTTTAACTTTAAGCACCTTTTGCTTTTAAATTGAAGCTGTTTTGATAAATAACTTGAGCATGTATTTAAAGAATGACAGCTCAGTTCTTAATATTTTAATATTTGATGGGTATATTAGTTCATAATCTCAAATTTACCTATTCTGTATGTGTATACTGTTGCTGTAAAACGTGATTTAGAACAAAGTTTTACTAACTATTACGGCTAAGACTTTAACAAAACAAATTATTATTTTTTTAAGCACATCAGCTTTTAACTTTATGGCACATAATATCGCCTCTTACTCATTCATTTTTTTTCAACTACTATTTTGGTCCAAATGGATGGCGAAAAAAAAGTAAGCGAACAAATAATTAAAACTTAAATACAATATGGACTTTCAACAAAATAAAAAAAAAAAAAACTGAAGGTTCATACTGTTTTAAAAGCCATTATACCATAGACATACGGCAGCGTTAATTTGCATTAAAAGTCTTAATTCAAATTAACTTATGAATTATCCCCATTCCAATGTGTATTAGATATTTACGTGAAAATGCACTAAATCATATTCAACTTAAACTGCATTTAGCAGTTCGGCACGGTCGGCAATCAATCACAAAATTAAAAAATCAAAAATATAAAATAAAAAAAGATTCGATATGTTGAACTTTTCTACATATTTTTTTGGAATGCCTTTCTTTTTAGGTGTATCTGGTATCGTCCATCGTAAGCACGTCACTCTCCCAAAAAGTGCTGTTACGGTCCATTAAAAATACCATGTACCTACATACATACATATGAATTATAACATCCATGAAAAGATACCATTAAACCTACGAATTTCCACAATTCCGTTTCTCTTATTTCCGAGTGTCCTTCTGCCATTCCAACTTGTAGCAACATGTTCAGATTTGTGATTGCTAGTGCATTTAAAATTTTTACAATTTTTACTAAATGCAAAAACAGTCGTCTGTCACAGTAAAATTTTAATTTGCATTAGTGAGATTTTAATGCAAATTAACGCTGTCATCTGTCTATGGTATTAAATAGCACAACGAAGCCTTGAACATTGAAAGAAATCCTGGATGAGGAAGAAAAAAGATCTTACAGATATTGGTAAAGTGATAGAAAAGCAGCTCATAAACTTAAACACTCTGAATCTTTTGTGAGCAGAGCTAATACTGGTTGTAAGTCGTATAAAGTTTAGAAAATTCTAGATTGAAATGTAATAAAGAAATATTAACGAGTGCAAAAGTTTAGGGAAATTTTATCAAAAAAATCCACCTATTCTATGAAGGACGTTGAAACTTACACTTGTTCAACTTCTGGGTCTGAATTAAAGAACACAGGTAAGGTGTTCCAGCACCTTGCCGATTTTAATCGCAAGTGGACCACCTCGTCTATAAAGGTAACTGAAGGAAACTAAAAAAGGATTCTAAAAACAAAGTAGATACATTTACAAATAGTTATAATGACAATAATTTTTTTTACTTAATGAATTTTTGGATTAAATTTTAACAAATTTACGTATTTCTGGGAATTTTTCTACTAAACGGTTTAAGTTTTATTTAACTTAACAAAAGTTTTTTCTGTCTGACTCTTAAGCATTAAGCATTCATTAGTAATTCAGGTAATAGGCCCATTACTAAGTTGTGTTCCTAATACTAACACAACTCTATGTGCTCTATGTATATTTTTTGTTTGTGTTAAATTAAAAAAAAAAAAGCAAACAGCAAATACTACACATTTAACATGTAAGTATTTGGTAAACTATTTGGCACATTATTTGAATTGCAAATGGAATACAGATATCATACATAAGTACATTGATACAATTATAATATTTATAAATTGTGTCCATAAATCGGTTTTGCGGTCTAATTATATCAATTCATTTACACTGGTATTTAATTTTATTTTAGGCATATTAGGGTGAAACAATTTCACACCATAATTTATTTAGAATATTAAAAAAAAAAATTTGTATAGATCTGTTTGACCGCATTTAGACTATGCAATTAACGCCGAGTTTTTTTTCGTTATTCTGTTTTAAAGTTGCTTCGAAAATCTTTTCACATTTACATTACAATTTTTTTCTCGAGCATTTATTGTGACAGTTTTCGATTTATGCTTTTCTGTGTTCTCTTGCTAACAAACAAAATTTTGCACGCAAAAGTTGCTACGTTAATTGCATAGTCTAAATACGGTCTTTATAGGAAAAAATTTTATTTAGAGGTTATGTTTGCTATCATAAAATTTCCTTATAAAAGACGAAGACTCATGGGGAGTGGTTTGTTTAGTTACAAAAAAATTAAGATTTGATATTGTTTTCTAACTTTATACTATATATTAGCACCCGACCAAGCGTCAGTATATAAATCTAGATACAATTAAGAAAAATTATCTCTGAAAAAAAATAAAATAAAACCCCTTTAATAAGAGTGCAACGTTTGAGTGGAAGGGATTTCTTTTTAAATTTGTATTGAAACATTTTGTTGTTTTGATAGGCAATATAAAGGGTGATTTTTTATGAATTATGTTTTTCGGGCTGGCAGCACTGGTTGGTAATTGTGTCCAAACTACATCTGTGAAAGTGAAAAGTGTTCAGTATACCCTACCATTTCATCATGGAGAAACTCACAAACGAGCAACGTCTGCAAATCGTTGAAATTTATTATCAAAATTCGTGCTTACAACATCTCGATGGAAATTCACTGTTTTGTCGAAAAGTTGTGTTCAGCGATGAGGCTCATTTCTGGCTAAATGGATGCGTAAACAAGCAAAACTGTCGCATCTGGGGTGAAGAACAGCCACATGCCGTACAAGAGTTACTGATGCATCCCGTAAAAACGATAGCTTGATGTGGTTTATGGGCTGGTGGCATTATCGGTCCATTTTTTTTGAAAGATGACCGTAGAGGAAACGTTACCGTCAACGGCGAATGATATCGAGCCATAATATGCGACTTTTTTTGCTTCAATTTGCTGAGTTCGATTTGGTTGATATATGGTTTCATTAAGACGGTGCCACATACCACACTGTTCGTGAGACAATGGACATATTAAAGGATGAATTTGGTGAGCAGTTTATCTCCCGAAATGGCCCTGTGAGTTGTCCGCCAAGATCATGTGATTTGACGCCTCTTGGCTATTTCTTGTGGGGTTATGTGAAGTCGTTGGTCTTTGTGGAAAAGCCGAACACGATTAAAGCCTTAGAGTATAACATAACACGTGTTATTCATGGAATACAGGCCGAAATGCTCAAAAAAGCGATGCAAAATTGGACCTTACGAATGGACCATTTGAACAGGAGCCGCGGGCAACATTTAGATGAAGTAATTTTTAAAAAGTAAATGCCAAAGACTAATTTATCGATTCCAATAAAAATTTTGAAAATATGATAGAGATTTGAGTGTTTTATAAGATATTTAAAAAAACTACGCTTAAAAAATCACGCTTTACAAGTAAAAGTAAAAGTTTGGTCAATGGAGGAACACGTCAGAAAATGGCAGAATGCAAATGTCGGTAAAGCGACGAACATACTATAGAGTGACCTAAATCTTTGGAAGTCGAAGAAAATTCTGAAACTATGTTTAGGAGATTAACTGGTGTGATAACGGGTCACACGAAAATGAAAACTCATCTAGCTCGCATGGGACTGTCGAATGAAACGACTTGTAGCGCATGCTAGGAGGAGGAAGAGACTTTGGTACATTACCTTTGTCAATGCCCTGCATTAAGGCGTATTAATCGCGAACACTTTTAAGTGGATACTATGTCAAACTTGAAATGCCTGAGAGATTCAAATTTGAGATCGATAAATGATTACATTGAGGAAATTAGGTTTTTGACCTAGTCGATATTATACGTTGAAGAAATTAGAATTATGGTTTCATTAGCGAAATTTTTCATTCCTATAGAGCGCACAACATGCCAATGCGACATACGTGTACAACTGTTATGGGTTTAGGATTTTGGTGCCCGTCTTTTTCAACCTTACCTTACCTACAAGTCATTCTTAAGCTTTAAATACATAGACGACAGCAGACCTCACAACTTCACGGCTTCAAATGTTATTCTTATTTTTCCAATTTAATATATATAATGGCAACACTGTATTTGTTTATTGCTGCCCGTCAAAATAGAAAATAGCCTAAGTGGCCAGCAGCAGCAAATCATCGTTCACAAGTTATTGTGTTCTATGTGACACATAAAACATATACCTAGAGAACACAATAATTTGAGAACGACGAAATGCTGTTGTGCAGTCGTGCTGCTGTGCTGCCGTCAAAATAATCGTTTTCATTTAAACACATGGATTTTATTTTTGACATATTGCTGCTGGCTGCCTGCTGTCGCCTATGTGTTAAGAGCTTTACTAGTTGGCCGCAAAGGTAGGCGTATTATACTCATATTTCATTAATTTAATCTATGTAGAGTATTTTAACTTTTTATCAACATAAAAATTAATATAAGTTAATATTTATTCGAACTTTTTATTCTTAAATTTATAATAAATCACTTTTATTCTGGCTTAAGTTAATTTTTCTATTATTAAACTTTCTAGAACATTTAATTAAATTAAATTGTAATCTTTTTAATAATATTGAAAAAATTATTCCAAAACTAAAATAAGGAAATATAATACAATTACAAGTTGGATGTAGAAATAGACATTAAAATTTTTTTTGCACTGAAATCAATTTAGATATTGCATCCAAATTTTTTCGAGGCTTTACATTTGAAGAGACCAAAAGAAACACTAAGCAGGTAATTATTTTATCTACGCTAAAAGTTATTTTTTAAAGAAATATACCGATAAAAATTTGTTGTTGTACATTATAACATTTAGACCCTATAGAACAGGCCACGACAAAAGAGAGAATTTATAAATGATGCAATAAGCACATAGACGACGAGAGGTTGCACAGCTACATGGATGAGAATGTCGTTGGTTTCAATCGTTCCGTGTAGTCAACTACTAATACCTGATATATACAATGACTTAAAATATCATGAATTTTTTTTTAGGACGAGCAGTGTAGAGAAAGAAGGGAAGAGCAAAACAACATCAAGTTAATTATTTTGAAGATTTTTTTATATTTCTCTTTACGCTATTTTCGCTTTTCGCTATTTTCATTTTTCTTATTATTTTTTTAAGTAACAAGTCCTTTTCGATAGAAATAAAAGGCCAAAAATTTGCTAAAAAAAATTCAATTTTTTTCAAAAATATAAGTTTTAATAGAGAAAAGTTTTGTATGACAAATATTGAAAATGTATTATTATTATAACTGTAAAAGCTTAAGTTCAATTCCAATTGTTTCAAAAGTAAATATTTTGACATTGGTTTTTTTAGCTCTAAGCCACAGATGTAAGGTCCGCCAAATAACTTTTTTTTTTTTAAATGCTGTAAAAAAACTTTAATTTGAAAGTACAATCCTTCCGGTTAATAATGGAAAATAATTTTATTCATATGGCTGCCTTGACTGGCCATGCACTAGCCTACACTATCGGTCCATTTTTTAAGCACATTATCGATTGTGTGCAGCTGTATTTCAACAATGGCTTCACGAATATTGTCCTTTAAAACGTCAATTGTCTCTACCTTGTTGGTGCTACACATATCTTTGACGGTACCCCACAAATAAAAGTCCAACGGTGTCAAATCGCAGCTGCGTGTCCATACGACAACAGCTCTGCGGCTGATAATGAGATTTTCAAAAACAGGGCGCAAAACATCAAGTGTAGCTTCAGCTGAGTGGCACGTAGCGCCGTCCTGTTGAAACCAAATGTTGCCAATATCCTCCTCTTCAATCTTTGTGAACAAAAATTCGTTCAACATGGCCCGATAACAATCGCCATTGACTACGGTCACTCCTTGCTTATTTTCAAAGAAAAATGGCCCAATTATGCCTCTAGACCAAGATCCGAACCAAACAGTGACTTGTTTTGGGTGTATAGGCTTTTTAATGTATGCGTGCAGGTTTTCTGTGCCCCAAATGGGACAATTTTGCTAGTTTACATACCCGCCAAGATCAAAATGAGCTTCATCTGAAAAGATGATTTTTTTGGCATAATCGGCCAAAGTAATGTCGCAATATTTCCCAGCGTTGTTCAAGCGTATACACAACCATATTCGTTCAGCGGAAGGATAAAAATAATTATCTCTCAAATCAGATATCATCTAAGTGTTACCATTCACGAAATAGAATAGGCAAAAGTTAAAAAAAAACGTTAGATGGCGGACCCTTTACTTATGCGTAATTGTCATGTAGTGTGTTTTATGTTTTAACTTTTGTTTGTTGATTTTTTTTTACGTTTTAAGGTAAAAATAAAACAAAATTTAAATAAAAACTATATTTTTCATTTCATTAATGAAGAAACTAACAATACTCTTCCTTAAGATTACCAAAACCATTTTTTAACTAACGTAAGCCCTTTCATATTCGAGAGCTTTTGCGTCTCCTGTAAGACTTTGTGCAATGTAACTTAGGGCTTTATTGAAATCATATGACGATATATAACTAGATAAGCTGTATCAATGTGTATGATTTAAAGTTAAAAATTCCTTGATTAAAAACTGCAATCCTAAAGTTAAGAAAATAAAAACTAAAAATTATTCAACTGCAGCACCCTAATAATGTTCTAACATCTAAACTGAGAGAGAAAAGATAAATAATTTAAATATTTACATTAATTATGCACGAGTATGTTTTTATTACAGTCACTGAGAGCAACAACGGTAGCAATGGCAACAACAATAATAAATTAGCATTTAAATTAAATTGCCTGTGGGTTTTCTTTGAAAATTGAAAAATTAAAATTTATAGCTGAAAGCCTGTTTTTAAATAAAAAATCTCGATCCTTGATTTTAATTCATTATGGAACACAAAGAAAAAACAAATATAAATATCAATCACAACTGATAATTTTTAAATCAAATCAGGGGTATTTTGTTTTCTTTTATTTTCATTTATAAGAAAATCCAATTATTTAATTTCTTTTTCCGATTTTATTAAAAAATTTCATATATACAGTGGAACATTTAAATATTCGCAGACAGCTACACAAAATAAAAAAAAAAAAATTCATGATATTGCAGAAACAGATTAAAAATAGAATTTTTGTCCATTAAGGAAAATTCTTTGGCACTGTTTTTGTGCCACTTTGTTTAATATTTTTTTTTTTTATTTTTTCGCTTGCATCAGTGAGAAAAGAATTTTAAATGGATGCTGATGTGTTTCTGTTATTAGAGGAGTGCAGTGATATAAATGGATTTCCATTAAGGGTTGACAGTTTTTGGAGGTTACGTCGTTTGATCACGTCTTCCACATTCATTTATCATTATTCAGTCTTTGATGTCTAATCATTATGGCAAGTTATGTGACTTAGAATCACTTCCGTATGATAAAGCTTAAACAAAGTGTATTGGTGAAGTTTTGTATTAAGCAGAATGCGATGTAGTTGATTTATCGCAGTACGTTAAAAAATGTTTGAAAGATTTAACTTGACATATTATTAGCTTGTGATACCTACACAAGATGCCACAAACCTTTGCTATGTAATTAGTTTTAAATGTCAAATGGTATTTAAGTTAATATCACAAAGACTATTGTTAAAATTTAGCAAATTTTATATGGCAGAGTATTTAAAAATTAGATCACTTGGATACATAGCAGCTAAAATTTTTGCAATGTCGAAAAGTCGATACTTTACACACCTATATAATTAGAGTTTGATATCTTACCGCTCACACTGTAAAACCCTTTGCAAATTAACAGAAGTTTTTTTGGTAGATTTTTTTTTAAATTTCCATATCTGCGTATAAATCACTGATGCAAAATTTTATCCTTTCAATGATTTTTTGCTAAGTTTTGTTGCCCCTTCATGTGTGTAAAGATGTTGTATGGAACTTTCAATTTGTTTATGGGATACTCTATAACAGTTTTATCTTGTTCTAAAAATTGAAAACATTAGTCGCTTGATATTCATGTTAAAAATGGCGATTTTGTTTTCGTATGCACAGAAGAAACAGTATCGGTTACAATTTATTTATGGGACTGTCTATGACAGATTTATCTTGTTCTAAAAAGTGAAAAAATTTATAAATTGATATTTAAGTTTAAATTTGCGATTTTATATTTGTATGCACAGAAAAAACAGTATCGGTTGTGAGAATTATAATTGCTTTCAATAGTATAGTTTAGTTCTGGTAGAATTTTGTGCTTGTTTTCAACGAATTATGTGTCGGAATATCAATGTAAAGTAATCAATTAGAAATGACGATTTTTGTAATACAAAAGAGAAGTTTGATTTCCAGAACTGAACAATTTGATTGGCAATGAATTTGATTGTCTGTTTTCTGAGTATCGTAAGGTTATGTTCCACAAGGGATCAGGATACGAACAAGGGATCAGGATACGAGCGAGACTTTCATGATATCAACAATTACGAATTATTTTAATTGAAATGATAACAGATGTATACATTAGACTCGTGTTATATCAAAAGTTTTTCCAGTTTTTAACTTAGAGATTATTGCACTCAGAAAGTTATTTGTTCATTGTCCTCTCCGGACAAAAGCTAAAAGCTGTCATTTAGTCAAAATGCTGACTTGATTTAAAAATTATCCTGTATAAGGCAATAGCAGTAATGATTTGATATAGAGCCAAGAAAAAAAATCTGCAATGAATTTAATGGCGCTCTTCGTTGCTGCAAGAAGGTGCATGACATAAAGTACAATGGTTAGTTCTAAAAAAATTAATGAGATTTTAAAAATTACAAAACCCCTTTTCTACTTTTGAGAACTTAGTCTAAAACAAAACTTCCACCCAGGCTCCTGTCATCAGTCCGGGATATAGAGAACTAAGACTCTGTTTAGGAAATTTGCTGGTGCCTCAGGAATCAGTAAGCTTTTAGAACTTGTTGTGGACTGGTTATTGGGGAGATATCTTTGGAGTACACGTGTTGTCTCTGGCTTAATTTTTTTAAGCTGGAAAAAACATTCGGTCGTGGTTTAATGACTAATGCTTAAAGAGTTCAACCATTTATGATTCGGACGCTAGTGCATTTTAAAAGATGTAGTTTATTAGTTACTTAGTCAATGACGAAATAGGGATTTCTATAGTCAAAGAGAATAATGTAGGAAGAATTGCCACATGTGGTCATGATTGAGTTGCACAAGTTGTCACACAACAGAAGGTAGTTAATCGTCAGAAACTCAACCCCGTGGTAAAACCGCGATCAGATTATGATATTCGTTAATGGTGCTGACGTTAATCAAACCACATTCAAGCCGAAAGAAGACAACGTACTACCTACAATAGTAAAGGATGGCTAACCCAACATATTTATCAAACTAACAGAACATAAATTTTGATTTATGAGTGCTTCTAGGCTTTTGTAAACTAAAAAAACCAATAGTTGAATAAAATATAAAATACCATCTTTCACTGCATCTTACTTTGCATGGAAACACCCATATTTGCCATCATCTTACTCACTAATACACTTTAGTGTTTGATCTGTTAATACAAATTTAAACGCTAAACTGCATCGTTTGTATTTTTTTTATACAACTATTTTTTGGGTATTGCTTTTTTGGTTTGTTTTTCCCTGGCTATATGTTTACCAGTTCACCATACATACATCATCACCAACACTTAGAAACCCTTTAAACTAGTAATTTGCTGAAAGCGTTCATTCTAGACGAGTGGAAATTGCATTTGTCTTTTGTGCTTGTTGTACAATATTCACTGGCCCCAAAAGAATGTTTTCTAAAATCCGCTAGTAAGTCTAGTGTTTTGACTCCATGTGCCAGTATTCAAATACTTTAGCATTTGATTTAACTTAAGTGTTTTCCGTTTTCCTTTTAAAAACTTTTTTGCCTTGGTTTTTGTCTGCACTTTGAACGTGTGTAAACATGTAAATCCCAGATAATGGTACTTAAGTTCGTTAACGTTAATTCCTTTTAAGATAAAAAAGAGTATTTGTTTTTTAATAAAAAAAATCCTTTTGATAGATTTAGACGATGATGATGGGGGATGATGAAAATAAAAAGAAATACTAAAACCAACAAAAAGTGAATATTTTACGAATTGAAAAAGCAAAAAGTTTCAATTTAAATAAACTTGTGTTTAAACTATTTAAAATGACAAATTTCAACGCATTGGTTTGAGTAAAATTTGCATTTAGACAAAATGAAAAACAGGATGGATTATAAAGAAAGAAAAGAAACACAAAAACATATATTTGCACATGGGCAGACAGCAAATAGACAAATCAATAAAATGGAGTGTATAGAAACAGCCGCATTTATACACATTACAAATAATGTTTTCTAAGATTAAATTATACAGGGTGGTCCAACCTAAATGCATGATGTTATTTGTATATAAAACAAATTGGTTTTAGAAAATTAGCTCAATATTTTTTATTATGATTGAAGGATCTATGAAAAATTTGTGTTAAAATATCGGCCACAGCTTCGGTGGCATACTGGGTCCATATTTTCAATGATACTCAGACATAATTTAGATTTAATGTGTAAATGTGCCAAATAAGCTCATCCTTTAGCTGCTGAATTATTTTTGGCTTCTTGGCGTATACTTTTTCTTATAAATAACCCAAAGAATGAAATCTAGCGATGGTAAATCACATAGTCGAAGCGTCCAATTATCATTGCCACGACGTCAGATAACACGGCCATTATATTTTTTGCGCAAAAGAGCAATTATTGGAACTACCGCCATCACCACGGCGAGGCCCTCATCTTCAATTTCCTGCCACAAGAATTTCGTTATCAGCGCAGCTGAAAGTGCGATTCGTAGCTGATGACTTTCCTGTGGTAATAAGAAAAAACTGCTTATGTCTGCTTTTATAGTTTTTCAGGAAAAATGTTTTAGTTGATTTTTTAAAATTGATTTCCTAAAAACTAAAGACTATTTCATGAGTTCTCCGCTGTAAAAATTTAGTAGCATATGGACCTTCTCCCAGAAAAGGGACCTTGTCGCGTGTCGAAAAACGGGTTTGGACTAAAGAGTGAAAGGAGTTCGATTTCTGATAAAAATTTATTCACCCCATAAAAACGTGCAAAACAAACTTGGGAAAATCGATAAAAATGAGAAAAAAATTAATTTCTTTTAAATACGTCACCACATAGGCACGACGTCACCAAAGTCGGCACCCAATCATAACTAACCTTACCAAATCTCATCTACTAACTGAAGGTGTGTTCACAGTGATAATGCGTTATGAAACTTTAAATGCGTTTTTCTCAAAACTTCATTTTGACACACCAGGTTCCTTTCTCGGAGAAGGTCACATATTCAGTTTTGTGGTAAGTGGTAAATTTTTCTCTTCGTAAAAACTTTAGTTGGGTTAACACAAACATTTACAAAAAATAAGCGAAGTGAGGCAATTACGAAAGAACAACATAAGAATTTTTTTATATAAGAAAAAAAAAAAAAAAATAAAATAAATTAAATTCGATTTTTATTTCTTAATATAAACAACACAAGTTGACTCTGTAGAAAAATCATTGTTTGAAACAAATAACCTTTTTTTACAAGAAAT
Source organism: Phyto melanocephala (assembly GCA_941918925.1). Lineage (NCBI taxonomy): Eukaryota > Metazoa > Arthropoda > Insecta > Diptera > Rhinophoridae > Phyto > Phyto melanocephala. The sequence continues at coordinate 130,954,463 of OW799233.1, read as the reverse complement.
AAAGCTGTAGACATACACATGTACTTATGTACGTACGTCTGTGTATGTGTATCTTTATTTGCATATTTATTTAAAAACCCATTATAATACAATTCACTTTCTAACACACTGACTGCTCTTAAAACAAAAACATACCAGCATTCATATATAAAAACAAACTCATACATAGCGCTTTAACAGGATTTGCGTAAAATATTTTCTTGTGTTAAATAAAATTACAAAAAGAAAAGTAAAAGCGCAAAAATGAAGAAAAAAAAAATAAAAAGGATTTTATCCTGTAATGCACTTATATTAATAGTCTTACGTGCTTACCTGAGAACGAAAGTAATTTGTCCCTAAACACAAATACAATAATTGTATAGACAAGATTTTATAAATGGAATCTACTTTTTATTTATAAATATGTAAATATAAATAGAGGCAAAATACAAATGAGTGAAAAAATAAAACAAATTAAAACTATGCCAAAAGTAAACCGTTTATTGCATTTAAATACACCATGTAAATATAATGTATTGATTATATTTACTTTCTCATAAAGCTTTGCTATTTTTTTTCTCCCACTGCTGTTAAAGTATTTTACACTGTTTAACAATGGGCCGCATTATACACACATTATTACACGGGAAAATCTAAAGCTTTACGAAGTGAAAAAAAAAACAAAAAAGAAATCACAAACGGAAATGCAATCTATTTATTCACTGCATATTTAAGTCAATATAAAAAAGGTCTTAAATAAAAAAATTCCCCTAATGTTTTTATAATGTGTTTACCTTTTATGCACGAAAATGCATCGTTGTTGTAGATTTAAAGACACCCACATCAAAACACACATATTTGTACGAGTAAGTAAGTGCGACACTAAGTCATATAACTGATTATAGACTTTTGTTACGGAACTGAGTGAACGTTTTTTTGAGTGCACTGATATGGAAGATGAGAAAATGACAAGAAAATGACACAAATGTTATTACAAGATGTGTGCAACGTTAATGCCACAAATCTATTTTTTTATAAGTCCCTCATGTTTTATATGTCTGCATACAAAATAAAATACAAAAGGATATTAAAGAATATTTTCTCAGATTTCCAAAGGATTTTCATTTTGTGCTTATTTATAGGATTTTATTCACTATTTTACATCCGTTTTCCAATGAATGAAAAATTTATCGAGAGTTTTGTATGAATAATGTATTCTTTTAAGTTATGAGTAGTTTATTTAATGTTAGATTGAATTTGACATACAATTATTTTTATAAATAAATATAAACAGCAGAATAAAGATGACGAAAAAGTGACATTGCCGGGGTTTAACTGATGGTGAAGTAATTAGATTTATGTGAAAGATTGGTGATATTAGCTCATTATAGGAGATTATATTAATGAACTGCACTACGTTCTAACAAGGGCATAGAACTCATTCATATTCTTTGTTAAATGACACCCATGTTTAAAGGAAAAGATATAAAAACTTTTTTATCCACAAACCATTTCAAAAGAGAATTAAAAAATTGCAAAACCAAAATTGTAATGACAAACTAGGACAGATTTATTTAGGCAAACAAAAATATTAATAGAACAATTTGAAATGGAAAACCGGTTGAAAACCCGGAAAATTAAGATTCATTAAAATTAAAAATAGCTGGTTTCAAAAACCGAAAATCAAATTTTTTTTTAAATTAACGGAAACGGTTTTGATAAAAATTTAAATAGAAATTGAATGTAAATTTAATTGTAAATTTAATTGTAAATCTTGTACTAGCATTTTCTATAAAACAAGTAAAAGCACTATATTCCACTGTTTTGAGTTTTGGATACTCACCAACAATTTTGTGTAGTAATTTTGTATCATAAAATGTATTGCAATGTTTTAATCACTATAGAATAATCTTTTTACTAAAATATGTATTGGTTTCGTTGTTTAAGTTCGATTAGGCATTAAATTATTTTCTTATATAAATATACATGGAACCCGAAGCATTTTTACAATAGGTGTGAATTAACCACTTCCTTTTACTACAATATTTGACAATAGGCGTGCAAAGGTTAGTTCTGCTAATGATTTATAAAAAAAAAAAAAAAATATGGTTGTGGTAACCATAATCGAAGAGTAACATAGTATGACTGAATTGTACGATTGTTGCCAATTATCATTTTATGTTTAATTGAAGCATAATGCAATAAAAATTTATTTACATTTTTGATTGCAATTTTCATACCAATATTTTTATTGCTTATTTTCTAGTTTTTCTAAATTTTTTCACAATTTTTGTGTATTTTTTTTATTCAGTAATGAAATTGCTGACGAACTTGCGCGCTGTGGATCGGCCCTGATTTCGACGAGCGAAAAGAATATGGTGAGGCCTCCGTTAGGGTACTATTTTGGGCGTATTAGAGCGAGGGTATCCACCAGGATCATTATGGCGTAGAGGGACGGAAGAGACTGCAGTGTGTCAAAGGCCCAAGTTGAACTCGGTGAACTATACGCTACTTCTAGGCCCAGATATGGTATGTCTGGGGGCCACCATTGGGGTTTTAACAGGGCACTGTCCTGTGAGGGCTAGGATAAGTAGATGGGATCGCGGCACTCCGGATTATTGTAGGATGTGTGAGTATGAGGAGGAGCTGAAAACTGTGGAACATGTTGTCGGTTACTGCCCAAAGCTACAGAATCACAGGCTAAAGTGGCTAGGTAAGCGATTTCACGATGAGTTGGGTGATGTTTTGGAGTGCAAACTGTGGAAGATTATTGGATTCATCATGGAGATCGCGTGGTTGGTGAACATGCAATGGGGCTCGTAGGAAATCTGTATTTATTTTTTCTATTCTATTTCCTACTAACTACCTCTTATTTTCATATATTATATCTTTGGCAACCCTCGCTCTCTCTCTCTTTTTTAAATCGATTTTTCTATCTTTACTATATACAAGGAAACTTAATGTACCTTATTGGTCTACAAGTGTGGGTGTAGGAGGCTGATACTGCTTCCTGCATCCCCTTTCGCGCCAACCTACTTATTGAGCAAGAAAAAAACTGTTGAAATCAAATTATCATAAAGAAATTCATAGCTTGATTGCTTTGTAATCATATTATTGTCTCACCTATTATTTAATGATTATTTTTAATTTTTAATACTTTTGCATATAATGTTATTTTTGTCGTAATTAAATAATAGAGTGCAAACAAATGCTTGGTTATCATGACAAAATATAAGATGAAATTAAATAAAAATAGCTATTACTTGTTTTTAACAAACAAATATTGTTATAGAAACTATAATATGACCGTCGTGATCATGTCATAACCATGGTTATTCTTTGCGTGTTCTAAACTTTCAAATCTTTGCCTATTGAAAAATTATATATATTTAAGAAAAGGCGTTATATAGTAGGTGGTATTTAAAGTGGGCGTGTACCTTTAATTTCCGTTACAACAATAAAACTAACCAAAAACATATATTTGCAAAAAAATCAGAAACCCACATCACATTCTGTTAGCTTTATTACGTTTTCATTTTTATTAATAAAACATCATGTCATACGCGAGAGGTGGGCATTAAAGTAGTCGTGTCAATGTAATTTCTGTTACTGAGTTTCACTTAGATATTAAAACACAGTGACTATTATTATTCCAAGTTCTTATCCACAGAGAAATTATAAGAATTAAAAAAAAGCACTATATAGGAGGTGGGCGTTTAAGTGGTCGTATCAACTTTAAATTCTGTTATAAACATAATAGTAAACAAGAGTCTATCGTTGCAAAATTTCCGAATCTTATACATATTTAATTCTAAGTTGGATTTATGACTTTTTAAATTTTTAATAGACTTCAAAATACAATGTCCGGGCATAATTTTCGTAAATTTTTATCTCCAAGTTTTGGAGTAATAAAACACTTTTTTCATTAAAAAATTTTTCATTTTGAAATTTTCAACGCACTAGCAATTTGTTTGATATTACAATCGGTAATAAACTGAATGACCCCTTATTTAGTACAAAATTATTTTGATATATAGGGAATATTCTGGAAAAATTCTATCCCCAACATTTTTCTGTTAAAGTTCTGTCCTGCTTTTAACGAACGGACAGATGGACGAAATTACCTAGATTGTTCTGAAACGAAACCAGGACTATTTCGATGTTTTACAATATAAACGGAATTATGAAATGAATATATCCCCACAAATTTTTTTGGTGGTGGGTACGAAAACAACTAAAATTTCACATGAACTTAAGCCTGAATAACATTTTAGTTTAAAACAAAAAGTGCTTTCATTTTCATTAAACTTCTGTGGACTTCTAATGAAACAGCTTAAATCGGAATTAGACAATTTTCAGCCTTCCTATTCTTTGAAGTGGGACCTTTAAGATGCTTGGTTTGCACTAATCGTAATTTTTCTAATCAAAATACTTTAAGAGATATTACGTAATAAGAGGAGTTAACTATATTATTTTTTTTTGTAATTTTAAAAATGTATTAAGTCTTTTGTATTGAGTCGACAGTGTACAAAATTTTAATTTGTTACCATCAATCCATGTTTTTCTGCGAGCTATAGATTAAATTTCTGAAAAATGTTGAGCATCTTTAGTTATTTCACACAAAAAATTTGACATACAAAAATAATTTTGAAATCGAGCAAACAAACAAAATAGATAATTTCTTGCTTTGAATTTCGTACGAAATAACTATTGTTCACATTATTTCAGACGAAATAAAAAGTTGCTTAAACGTTGACAGAAATCTTTCATATATTTGCTTTTCATTATGAACAGGGTTCTATCTAAGATTAAATATTTTATGAGTATTTCCTTGGAATTTTTTATATAGAGTTTGACAACAGTTCGCGTGAAATAGTTCACAGAATACCAGACTTTAGAAATAATACATCAAAAAAATAATTTTTCATTTAATTATTTTTCGATTTCTTATTTGCTTTTCTTTTCTGAAATATTTTAAAATTAGAAATAATTAAATTTGTCAAAAGTCCACAGATTTATTAGAAAGAAAGTTTCGTTTGCACTCAAATAAACAGGCAGTTTATACATAAATTTTTTTTCTTAAAATTATTTCTCGTGGTATTAAACAATTATGTTTGTGGAAAAATTAAATAACTGGTTAAGTCGACATGAGATAAATTGAGATAGTAACAATATTTCAATTCCGTGATTTAAAACTACCCCTAGGTTGATTTTTAACTATTTGGAAAACTTTGTAGAAAGTTTTAGCGTAAAAACTTATTGCCTGGATTTAAAAATGTATGAAAAAAGTTCTTTGCAAAAACACGATGAAAACAGACATAAGCAGTTCTTCCTAATTGGCACTTTATCACTTTTGCTAAAGAAAGAATTTTTAAATATACAATATTTTAATTCATATTTATTTCTTAAATTAGTGCATTTGTAAAATAAATAGTAGAGTGTATTTTTATTTAACACCAACAAAGAATACTCAAATAGAACATAATTGCAACTGTGCAAATTTCGAATGACTAATGCACAGGATTGTGAATTGGTCTAATAATTTTAAAAGATGACTCAAAACTGTTTGCTGGTATTCCCATGCATAATGCATAAAGCATTTTCTGTAACAGCATTGATAAAATGCAATTGTGTATGAGACTGTGTATGCAGGATATTACAAAGATGTGTTTTTATTTATTATTTTTCTCTTTACTATTTTCTACTACAAGCATATTCAAACAAACTAACTAACGCCTTTAATAGTCATAAAGTAACTGTAAGTTATAGTGTGTAAACATTTTTATGTATTTGTTTATTTAGATGAGAGCAAGAGACACAGCATGAGTTAGAGAATGCATGTGCAGGCAACAGAAACAATGAGTTTTTTTTCTGGTTTTTTCAATTTTAGTTTTATAAAATATAGTTTTTTTCTTATTTATGCTATTGTCGGCGTTTGTGCAATAAGTGCCTGTATTTGAATTGTTTTATGTTTATACCCTGCAGACAAAATTATAAGGAGCGAGATGAAAAATATGTTAACATACGTTTGTCTTTCAACTTTTTCGGAAATATTTAAAACTTATTTTTTTGATCTAGTTATCTTTGAAAAATATGTTAGTTATTATTTTAAATGTTTTAAAGACAATATTTATTTTTTTCTGGCTTGAGCTTGATTTTTTTCTTTTGATTATTCTATATGAAGAGATTAAATTTTTTGAAGTTTAATATCTGTTTTTCCTATTTCTGTGGTTTTCATGGGTAACCGCGTATGTTCATTTTATTCGATTTTATTCGCCCTTTAGTTGCTTTTAAAAATTTCGGAAATAAAATGAACCTATTCAGATTTTTTAGTGGTATAACAACGTTACTTCTATAATATATATTCAAAAATCGTTCTGCACTAACACCGTTTTGTAGCTCACCTGAAAAATTAGATTTAAAGACATACGTTGTTGCCCATGGAAACCACAGATTTCTTATAATGGAAGAATAAGCTCAAAAAAGTAAGTTTTATCCCGAAACCAGCCGACTGGAATGCATTCGTTGTCCGAATACGTGACTAGTTAAAAATATTGCTGCAGGGTAAGTATGTACAAAATGTACTACATAACATTTATGAGATACATAACAGACATATCTATTTGCGTATACACGCTTGACATTTTCTTTGGAAAAACGAGGAAGAGATTGTGAGAAATATCCATACTTGCATAAAAACATACTAAAGATGACACAAACTTATGGAATATGTTTGAATTAGCATATACTTTAAGGCTACTTTTTAACTTTTTTTTACTTTATTTTTTTTTGTTTTGTCGTTTAAAATGCAAAAAAAAGCTAAATTTCTAAATTAAATATTAAATTTGTTTTAAAATGTTGCTGATTTAAGTTAAATATAAATAAAGTCTTAAAGGATAACAAAATAAATAAGGAGACTAAGCGGAAAACAACTACATTAAATTAGGTATAAATTAAATTTTAGGGTATATATCGATGGTCACAAGTAGAAAGGCCCTAACTCGAATTTTTACGAAATTGAGTGTTTCAGTGATTCCAATATATTTCACACTAATTCACCTGTACACAGAAATGTTGTGTAATATTATCAAAAACTACAGTTTAACAAGCAATTTTACAAATTATAATGAGATAAAAAAATTTTTATTACGTTTTTGCCTTCTCCTGTAGAGTTAAAATTATTTGAGTTAGGGCCTTTCTACCTGTGACCAACGATATAAGTTTTTTATTGAGTCTGAAATATAATAATAATCATTTCCGACCTCAGAACGAATATATTTCCCAAAAGCCTATGAAAAGCAGAGTCGATTGAGAATTATCCGTTTGTCCGTGTGAATGTTGAAATCAGTTTCTGGAAGCGCACCGACATAGGCAAGACCCGTATGTAATATTGAAATATTTAAAATATTTAAGAACAGACCGGTATTAAAAATCAGCATAATCGCCTTATAACTTTCTGAGATATGAGCAAATAAGCACGACTTTCTCTGTTTTTATATCCTTCAGCTGTTGTGGCATACATAGCTTTGTCATTCCGTTTGTAATTTTTACAATATAAATTTCCGATTCCATAAAGTGTATTTATTGTGAAAGCGTATGAATAGGGGAGTCGATTGACCAATATCAATCTGTCCGTCTGTCTGCCTGTACGTCTGTCCGCCAGTACGTTTGTCCTTGTGTTTGTTGAAATCAACATGTTGCACAGAACTGTTTGTGGTATATGTGTTTTGGAAAAATCATAAATAAATTGGTCACTAATCGGTAAAAGTATAGGATCTTTTTTTTAGGAAAATAAATATATATTCCCAAAATTTACAAATGTAAATCGATTTTTTTAGTTTCAATAAATTAATATCTGTCAATATCAAATTAAAATTGTTCATTATCGAAATACAATACGCTAAAAAAAAAATAAAATTCATGATGCCCGCCATTTCCAAATGGTGAGAAATAAATTAATATATGAGTTAAATCTGATATTTCAAAATGTAGCTCGTTGAACCTCCTCAACAGTGATATCAAATGAAAGGACTTGACCAGTTAAATACAGTTTAAGTGAATTTTTAGTTTAGTTATAGTTCGGTTCTTGTTTAGTTCAAGTAGAGTTCTAAGTTAGTTTTAATTCAGGACTTTTTTATTTCCCAACCCAAGTAAGAAGAGATTTAAAAGTGAAATAAATATTCAAGGCGTGCCGCACCTCTCCGGAAGTATCACAAACCCTTGATTGTAAAATATCAAATGCAACTATAGAATTACTGTAATTAATAATGGTGTTATCGAATGATAGATATAATATACAAGTAAACATATGTTCGAGGTACAAGTATTCAAATTAGAGAACGAACTGCCGTATTTATAAAAAAAAAATTTAGTTTATTTATGGCTTATTTGACAAATTTCTGTACAACATCTATATGATAAGCGTCTTATAAACCTAAAATATTTTATTGTGAATACGACAGTTAGTATTTAACACTTCTTGAAAATTTGATGAACAATTTTTTATTGCAGTTTTTTATTGCATTAAAACGAAATTTAAGGAAATAAATAAGTTAGATTTTGTATGTCATGTGCAATAAACTTTAATTATTTCAACTTGTTAATTTCATTTAGGTCATTGTTAAATACGCATTATTTCGCAACAATTTTTAACATGTGTACTATTAAGGAAAATTCAAGGTTATTTTTGCAAGTGTGCATGTATGAGAGTCCCAAAGATGTTTAAGATTTATTGTCTCTATTTTTGCATAACGAAAGAAATTTTGATTGACGCTCTCAAACATACACACACATTTTGTAATTGTTGCTCCTGTTGTCTTAGGCCCAAATAAGCAGTTACACATTTAACAAAACAATCTCTGCTACATAGATAATTACAACAACAACAACAAAGTAAAGACTGTGTTTCTTTTCTATTCTTGTGTGGATATCTTTATGTGTTTGGGTATTGTTTTATTCTGTTGTTTACATTTACTAGTTTATCACTAATGCCATTTAAGTGTGTCAGTGTTAGTGTGTGTGTGTTTATATTTTAGGGTTTTTATTTTGTGCTTTAGACAACAATATTTTCTTTGTTTCAAAGTGTAGATAAGAAGAATATTTGTTTATATTTTGGTGTGTGTGTGTGTTTGCTGTTGGTGAAATTTGTTTTGTATACAAGTACATACATTTATATTATAAATAACGACTATTATGACAATGAGTACTCGTTTTTGTTCAAAAGATTTTTTCTTGTTTGCGTTTTAAATCGTATATTCTTATGTGTTTCAATATGTGTGTGGATTTTGTTGTGGCATCTTTATATTTTCAAGTAGTTATTCTTATCAAGTATTTAGCAGAAAGATAAACAGCAATAACAATAATGTATATAACAATAACACTACTAACAAAGGGAAGATTGTTAAATAATCGATTATTTTCTTTTTAAGTTTTCTAGCTCTGTGCGGGTTGAATTTCTAATTAACTTTAATTTTATGTTGGTTAAATCCTAGCTTAGGTTTAGTTTAATTATAGTTAAGCTGTGGTTGAGTTCTAGTTCAGTTCTAGCTTAGTTCTAGCTCACTTTTAATTCAGTTTTTTTTTGTGTTTTGCTTAAACGGCTCACCACTGCCACAGCGTATTGCCACTAAATACAAAACTTGTTGGTCCTTCAATACTTTGAGATAATTTCATTTTCCTTAGTTGCTGACACATAAGTGGCTGGTATATTAATAACTACATGAATTGACTTTTTTAGGTTGACAATAATTAAAATCTTGCTGTCTTTTGTTTGTATATGTTTAACACACCCTTTTTAGGGGTCGGATGTTTGTTTAGGTTTATCTAATTAAGGACTTTAATTGTATTTACTAATTTAGAAGTTTTAATTTTTCGTTGCAAGAGGGTTGAAGTTTGCTTCCTTCTCAACGTCTTAAATTACATGTTAATTAAATATTCCACTTATTTTTTGTGCACAATGACATTGTTATGTTTGTTTCTTGATTTAATAAATTTTAATATCATTCTAATTGACTATGTTTTTAAGAAATTTTAAGATATATTTAACGATAAAATTTGCCATAATTAATTTTTTGCATTAAATCTACTTAAACAAAAAAGACCAGCAATATAGTGTAATAAGCACAAGAGACTTTAGGATTTTAATATCTGCACTGTTATAATACGATATATGAATATTTTAAGTTGTGGATTTTAGACTTTGTGCAGAATTTTATAGACAGTTTTCTTTTTAAATTTAAACTATGTGCTGTTAGTTATGTAGTGTTTGGATAAAATAAAATCTATAATGACACATTTGCAGTCGTTTAAGATTTTTTTAATTTACAACATATAAAAAAATTTATCGTTATTTTATTTATTTGAAATAGTTGCTTTGTATCTGTAATTTAAATTTAAATTTTAAGAAAGACTTTTTGTTTTAGTTGATTTTTTAAGATAAAATTTAATTTATTCATTTATGGTAGGAATTTCGCATAAACTGAAATTACAAGTGAATTTTTAACTAGTCAGTTCTGTGGTCGACCTGTTCTACTAGAAATCCAATAATCTGCGAATACCAATTCTAAAATAATAAAAGATAAAATAAAATTAAACAAGTAACAGCACTATATTCGGCTGTGTCGAATTTTAAATACCCACCACCAAATTTGGGTACTTTTGTAGCACAAAAATTATTATTTTATTTATTTTTTAACTGTAATCGTAAATTCAACATAGATATTTCAGTATAGCGTATTTTATTCTTCCAAAATTGTTATTCATAGAGAAATTATATGAATTTGAGATAAAGCGTTATATGGTTTCCGTCAGAATCATACATCTAATTTTTTCAGTTTTATTACGTTTTTAATTTTGAATATACCGAAAAATATACTGTGCGGTATAAATTTTCATACATTTTGATCTATAACTTCTTTCCTAATACAAAAATTTAAGCAATTTCAGGGAAAATATATACTTGAAGTTTCATGGCTCTATATTATTGCGTTTGAACACAATTGCATTTTATTCGATGTTGGAAGGACATGGCATTTTTTTAATTACTCTTGCACTACGAGCTATAACTCCCTTCCTAATATGCCGCCTTAGCCCAGTTTTAATACTAAATAAGACTTGTGTATAAGAAATATTCTGGCAAGATTTGAGCCACCTAGCTTTTTCGGCTTGAGCTCTATCGTGCTTTCAACAGACGGAGGGATGGGCAGATGGACGTACATAGCTAGATCGTCATAAAATGAAACCCCGATTCAGAATATATATACTTTACGGGGTCTAAAATGGATATTTTGATGTGTTTCAAAATGAATGACATAATTAATATACCATTTTTTTTGGTGGCGGTATATCTTGTTAAAACGAGTTAAAATTTAACACTTTATTAGTGGTAGTGAGTACACACACTCCCTTTGGCTTGTTTCTAATCATGCATAATAAATACCTTTTACGTTTTTACGTTTGTTTCAGCTTGCAGTACTTTTGTTTTATGTTACGCATATGTATTACGCATATGGAGATCCATAAGGCGTTACATTGAGGGGACTGGTTTCTTGGACTAGTCCGTTATTTATGGGAAATTATGTTTATGGTTTTTTGTTTGGGAATTCCGTTTTCCACATGGAGCGCACAACATGCCAACTGGGCATAGGTGTATACCTGTCATGGGTTTGGGCTTTTATACCCCTCCTTTTCAACCTAACCTAACCTAACCTACGCATATGTGATTTGGTTGTTAGTCAGTATTAACTGTAAACGCTTATAGCTCCTAAAAAATTAAAGAAAATTAATGGCTTGCCTTTTCGACAGTTAATTCATGTTCTTAAGATCTGATTTGTCAAATTTTTCATTGCTAAGCGCATACATAAGTGTTGTGTGTTATCTTCAAAATGTTAAGAAATCATCTTTTATGGTGACAACAAACCATTTTGGAATCGATCATCTTAGATATCTGTATAGTAGAAAATACGAATAATACAAATTTATAACAAACTTTGTAATTATATTGTTTTTTGCTTGTGGACTAAAACTGAAAATTAAATAATAAAAGTGAGTTTTATTTTTTTCATATTTTTAGAATTTTATAGATTTTCACATTCAACCACTTTTTAATGAACAAAAATTTTAAGCAAATTCCCACACAAATCAGATATTGTAAAAAGTAAAGTGTAAGACGTATATGCACATTACGGATACAACTTTTTTACAATTTTTGAAAATATCAAACTGGCCCTATCCTTACCATGTAGTGCCTAAAAAAACAATAAGAACTGTATCTTTTGATTTTCGATATCGTTAAAAAAGTTTCCGCGTCAAATGTAATTAAGTTTGAGTTCAGTAAGTTCTAAAAAAATAAAAATATTTTCTTTATAAATACATTAAATGACAAATTAACTCTTAATCTTAAGTTTATTTTACTTTGCAAAGATAGTTTTCAGATTGTGATTTTGATTATAATCATTTAATTACAGAAAGAAATAAAAATAGTTAAATGATTATAAGAGAAAAAAGTTTAAGAAAATATAAAATTTTGAAAAAATAAAAAAAATAAAGGGTTTTCTGAAATCGGCTTCGATACGGAACATTTTTGTTCCGAAATGACCTAAGGAAACATCTTTCGGTTTCAGCACAACATCAGCGTGGTGATAGGGCCTTATTTTGGTTGTACCCCTAATTTACATGTACGTTTGCTAGTCAGTTTTATAAATCTTAAAAAAAAACATATTGGCAGACACTTAGAATGACTTATGACAACTCAGTTGTAAAAATATGCCGTGTATTAGCTGCTTAATATATAAACTTTTTGTATCAACAGCAATTAATTATACTGCACGTATAAGTAATAACAGTTTGTATTCATAATCGGTAATAATCATACGCAACCATTATTTGGTATTATACAAAACTACCCAGCAAAAAAAAGATAACGAAGAAGGCATTTTGAAGGGGTTCAACTGAAAATAAAATGATTTATTTTGGATGAGAGCATGATTTTGACATTAGCATGCCATTGCAGATGATGTGTTTACATTAGTTTTTTGTGCATTTTATTGAATGCATTAACGAACAAAAAAATTGTCACATACGAGTATTAGTCACATAAGTTTTCTGAATATTTTTCTTAAGAGAAACTTAGTTTTACTTAGCTGTGGCATACATGAAGGACTCATGCAAGGGAGGTGAGTTTTTGCGTTACATATTTGAGTCACTAAGTTGTTTTATTTCTATATAAAAAGCATTTAAAACTATTTTTTAATACATTCGTGTATACACCTTGTTATACCTACGTATATACCTTTTATTGGTTGCATCAAATTTTAAAACATGAAATCAGGCATAATCTAATTACTCTTTGTCTCTGCTGAGTCTTTAAATAAACTTTGTTGCGATCCTATTTTTTGATTTTTACTGCACTGCCGGCATCCTATTTTTGAAGTGTGAAGATCTGGGAAATGATCAGCAGTATATGTATGTACTGACTTTTGCTTCATAGAATAATCTTTTTGAAATTTTAGCTAAATATGGTTTTACAATCCATTTATAACAACATTTATAATTTAGAAGTCCAGCAGGCATTTAGATCAGGTGAAAAAACACCTTCACAAACTAGCAGACCTGGGGCAGGCATTGTTTGAAACCCTTTGATCAAATTGATCTATACCTTACATATTTTTGTTCTACATAGTTAACAACTATTTTCAGTTTGATTGCATTTTGTCTTCCTTTTGATGTTGTATTTATCATATCAAAAATCAGAAGTAATGTACTATTACTGTTTGTCTTTAAATTTTTAATCAATTACGCCTTGTTTGTAACGCCTCCATATGATGTATTGGTTTGCTGTGGATGGTAAATCAGTTAATATATCTGTGGTTTTCATGGGCAGCCACATATGTCTTAAAATCAAATTTTCAGGAGAGCTACAAAACCGTGTTAGTGCTGAACGATTTTTGAATATATATAAGTTACGTTGTTATGCCATTAGAGGTTAGGGAGGCTCAGATGCCGATGGAGCGCATGAGTCGAGTGAAAGTGGTCGAAAGGCTACATCACACGCTCATAGCGGATGGATTCATGCACGATGAGTGCATGGAGAATGACATCAGTATCTTTACTGATGGGTCCTTTATGGACGGAAGGGCAGGTGCTGGTGTGTACTCATCTGAGTTGAACTTATCCTGCACCCTGAATCTGGGGGAGTACGTGTCAGTCTATCAGGCAGAAATGCTTGGTTTGCTGCACGCGTTGGACCACCTGTTGGAATGTCGAATGTATGGGAAGAGAATTCTTATTGCACTTGACAACCAGTCGGTTATAAAACGTATGCAGCGGATAGATGTGAACTCCTCTTTGGTGCTTGAGTGTGTTTTAAAGCTCAATAGGTGTGCCTCTACAAATGAGGTAACGCTAATGTGGGTTAAGGGACACGTGGGCATAGCTGGGAATGAGGCTGCTGACGAACTTGCGAAGAAGGGGTCTGAGGCTGCATTCTGCGGACCGGAACCCAGAACTGCTCTGGGTAATGGGTTTGTGCGGGCGAGGATCTTTCAATGGGTGAACTCTATGAACTTGCGAAGGTGGATGGAGGGAACCACGTGTAGACAGGCCCGTATGGTGCTCAGGGAGTCACTTGGCAGGGGTGCAGTGAAGATACTCGGTTTTAATCGGAGTATGATGAGCTGGATCACTGCGTTGATTACAGGACATGGTAACTTCAAATATCATCTGAAGAGGATGCAGATCGTGGATGATGATATTTGTAGAATGTGCCTGGAGGATGCCGAGACGGCAGCGCATGTAGTATGCGAGTGTCCGGCGTTGGCGAGCGGAAGATTAAGGATCACAGGCAAGCACACTTTAAGTGTGAGTGCGATGGGGGCCCTTAGTCTGAGGGAGATGCTGGCGGTTACAAAGGACTGTGCGATGAGGATTGTCGACAATCACCAGTCGGCAGTGTGAAATCGTTTTCCTAGTCCAGAGCAAACGCCGGTTGTGGCGCGGGACTCAGTGATTGAAGGTATACTGATCGGTAGACACGAAATCACTGAGGAGCGAAGGGGGTCAAAAAGGGACCCGTGATAGTAGTGGTCTGCTTCGATATTCCCCCTACATGTGTATATATATATATGCCATAAAAATAATCGGAGTGGGTCCATCTTTTTTCAGAAATTTTTAGAACCAAGTAAAGGTCGTTTAACACCAATCAAAATGGCATTATTACCACAAAATCGTACGAAATGAACATACGCGGTTGCCCATGAAAGCCACAGATATTTTCTTTAAAATTAAATTCCATATTTTTGGTTTCGAGCTTCACATTATTTTGGCAGTTTTGTTTGCAACAATTTCGCCACTTAGATGATAGTGAAAATATTATCATCATCTAAGCTTTTGTCTTCTTCAGATGCTTCACTAAGCTAAGCTGCTCCCTTAATCTAAATAAAAAAAATTCTAAACATTTATTTGTATATTTATTTGTGAAGCATGTTTCAAAAGGTTTGCGGTTTAATTTTAGCTTTTCGTGTTTTTCTATTATTTGTTAAAAAAACTTTTCCAACTGCGGTTTTATTTGTAAAACAAAAAATTAAATGGAAGCAAAAACATAAAACTATTTACTGAACTTTATGTAAAAGCCAACTATTTATAAAAGAAGAAAAAAAAAATAACTTGTATAAATTGTATATAAATACAGTCGAAGCTCGGTTTAACGAATGATATATTGTCAGGCCCTTTTGTTATATCGAATAATTCGTTATATCGAAAAGATTTATAGTAATTTTATTAGGTTAACATAAAAAGATCAAATTATGTTAATTAATATTTATTTTTGCAATATCAAATTTTCAAAACTAAAAAAATTAATAAGTTTTGTACGTGTTTACTTTATTTTGTACTCCTTATTTTTTAAAATTAACATAAGATATACAGAAATAAGTTGAGAATATATATTTGTACATATATGCCCCAGTTTAAATTCAGTTTATTAAATCGTCCATAATGAAAAATATCTTAGTTAAAAAGCATAAAAAGGTTAAAAAGATAAAAATTTTAAAAAAGTGTTTAAAAATAGCTTGCGTTTGGAAAAACTGAACTCAAGAGTCTTATTCCGCGTCTCATGTACTCAAATTCTACTTGTTGCATATTCTGTGGCAGTGGGATCTCATCTTCCTCGTCAAACTCCAAATTACCGGAATACAATATTTTATTTATTTCAGCACTTTGCTAATGTATCTTGCTTTAAATTATGCCAAGCTAAAGCAATCATGGATGTTGCATCATAAAGAGTAAAAGGTTTAAAAAAACACAATTTTCTGCTTCAGATGACACCATTTTGGCTAGAAGACTATTCCTAAATTGTAATTTTACTAAACGAATAGCATTTTGATCCATTGGTTGGATAAGAAGTGTCACGTTTGGAGGCATATAAATTGTCCATATTTTTCAATCGTTTGTCAATTTAACAAGCTTTTCTGGAGGAGGGTGACTTGGAGCGTTATCAAGAATTAACAGAGCCTTCATTGCAGATTATTGGATTCTAAAAAAGTTTAAAACTTTGTTTCGAAATGAGCGAGCCTTTCCAATGTCTTATCTTTTTTTTGTGCCGAAGCATTTGCACAGAGTAGTAAGGTAACTCTTTTTTTTTTAATTTTCCTTCCTGGAGCTGTAATTTCCCCAGCATGTTCTAATGCTTTGTTAGGAATCATTTTTCAATAAAGTCCCGTTTCATCACCATTGAAAAGTACACCATGAGTAAAATGGTTCTTTCTTAAAGCATTTTGCAATTCTTGTTTAAATGGTTCTTCTAAATCCTCTCTTGATGATAAGTTTTCATCGGATTCCTTAAGAAGTCTAATGCCGTAACTTTTTTTGAATCTAGCTAACCAACCATCACCTGTGTTTAACCCACCTTTACAAAATTTGTTTTGTATTTCAATGGCTTTTGCTTTCAGTGCTATTCCAATTACTGGTATAAACTTCTTCCTTTGATTCAGAAACCAATCGAACAGCTTTGCTTCCATATTTGGGCACTCACATTTTTTAAGCGATCGACGGTTCTTTTATCCATATTTGGTAGCTTCTAGATTTCACACAATTTTGTCTTTCATTTTCTTTAATGTGCACATTGAAGATTTTGGAATCCCATATTCCTGTGAAATTGCACTAAGGTCTTTTTACAGTCACCCAAAATTTTCATTTGTTCACTTAAATAAATTCTTTTTCTGTTTCCCATTCTTATTTTACGCTGAAACTCTTAACAACCTGATAAAAAATGTGCTAAAATGCTTTTGGCATCAGCGCATACGCAAATATCAAATGAGTATTTATTGAAAAACAAACGGTATTTTACCGTTTTAGGTTCTCTTTTCTATTGTTTTTTAATAACATGTAAATATTTACACACATTTTTTATTTGTTTTATTTTTAGCGTTTACTTTTTGTTTGAGTTTTTGCCCTGCATTCGTTATACCGGGTATAAGTTTTTTGATATGTTCGTAATATAAGGTAGTCAATGTAAAATTTTTGATCATACGTTATATCGCGTTTTCGTTAAGTCGAGTATTCACTATACCGGGCTTTGACTGTATATAAATTTATTTTACATAAAACTGTGAGATAAAAAAATTAATTCATTAATTTAAAGATAAATTTATTTTTAAATAGGAAGACTTTTATTCTCTATTTATCTGATCTTAATAAGATACCATTTGTACCATTTGAAAAAAATTTTCTACTCATTAATTTACCAGTTTTTAAAATAGTAAAATATTTTCTAAGTGATAAGAGTTCAAACATTTCACTATGTCATACTCACAAGCGCGTATGAATATAAAATTTTTCATTATGAAAAAGCTATTAGAAAAAGAAAAATAATAAATTGCTGGTCATTATGATGCTTATAAAGTAAAAGTAAATAAATGACCAAACAGAAATCCTACGTAACGTAATTTTCTATACAAATTTGTAACTAGAACAAAAATTGTTGGTGTATGCCCCTTAGGGCCGAGCAGTTTCAATCATGTTGTCATACACAGCACGGAAGGTAAGAAAACTCACAATAAAAAGTGTGAGAGACTATAATTTCTTTCAGTTGTGTGCTAGCTTTGAAAAAAGCAGGTCGTCGATGCTGGTTTTATGATAGAATAAAAACTGAACACGTGGCTATAATTTCAGTTGAGTTGTTTCATGTCATTTTTTTAATTTTAATTACACCTTGAAACTTTTTTCATGAAATGGAAATTTTTTTTTACTATAATTTTTATTTATTTGTAGTTACATTATTATTTTTGCATATAGTACTTATCTACTTTTACGTATACGTCTTGATCACGAAATTTTTCAGAGTGCATACAACACTAAACTCACTATAATAGACATACTTTATATCTACCTCTCCTTTTGAAGAATACTGATCTAAAATGAGCCGCAATATCAGTCACGAAATAGAATTCGTTGTAATATTTAAAGAGACTCACATGTGCTTAACAGAGTAACAACAATGGCTCTTATTTTTAGGAAAAAATAAAGCAATACAATTTAGTTTTAATTCATTTATCCTACTAATATAATAAATGTGATCGTTTATATGTTAAGATGTTTTTTTATTCAATTACTCAAAAACGGCTAACGGAACTAAATGAAATTTGGTACACAGATAGACAACAACCTGGATAGCTACAATAATCAGGAGAATTCACGGAATTATGCAAAAAAATGTTAAATGTTAATGTTAAGATATTTCACATTTGGGGAATTACTAAAATTATTAAATTTTAATAAAGTATTAAAGTCTTGCAAAAGTAATTCATTTTGAACTGCTTCCATTTTTTCTTGCTGGGTTATATCAACAGCAATTAAATATACTACACGTATAAGTAATATAAGCATACATTTATATTGAATAATAATAATCATACGCCACCATGAATTAGAGTACATAATACAAAACTGTCATCGTAAGATGCTTGAATTTTTATTAATATTTAATATATTATTTTGATTATTTTAACTTATAATTTTAAATTAATTTACATATTTAAACAGTGTAGGCGCCATGTTGTACATTGGAAGGATGTTGTAGCAAATAGATTTTCTAACGAAGTAGAAGGTTTGAAAAATTATTTAAATAAATTAAGATAAAGAACGCTTTTTAGACATCGAAGGTAAACATACCAATGTGAACTTTTGTGTGTTGAGGTGGAAAAGTTTTTGTAGGTCGGTCTGTGTCAATATATAAGTAAAAGAAAAATAAAAATAATCTAGAAGAGTACGGATAAGCCAACAAAAACAGTCAAGAATTTGTTGAGTGAATGTGTCTAGGTAGTTTAAATTGACTAAGTAATAATGTTAGGTGCAATGTGTATTAACTGCTCCAATTTATTTGGCATTCGAATGTATTATTAACTGTCATTATAGGTCATGCTGTTTTCTTGGTAGAATGTTAACATATTAATGTGAAGTTTTTAAGCCTACAGAGAAATCCAACAAAATCTAACTATGGCTAAACTGCTCGCATATCTTTCTTCAAAAGGGTTTTCTAAATTCGATATTATAATTTATTGTACATTGTATTTAGCAATGTATTTATTAGAGGTCATGCTGTTATTATGAGTCATGCTGTTCTAATTGCTGCAACGTTTGCATATTAATGTCAAGTTTTTAAACAATCAAATTTAAATGTTTAAATATTTTTACTTACTAACGAGAAAGATTACTAAATGGACTTGTTTAAAATTTGTCGCATAGATACATATATAATAACTTGAATAATTACATAATATGGCAACCTTTCGTGCCGATAACTACGCAGAAAATGTCGCGTTATATTTAATCATTCTAAATCTGATTATACCCTTCACCATCATGTACATAGATAAAATGATCACATCCAAATGTAGCCCAGATTTAATGTTTAATGTTATACGTCATTTTAATTTATTATTTTCCGCGTCTTATGCATATAATTTTCGTCTTTTACATTGGGGGTTGTAGTCTATCCCTCAGTCCCCCTCAGTTGCCGGGAAGCTAAACAATTCAATTTTTATTTGAAGGTTTTAGGAAAACACCGAATCAGTTGTATTTTAATAAATATGTGGTCTTACTTATGATAGTGGCTTAATTTTTTTTTTCAATTTCAATTTTGAGAAACAAACATATTAAAGCACATTTCAATTGACTAAAAAAAATTTTTTTTCATATAATAGTATTTATATTAAGTTTCAAATTATTATTGTATAAAATTAAATCAAAAAATATGTATATAAATATATTAAAAAAATTAGAAAAAAAGGAAAGACAAAACTTAACTAAAACCTAAAAAATTTTAAATATCATCATTTTGTTAATTTGTCGCCATTACAAGTGTTTCATAACTAAAATAAAGGTGATGTAAATGAGTGAATAATTTGCACTGAAAGGCAAAAAATTAGTAACCTGACAAGGTATCAGTTATAAATTTAGTGCAGATATGAACAAGTTGATACGGCTTAATATTGTTTGACACAATTAAAAAAATAAGGGTGGGCATCTCAAATTGAAAATAGAACAATTTAAAAATTATGCTGACTAATAGTTTTTAATCAAGTTTCGAAATAAAACAGCCTGACAAGTAAGTTATTAAAACAGTGCAAACTGTGATGGTTGGTGGTTTTATTGAGGCTGTGTTCAATTCATGCACTTGCTTTTCAAACAAGTTCCAGTCTCTATGTTAATATGATGCCGTGATTTAAAAAAATAATTAAGATAAAGTAAGAAGTACACTGAAAGATTAATCCAGTTTTAATCAATAACAATTAAAATTTTTTTACTTCAATTATAAACAAAATAATAATAATCTAAAATAAGCTCCAACAAATTATATGAACTTCAAAGACAGTATTAAAAAACTAAAGAACCTTAATTACATAATAAAAAACTAATGAAATTCAAAAAAATTATTACTAAGGATGTTGGTCGAATTTTAACCCAAAGACAAATACTATTTTATTTAAACCATTACTACCAAATGGGTAGAGGAATACCCCAAAAAGAAGACATATTGAAAATCTGGTTTGACAAGAGGACAGACCAGGAATTAAATCACATAAAACAGTTTAACGCGATTTTTAAATATTATATTTAAGGGAAAAAGTTAATAGGTGAAAAATAAGAACATATGTAATGTCAAAAATTTGTAAACGAAATGTTTCTGTAAAAAAGGGGGAAGGAAAATACCATAAATTCTATTGCACCTGTATAGACCTATATACACTCTTATTATGGAAAAAGTATTTACCTTAGCTCTTCCTCTCATATGTTAACGAGTAAGAGTGCTATATTCGGCCGTGCCGAATCTTATATACCCTTAACCAGGTGTAGTCATGCAATTATTTACAATTGTTTTGATCACCTTTCATCTCATATGAATTACGCACATAGATATAAAGAACATAAATATATAAAAATATTCCATTGTAAAATTATAAATTAAGGGCCGTATTCATAAAAAATATTTTAGGTTTATTAAAAGCTTATTTGACAGATGTTGAATTGAAATTTCTCAAATAAGCTTTCAATAAACCTAAAATATTTTTTATGAATACGGCAGTAAGTATGTATGTTTAAACAAAAAAAAAATATATAAAAAAATTAAAATAATATAATAATAAAAATATATATAAAAAAATAAAAAAAAAATTAAAAAAAAATATACATACAATATATAAAAAAAAAAAAAAAAAAAAAAAACCAAAATAAATTAAAAAAAATATTAGAAAAAAAAAAATTTTTTTGGCTCAGCTGGTATACCACGTTTGTATGTACTATGTATGTGTTGCATGTTGTTGTAGTTGTGAAAAAAACGACGTGGTCTTGGTTTGGAGCTGCTCCCAAATATTTTCAATATTTCAATACTTCATGCGGGTCCACGCGATTTCGGGGGCTTCAAAAAACTGGTTTCAACATACACCCGGACAGACGGACAGACTGATAGAGCTTAATCGACTCCCCTCTTCATAACCTTTCAGAAAATATATATCACACGGAACGACAAACCTATATACAAACATATACCCTTTTTCACTTTTGTGTGAAGGGTAAAAAAAACAACGGCATGGAAATTTAAATACCCACTTCAAATAATAAGTTTCAAGCAAAAAAAAAAGTTTCGTTCGAGATATCGAAAACAAATTTTTTTTGTATTTCTGCTAATGCTTAAAATTATTGTCTTATTATTGAGAATTTTTATTTTTTAATAATTTTTAGAACACCATCAGAAAATTGTACAAAACAGTCTTTTGGATGTAAATTTACATTACGTTTTGTGCAGCGGAATTCAGTCATGGCCTCACAATGTCCACAACGGCAACATTTTTCAATTTTATTCATTGTATGATAAATTTTGCAATTAGTTGTATCGATTTATTTTTAAAAAACATTTTTAGAGAAATATTCATCTACCGAAATTGTATAAATTTTTTGTTGAAGGCATTATTCAGTGGCATAAGAAAATTAAGCATTTGTAATAAATATTGCAAATTTACATAATCTTGCATTGCTTATATTTTAAATTTGATGGGATAGTTGTTTCCAAAGACGTATACAATTTTTGAAGAAATGCTTCTCAGAAATTGCCTTTTTATATTTAACTAGCCAATCCCGGCGCGCGTTGCTACGCCCCTTCATGAATTTTAATCGCATTCTAAATTTTAATCGAATATCAAGTGCAAGGCTGAAAACTATAACTTTTTCTTTATGAGCGTGGCACTGCCCACTTTTCTAATTACGAAACTGTATAGTCATGACAGCTCAATAAGTGTGCAAAGTTTTAGAAAAATCGGTCCAGTGTAAGTACCTCAAAATTATACCTTTTTTTATGGGCGTCGCACTGCCCACTTTTCTAAATACGAAACTGTATAGTCATGACAACTCAATATGTGTGCAAAGTTTCAAAAAAATCGGTCCAGTGCAAGTACCTCAAAATGATACCTTTTTTTTAATGGGCGTGGCACTGCCCACTTTTCTAATGACGAAAGTGTAAAGTCATGACAGCTCAGTATGTTTGCAAAGTTTCAGAAAATTCGGTCTAGTGCAAGTAGCTAAAACTGATAATTAATTTTTAATGGGCGTGGCCCCACCCACTTTTTCAATCCCGAAATTATAAAGTCATGACAACTCAATATGTGTGCAAGGTTTCAGAAAAATCGGTCCAGTGCAAGTACCTCAAAATTAAAACTTTTTTAGGGGCGTGGCCCCGCCCACTTTTCTTATGACGAAATTATTTAGTCATGACAGCTCGATATGTGTGCAAAGTTTCAGAAAATCGGTCAAGTGCAAGTAACTAAAACTGATAACTAATTTTTTATGGGCGTGGCCCCGCCCACTTTTTTCCACCCATAAACACTCCCTGGTATTTGTACAACAACTTGCCAAAGTTTGAGTCCGATCGGTTTTACAGTTTCGGAGTCTATAGCTAACACACACACACACACACACACACACACACACACACACACACACACACACACACACACACACACACACACACACACACACACACACACACACACAGAGTTTCACTTTTATATATATAGATAGAAGATGTTATTAATCCTGTTACCTCTGTTTGATCCATAAAAGAAATATGTGTTGTTACAAGTAAACAGGCTGTTTCGTATATATTATTTTATGTAGCAATAGAAGCGTACGAAATTTCAATAAATTTTCAAACATCATAGTATTAATTTGCTTTGCATACCGTGAAATGCTGCAATTTCTTCTGGCCACAAACATATAGCTGGCAACATTGTTATAAGTTACATTAAGACTACGTTTGCTCACAGCACCACAACTAATAAAATAAAGTTCGCATCCATACATTTGTGTTGGCAAATACCTTACCACAGTTTGCTCTTATGTGATCTTTCCAATCGAACTATTTATTAAAAATTACACCAAGATTTTGTACAGTTTTAACATAGTTAATAATTTCACTATTTATTTTAAAAAGTGTTTAGGAATTGGTGTAAATCTTGATTTATCAATGATCAAAGCCACTGTTTTCTTTGGGTTTCAATTAAGGCCATTTGCTGACGCCTATAGATAAACTCGGCTGGGGTATTCATTTATTAATGTTATATAATTAGCGGCATCATTTATACACTCTTTCACATTTTGTTTTATAAACTTTCTTATTTGGCAGGTTTATTTTTTTATACCGAAAGAGAAAAAGGGTATATGTATGTATATAGGTTTGTCATTCCGTGTAAAATTTCTACAATTTTCATTTCCGACCACATAAAGTATATACTTTCTGAAAGCTTATGAATAGGAGAGTCGATTAAGGTCTGACCGTCTATCCGTGTGTATGTTGAAATCAACTTTTTGAAGCCCCCTGATATCGCCTGGACCCGCGTGAGATATTAAAATATTAGAAATAATCTGGACCAGATCGTTATTGAAAATCAGAAACATTGGTACATAAACAACTGAGATATGAGCAAAAACCCACGACCACATCGTTGTTTTTTCACAACAACACATACATACAAACTTGGTATACTGGTTAAAGTGAAAGTGGCATCGAATTCCAGCTGAGTCAAAAAATTTTTTTTTATTTTATATATTATTTATATTTTTATTGATATTCTTTTAATTTTTTTTTAATTTTTTTTTTTTTTTATACCCTTCACACAGTGAAAAAGGGTATATATAGGTTTGTCATTCCGTGTGAAATTTCTACAATTTTCATTTCCGACCCCATAAAGTATATATTTTCTGAAAGCTTATGAATAGGGAAGTGGATTAAGCCCTAACAGTCTGTCAGTCTGTCCGTCTGACCGTCTGTCCGTGTGTATGTTGAAATCAACTTTTTGAAGCCTCCCGACATAGGTTGGACCCGGGTAAGGTATTAAAATATCAGAAATATTCGGGAGTAGATCGGTATTGAAAATCAGAAACATCGGTACATAAACAACTGAGATATGGGCAAAAACCCACGACCATCTCGATTTTCTTTTCACAAAAACAACATTACAACAACAACATACATACATACAAACGTGTATACTGGTTAGGGAAAACGTGGCATCGAATCCCAGCTGAGCCAAAAAAATTTTTTTTTTAATTTTAAAAAAATTTTTTTTTTAATTTTTTTTTTATTTTTTATTTAATATATTATATATATTTATATTATTATTTTTTTTAATTTTTTTAATTTTTTTTTATTTTTTTTTGTTTTATATATATTATACTAGCTAGTACCCGGTGTGCTTCGCCACCCCAAATTTTAGTATTTAATTCATATGGCAGGTGCCACGCCCACTATTGGTAATGTACCCATTTTTTCCAAAAATGTTTATTTGGATGTCAAAGTTGCCCTTGCAAAATTTTAGTACTCTAATCGATATCGTTTTCCAGATATACGAATTTTAGTATTTAATTCATATGGTGGGTGCCACGCCCACTACTGATAATGCACCCATTTTTTCCAAAAATGTTTATTTGGATGTCAAAATTGCTTTTGCAAAATTTTAGTACTCTAATCGATATCGTTTTCCAGATATAAAAATTTTAGTATTTAATTCATATGGCAGGTGCCACGCCCACTATATCTAATGTACCCTTTTTTTCCAAAAATGTTCATTTGGGTGTCAAAGTTGCTCTTGTAGAATATTGGTACTCTAATCGATATCGTTTTCCAGATATACAAATTTTAGTATTTAATTCATATGGCAGGTGCCACGCCCACTTTTGCCAATGTACCCATTTTTTCCAGAAATGTTTATTTGGATGTCAAAGTTCCTCTTGCAAAATTTTAGTACTCTAATCGATATCGTTTTCCAGATATACAAATTTTAGTATTTAATTCATATGGCAGGTGCCACGCCCACTATTGCCAATGTACCCATTTTTTCCAGAAATGTTTATTTGGATGTCAAAGTTGCTCTTGCGAAATTTTACTACTCTAATCGATTTCGTTTTCCAAATATACGAATTTTAGTATTCAATTCATGTGGCCACGCCTACTATTCCAAGTCCGCCCATTTTTTACCCAAATGTTCGTGTGGATGTCAAAGCTTACCGTACTTAATTTGAAGACTCTACCTGCATTAACTTTCGTGATATATAATATTTAATACTTATTTTTTAATAGGGCGTGGCACCCCGCCCACTTACAATTTCAAACGAAAGTATAGCCTATAGTTCCTTCCAGACATACAGAAAGATTCTGTGAAAATTTCAAGGAAATCGGTCCAGCCGTTTAGCCGTCTATAAAGCACAAACAAACATACAAACATACAAACACACATTGATTTTTATATATATAGATATGTATATAATAATTTTTTTTAAAATTTTTTTTTTATTTTTTTTTTTTTTGTTTTTTAACATACATACGTTAATTTACTGTTATTGCATGACTAAACGTTGTGAAGGGTATATAAGATTCGGCACGGCCGAATATAGCGCTTTTACTTGTTTTTTTTTGTTTTTATTTTTATGTTTTTTTATTTTTTTTTTTTGGTTGAAACATACACATATGTAAACTCAATTTATAATTTTTCAAACAATTGTTATTGCATGAGTACACTTTGTGAAGGGTATATAAGATTCAGCACAGCTAAATATGGCACTCTTACTGGTTTTTAAAATTATTTATTGATAATTTTGGTAAAACTTAATTTAATTGGACGTAATAGTTTGTACTTGAGAATGTTTTTAATCATCATCATGTTCAAGTTCAAGTTCAAGTTTTATTTGTCCCATTCATTAATTGTACATTGAATTAATTCTATCTAAAAACTAAGGCATTAATTTACGTTATTCTTTACATACTAAGTATTTTCCAAAGACATTCATTTTTATTGCAAAACTTGTAGCGCAGCTACATCAATTAATTATATATCTATTCTATTTCTAAATTTTCCAAAAAAAGGGATTAAAAAGGAAGTCTTTTTCTGATATTAATAACTTATCACTAACTTAATACTAAAAATTAAAACTAAGATAGAGGGAAATTATACATATTTACAAAAGAGTGAGAAAAAGTAAAATTATTGAGCAGTGTTATACACTGTATCAACTATATTAAGGGAATGAATCGGCCTATGATAAAATAGGAGGTGTGCACTCTCGAAGAGGAGACCAGCTCTCCTAAGTGTCAACAAATCCACGGGGGAAAGATACCTTGAATGTTGGACAGTCTCCAAATTACCAGCCCTGTCAAAACATTGTCTAAGAAGGCTATTCTCTTTCGAACCTCATCATCATGTTGTTAAGTCATCCGCAAATGATATACGGAACAATAATATTCATACAACTTGTTAGGCTTTAGATGAGCATTTCTCGACATTACATACGTAATGCTGAATTAATATGAATTTGCACTCACCACTCAGCGGTGCACAATTCGACAGAACATTTTTAATTTGTATTCACAACATGAAAGAGCATGAAGTTTTTTCTATTGTTTTATTTATGCTTATATAAGTATGAAACAAATATTTTACTCCCACAGACAAATGTACAAAATTTACAAACTATTGAGTTTCGCTTTTAATTAATGACTTTTCGAGTATAAGTTACAAACAATGAGAAATTAGGACCACAATCAAATTGTTTGGTTACATAAAGGCATACAACTTTAACAACAGTTTTTGTAACCTTTTAAGCTATTTGTTCTTGTTTTCATTTTATTTAAAATTTTATAGTTTTAATTTTTTCTTTGTGATATTTGAAACCACTTCTAATAATTCATTAAATGTTTGTTTTTTCGTTTTTGTTTCATTTGTTTATGTATTTGTATGAGTGCCTCAAATAGAACATCATTTTGTAAATGCAAATTGTATTGCAGGTATTTAGGGGTTACGTGTATTTGCCAAATTTGTATTCAGCATTTCAACACCATTTACATTTATTTTTAATAAAAAGAAAATAAAATTCACTAGTGTTTACAGAATGAATGAAAATTAGTAATACTTTTACCAATATTTTTGTGTGTCTGTGTGTTTAATATGGGGGATCCTAAAATAATATTAAGCTATATTGAAATAAGTTATTAAAATTTGGCTGCTAAAATCATATAATTATGGAAAATTATAAAAACAAACTGTGTGTATGTGTCAGGTCTCAGAAGTAATATAATATTTTGGAAATTTAAATTTATTTATTTAATTTATTATAAAAAACTTTCTCAACAATAAACTGTGGTGCAATATTATGGCCGCACTTTAGTTTTAAGTATTTCTTATATGTAAAACCACAAGATAAGAAAATGTTTGTACGATCTAAAAAGCAATTAAAATTAATGACCGAAGCAACAGGAGTCTTTATTTATTTTGTTTTACCATTATTACCACTAGTGTAGATGGTGCAGGATTATAGCCGCAGCATTGAAAATCATGTGTTTTATTGGATAACGTTTTTTTTTAATTCGTTTGGCTGTTGTCTGTACAATTTATATTAGTCAAACTTTTTCAAATGCAGTGCGTTTGTTATTTGTCTGATATAAAAAATTAAAAAATTATTAATTTTCACGTAGAAGTTGTTAGTTTTCGGGAAATTGGACGGAGACTAAGCCAATCGGAAAAAGTTGTTTGCAATTTTTTGAAAACCTACAATGTAGCAGCAACAGAAAAAATGCGAAAAGGAAATCGACATTTTTGGCACGTAGAAAATGCAAGCAACTCCAAAAAACTGTTTAAAAATGCTAATGGTTGCGGGTTTAATGTATCACGCTGGAAGGTGAATGGTAAGATACAGCTGCCTAAATTCATTCTCCGGAAAAAATTTAAGAATACGCCACGATTACTTCTCCGTCATAAAAAGGCGCGTTAAGAGCTTGTCAAAAATAATACAAATTGGAATTAGGTGAGAACAGCTTTCCATTTTTTACATATCCATAAATGTTTATTTGAATATCAAAGTTGCTTTTGCAAAATTTACTACTCTAATCGATATCGTTTTCCAAATATACGAATTTTAGTATTTAATTCGTATGGTAGGTGCCACGCCCACTATTGAAAATGCATCCATTTCTTGCCTAAATGTTCATTTGGGTGTCAAAGTTGCTCTTGCAAAATTTTACTACTCTAATCGATATCGTTTTCCAAATATACGAATTTTAGTATTTAATTCATGTGGCCACGCCTACTTTTGCAAGTCCGCCCATTTTTTACCCAAATGTTTGTGTGGATGTCAAAGTTTATCGTACCTAATTTGAAGACTCTAGCTGCATTAACTTTCGTGATATATAATATTTAATACTTATTCTGTAATAGGGCGTGGCATCCCGCCCACTTACAATTTCAAACCAAAGTATAGCCTATAATTCCTTCCGGACACACAGAAAGATTCTGTAAAAATTTCAAGGGAATCGGTCCAGCCGTTTAACCGTCTATAAAGCATAAACAAACATACAAACATAGAAACATATAAACATACAAACATACAAACACACATTGATTTTTATATATATAGATAGAGTTATTTTTCCAAAAAAAAAATTTCGGCGGTGCTTTTTTAATAGTTTGGGTGCATTCTTTGCCAATAGTGTACTAGATTTGGCTTTTCTCAGTTTAAAAATGAGTTCGATAGAATATGCAACTCTTCTGTAGACAAACTTGAAACCTTTCGAGAAATCGTTGAAAAAAAAGAAGAGTTTCCATCAGGATAATGCCACGGTTTAAAAAATTAACCAAATTTTTAAATAATCGCTGATTTTAATAAGCTCTTAACAGTGCGGCTTTTATAACACCACCACTCTGAAATCGAGTTATTTGTTAAAATTCCAAGATGATATAAATAGATATTTTCTAATCTTTGTGCTTCTATATAGCTGACGTGCGGCTTTAATAGTGCACTGCATTGTATTGTATACAAAAAAATAAGTTATTAAATTTTAAGCCCATTAGTGACTTCTGGCGTTACCAGATGGTCACACGGATGAACATATCCTTATCTTTCCTAAGTAATAATAGTCAGAAAGTACATACTTTATAAGGTATAAAACACAATGGATCATGCTGGTCTCCGAGTGAGGGTGTTGAAGGTATCTCTTGCTTACTGCGTCTCCCTTTCCTACCAATCTTAGAAGGTATAATGCAAGTATTTTAATGCCTTACAAATGGAATGACAAAATCAATAGACCCCCACACCATTTTTTGGTTATGGTTATAAAAAATGTTTACTTTATTTATTTACTATCTGACATTAAATTGTAAGTTTCATATTTATTAAAAATATTCATTTGTTCTGTTTAAAAAAATTTAATAGATTTTTTAAGTGTTTTTTTTTGATGCCATTTAATGACCTTTAATTTTAATTTAAAAACATTTATTATCGACTAAATAATAATGCGGCTTTTTTATTGTTGTACAAAAAACATTTTCGTTTATTGGTTTCGTGGTAAAAATTTAACATTTTATTAGGACTCATTGTACAGCAAAATATATTTAATTTTATTGTCAATAAAAAAACGCACACGCATTTCCTTTACGACCGTTTAAATATGGGGATGCCATAAGGGTTTGTGTTTTTAATATTTCGGCCATAATAAATTGCAACGCAAGAAAGCCTTAGCAAAAAGCTTGAGAACAATTCTTAAAAATTGTGGATTTTACATCATAACCAGGCAGGTTGGTTTTCACATTGGGTGCAGAAACAGGGAAATAGTTTTTAATATTTATTTTTCGGTATTGAAAACCCGATTTTAATAAATAAAAAACCATTAATTTCGTTTGTGTCATTTGTATATTAGAAATAGATTCTATTCTATTGATTTCTAGTGACTTAAGCCCAAAGAGTTAAATCAATGAAGCAGACGTTGCATTGTTCTGCAATAATTAAAATTTGTATGAATTTCGCCCATGGACTTTATTAAAGAGTTGCCTTAAAAAGCTTCTGCAATCTTAACCTCTTTAATTTCCACATTTTTAGTCGTTAAAATACCAAGATTCAAACTATTTCATAAAGAAATATTGGACAAATTAAAAGTGCATATTTAAAAAATCCTTAGTCAAGGATTTTATGTCTTTGTGACAATTAGTTTCCAATAGCCTTAGATAATCCTAATGACCCTGTTCGGCATACTCTACAAATACTTTTAAAATTAAAGGCCTCAATATATAAGTGTGAGTTTGAAAAATCTTAGAGACACAATTTATCCTCGGTCCATGAAAATATTATTTTTTTTAATCACGTTGGCTTCTAAAAATATGTCAGATGTTACTTTTTTTAATCATTTAGTTTCAACTCTTATCACAATTAAAATAGATAGCCAAAAAAATACGTTAAAAATAGTTGAAACTTTTCAAAAAATCCAATATCAATTTAAAAAAAAAGTGGAAAAATTTAAGGTTCAGCTTCATACGTCACAGAGTAAGGAAGTCTTGAACATTTAAAGAAACCCTTGTTCAGGAAAAATGGCAAAAGAGGTCGCACAATGCTTTTAAAGAGCACCGAACACTTCTATTGAAAAACCTGCTTGTTAAGTTAAATGCTGTAATTTTTTTGAACGCAGAGCTAAAGTTAATGCTGGATTGAAGTCGTATAACGTTTAGAAAGTTCCAGATCTTATTTCAGTAATGAACTTAGAGGCAAAATAGCAAGCAAAAAAATTGAGGTAAAATTTTATTAAAAAAAATTCACCTGCTATGTCGTTGTGGATGAATCTTATGTACAGGCAGGCTTTTTACAACTTACGAGTCAAGATCTTTATGTGATCCTCAAGAAATTTCTTATGTTGCAATTCATTTATAGTTGTGGCCATGATAAACTGAGAAATATGTATAATACGGAGTGTATAGAAAAAACTAACTTCAACCTTTCTTAAAAAATATTTCTGGTTCGTATCATGACCCTAAATAGCTTTCAAATAATTAATGTAAACTTTTATTACACGGCAGGCAAATCCAACCAACTTTTTAAAAATGCGGCCTGTGGAAATATGTATATTGGGCTTTTGTAAGAAAAGAATTAAAGACTATAGAATAGGTATCCCAGAACGTGTCCTATTTTGAGTGTAAATAGACCACCGCGTCCAAAAATGTCCTTCCTGGACGCGGTGGTCTAAAATTTTGTTGGTGTAAAATTTTTAATTAAAAGATTTCTGGAAAAGTAGATAAATTTATTATTATCCAGAAATATGCTAATATTTTCTTATTATTAAAGAATTTGTACAATAATTCTATACTTTATTCGACCTCTTTTTTCAATTTTTGTATTTAATAATTCGAGCCTAAGGTCATGCAACATGTTGCATGTTGCATGACCTTAGGCTCGAATAATTAAATACAAGAATTTGTACAATATTTGTGTAAATCTATTTGAGAATTTCTATATTGAACAGTATAAGTTTTGTTTAGCTTAAAACAAGTTCAATTGTTTTTTGGCTCACTCTTTGTTATCAAAAACTCTGGACCCAGGTAGGCTGGCAATTTATGAAGCGGATAAAATCATCTTTTAAAGACAACATTAGAGATCAAACTCTTAATAAGTTTAAAGTCTATAAATATATTTTTAATTTATATCTCCAAATCGTGAGTTAAAAATACTTTAATAAAAATCAAAACCGCTTGGCACAGCAGACAACTGCGGATCGAAATTTTGATATAAATTTAATAAAATTAAGATCTGAAAAAGTTGGATGTCAAACTTTTTAAGTATTTCGTATGTATTTATGTGTTTCCTTTAGGTTCTAATGCTTTAAGATTTCATAATATTAAACAAAAATTATAAGTTTAATCTCACTGCACTTTCTCTGCGATATGAATTTTAACTTTGCAAAAGCTTATAATTTTCCACGTAAGCAATGTGCTTAAAACTGGGATGGAAAGTTTTTTTTAAGTTCTTAAGTGCTAAATAATTTTCTTGAAAAAATAATTTAAATTGTATAAATTAGCGGCTTACTTAAAGTAACAAATCAAATGATCAAAAGATCTTGTATTGATTTGGTAAATCCAAACAAGAAAGAGTAATCGAATACATACGTTTCATTCCGACCCTGTAGTTTTTGTTAAATGGTTTTGTGCCAGTAACATTTGTTTATAATTGACTTAAAAGCTGACCCCACTCTTTAACAGTTTTCATTATTTCACTCATATGTGGCCTTTGAATTTCAAGGAGCAGTAAATGTTTGCTGGCTTTAAAATTAGTAAATTTTCGTTTTCTTTTACACCATGCCAATACTAATGCAATTATTGTCTCGACCAAGTAAAATCAGTGGGTTTACTAAGTAGTTACTGAAATTACAAGTCTATGCAGTGTCAGTCAAACTAAAGGATTGTGCGTTTTAGCTGTGTGTATTAATGGTAGTCATCATGAGTGACAAGGGTTTATACATATTTATTATAATATATGTTTGTAATCAGCTTGGCAATTTTCACAAGAAAAAAAAAAAACAAAAAGTAAAAAAGGGTTTTCTAAATTAATGACAAATCTAAATTACAAAGAAAATATATCTATAAATAAAGGTATGCTTTAAACAAATGAATAATAAAAGATCTATCAATACAACATCCCCTGACTGCACAGTGAGTAGTGAATGTAAAAAATTTGTTAGAAATATGGAATCTGGTAGCCGTAATAATTCTGTAGATATTTTCTCGTGGGATAAACTATGTAATCTATTGGATGAGAAATTAAAAGATGTAACTAGAAAATCAGATTTGAATGAGCTTAAAACAGAAATTGATGAATTGAAGCAGGAAAACTTAAAATTAAAAAATGTTGTTAAGAAACTTAGTTCTAGACTTGAATATATTGATCGTAGATCACGTACTGCTAATATTATTGTTACTGGTCTTAATAGCAAAACTAACACTGCAGCTAGTAAAGAAATTGTTAACATATGTAATGATATTTTACAAGTAAATGCCAAAGTAATGTCGACACGTATGATTGCTGGTGGTAAATCCTTCTGTTTCACCCTTGAGTCGAGCTTGCAAGCCTATAATATCTCAGCCGCCAAAAAAAAATTAAGAGGACATCAGGTATTTATAAACAGAGATTATACTGAAGAAGAACAAAATACTCGCTATAATCTGCGCAACATAAGCAAAACCATTACAAAATTTAATAAATCAGTTAATGTAAAGCTAGGAGAATTTTGCATATATGTTGATAATAACAAGTATACTTGGTCAGGTGGTAAAGTTATGGCAATATCGAAAAGTAATGCGGAGTTTTTGCGTAAGCTGCTTTATGACTGTAACCTTGATATTGAAATTTATGTTAGAGGTGAACAACAGCTCAATGATGAGCGTCTGTCTACCTCAATATTGCAATAGCAATTTAATACCTGCAAAATATTGTCATATAATGTAGCAAATTTGGCTAAAGCTATAAACTTTGGCAAATTTATATCATTTGTAAACCAGTATGACTTAATTTTTCTGTTTGAAACCCACGTTATATCTGATAATCAACATCGTTTTCACAATTATTTTCAAAATTATTTTCTACATTGGATCTCTGCAAGTAAAATACATAGAGCTGGTCGTGCAAGTGGTGGAATTCTATTTGGTTTTAAAAAAGAATTACAAAATAAGTATTCCTTTAAATTTGTAAAAATTTTTGAAAATACAATTGTATCAGCAACATTTGAAGAAACCTTGTTTTATTTTATACCTAGATATTTGAATTGTACTAGTTGGAATTCAGATTTCGAAAAATTTGAACAATTTATGCAAAATCTCAATCCTGTTAACTTTTGTATTGTTGGTGATTTAAATGCAAGGATTGCGGACGAGCAAATATTGGATCCTTATTTCTTATCTGATTTACCACACATTCGTGAATATAGATACTCTATGGACAAAACGCTAAACACTCGTGGAAAAAGGCTCTTGGAATTCATTGAAAATGTTGGAGGAATAGTAATAAACGGTAGAACTGATGATGATATGATGGGAGAATTTAGTTTTTATGGTGCTACCGGTTGTTCTGTCATCGATTATGCTATATGCTCTCTTAGTTTTCTCAAATATGTTGATTACTTTTCCATATCATCTAAGCCATATTCAGACCACATGCCTTTATGTTTAAGAATTAAGTGTCTTATTAACGACGCTTTCCCCAAGCAAACTACAAATTTGGTCAAACTACGCTGGAATGATAGACATAAGTTAAAATATGTGGAAAACATTTCTTTACTCTCATCACATGTTGATCTACAATTAAATATCGATATTGATGATCTATTAACTGCTACTATATCTAAAATTAAACAATCTGCAGTAAAGACACAAAACAAAAAATTCTTTCAACCGAGACAGAAATGGTTTGACTGGAGGTGTGAGCGGTATCGAAAAAACATGTTAAAGTGGTTGAATAAATGTAGAAAAAATCAAACATTTGCTAACAAATCTCGTTATTTAACTTCTAGATCAAATTATATAAAATTATGTAGCTCAAAAAAACTAGAACAATATAACAAAAACATTCAGCAACTTAATAAAGTGAAATGCAGCAGTGAGTGGTGGAAATTATCTAACAAGATGAAAAATGGTAAACAAAATATTAAAGGAAATATGAAATCGGATGACTTCCTTAATCATTTTAGCTCATTATTATGTGATACAGAGAATGATCTAATATTTCAGTGGTGTATGCCCTATATCATAGATCCTATTCTTGATTCCCCTATAGAAATGTTCGAAATTTTAAAGGTTATAAGAACTTTGAAACTTAATAAATCTCCAGGTCAAGATGGAATATCATATGAGTTTTATAAATATGCACCAATGTGCTTTATAAAGGAGCTTTTATCTGTATATAATAAGATATTTTTACATGAGACTATCCCCTCCACCTTCTGCGAATCCATACTAATACCTCTGCATAAAAAGGGTGATCCAAATATAGCTGCCAATTATCGTGGATTATCGCTTATTAATACAAGCTGCAAAATATTCAATTCTATTTTACTGAACAGAATTAGTGAATGGATTGATCAAAATAATATTTTAAACGAATACCAAGCTGGTTTCAGAAAGAACTATTCAACTGTAGACAACATATTCAACTTCGTCAACATCGTTAGTTTAAACAAGCAGACTGGGAAAAATATTTATGCTTTCTTTGTAGATTTTTCGAGCGCTTTTGACACGATTCCAAGAAATAGCCTATTTTACAAACTCTCTTGTATTGGATTGTCATCTAAAATAATTAGAGTATTACAAAACTCGTACAGAAATACCACTAGTCGCGTATGGGATGGCAGCTCCTTATCGGATCCATTTTCTTTTAACATTGGTGTAAAGCAAGGTTGCATTTTGAGCCCACTTTTGTTTTCACTATATGTAGATGACCTGGTAAATGTTCTACCCGGGGGGGTTACCGTTGCCAACACTACTGTCAAAATCTTACTTTATGCCGACGATATAGTTATATTATCTGACTCACCATTTGGACTCCAAAAAATGATTGATGCTTTGTATAATTACTGCGTAACATGGAAATTAAAAGTAAATATTAGCAAGTCTAAAATTATGGTAATGCGATCTGGTCCAAGAATCTCTAGTCGTTTAGCATTTAAATATGGTAATGATGACATTGAGATAGTAAATAGTTATAAATATTTGGGATTTGATATAACCTACAATCTATCTGTTAATACTTATTTAAAAAATAAATTAGTTACATCGAAATTAGCTATTAATACAACATGGACAAAATATATAAATAATCCGAATATCTCAAATAAAAACAAACTCAAAATTTTCTATGCTGCTTCCCGTTCCATAATGTTGTATGGTGCACAGGTCTGGGGTTTTATAAAATACGAGTTGGTTGAAAAATTGTTCAGATTCTTCATTAAAAAAATGCTATACCTCCCAACTACCACTCCAAACTATATGCTATATCTTGAAACCGGACTGGATTCTCTTTACTCTACAACATTAAAACTTCACCTCTGCTATTTAAATAAAGTTTTTGGAATGAGTTCGAATAGACTACCACGCATCCTTGCTGAAGCTGTTTTATCGCAAAACATTTTCTGGGCTAAAGAATGGAATAATTTGTGTCAAAATTTGCATCTGACTCTCCCTAACAATCGGCCACTTTGCACGCAGTGGAAAACCGTTATTCATTTATTAAAAACAAAAGAACGTGATGACAATATTTTGCAAGCTATGAATTCTCAACATCACGATATGTATTCGCAACTTAATTATAATTTTACCCCATTATCTTCCAATCTTTCTTCACGTGCTACCTGTTTACTTATAAAGGCAAGAGGGGGATTACTGAACTTGAACGGCAAACCATTTAGTAATAACACAACTACTTTATGCACAATATGCAACTTGAATCAAGTTGAGGACACTTTCCACTTTTTGGGTGTCTGTTCAATTTATAGTAATCTAAGAAAAACATTATTTAATAAAACAAATTTATGTATAAATGAAATAATTGATATCCTTAATGGCAATAATTTTTACACACTTTACAAGTATATTGAATTATCCTTAAAATACCGTAACTTAATTATAAATGAGTATGATGTATAATCCTAGATTTATTGGAAACTTCATAATATTGTAATACTTTGTTATATATATACAAACTGAATAAAAATTTGTCTTTTGTCAATCTGGCTCACAACAACTATGTTATGCCATATATAGATTTATAACTTTAATAATGAATTTGTAAACTTATAGTATAATTATAAAAGAAAATGTTATAAACATCTATTAATAAATAATAATAATAATAATAATCTATAAATATATATAAAAATCAATGTGTGTTTGTATGTTATATGTTTGTAGGTTTGTTTGTGCTTTATAGACGATTAAACGGCTAGACCGATTTCTTTGAAATTTTTACAGAATCTTTTCTGTATGGAAGGAATTATAGGCTATACTTTGGTTTGAAATTGTAAGTGGGCGGGGTGTCACGCCCTATTAAAGAATAAGTATTAAATATTATATATCACGAAAGTTAATGCAGCTAGAGTCTTCAAATTAAGTACGGTAAACTTTGACATCCACACGAACATTTGGCTAAAAAATAGTAGGCGTGGCCACATGAATTAAATACTAAATTTCATATATTTGGAAAACGATATCGATTAGATTACTAAAATTTTGCAAGAGCAACTTTGACACCCAAATAAACATTTCTGGGAAAAATAAGTACATTAGAAATAGTGGGCGTGGCAGCTCTCATAGCAATTGAATACTAAAATTCGTATATTCGGAAAGCGACAACAGTTAGAGTACCCAAATTTTGCACGAGAAGCTTTGACATATATATGACTATTTTGATAAGAAATGGATGCTTTAGTAATAGTGGGCGTGGCATCTGTCATATGAATTAAATAAAAAATATATCTGGGAAGCGATAATAGTTAGAGTACCCAAATTTTGCAAAAGACACTTTGACGTCTATATGATTATTTGAATAAGAAATGGTTGATTTAGTAATAGTAGGCATGGCACTTGTAAAATAAATATATTTTTGAACTATACAATTTTTATTTCATTACGATGGGGGTGGCGAAGCACACCGGGTATTAGATAGTTTGTTATAAAGATTAGTGTTTTTATTGAATCGCCCAAAACACAGGATGGGGTAATGTATGGCATAGTACATAGAGAAAATTACTTCTACGGGTTATCTAACATATACGCATTTTCTTTGTAGAACACAAATGGAATCTCTATAATGAGTATGAATGGCTGGCAGCAAAAATTGCCTTTGAATAAAAATATGTGGACTATAGAGATTTTTTCAGTTCTTTTTCTATCGGGCTCAGATTTTTTTATGGGATTTCCTAATATTTCGCCCAAAACAAGGCGATTGTGATGATAAATTCTTCATACCTTGAAAATGATTAGTCCAATTAATAAATGTTGATTTTATTCACGATTAAATGAAGACACCTATACTATTAACATACTATTTTATAGCAAAAAATAAAAACAAATACATGCACATGTATTTACATTTGTCAACCGGTTTTTTTTTTTGGTTTATAGCTTGTTTTATGCGAAATATTCCTGTTAAAAGCCGTAGCAATTGCTTAGTAACTTCCAGAGATCTAATGAAATAAACACGACTGCCTCTGTTTTCCCCCATATTTTTACAAAAAAAAACCAAGATTTTTCACCCTATGGATAATTTATAGAGACGTTTGATACAATTTATAGATATGATATGTATGTCTTTAGGGTATTTGTAAAAAAGCCTGTATAAGTAAGTCATTAGCCGGCAAATTTAAAGGTAAAAATAATACT
Organism: Phyto melanocephala; assembly: GCA_941918925.1. Lineage (NCBI taxonomy): Eukaryota > Metazoa > Arthropoda > Insecta > Diptera > Rhinophoridae > Phyto > Phyto melanocephala. The sequence continues at coordinate 130,915,269 of OW799233.1, read as the reverse complement.
AAAAAATATTTTTTCTTTAAATATCGTCGACTTAATATGCAAACCTGCTAACTCCCTTTCAGAAAATTTAACAGGAAAGACAAAAGACTTCTTATATTTCGTATTTGAAGTTTGAGAGGAAAAACAAAAGTAAATTTGGCATATTTTATGGTATTCTTCATGTAGGACTACAATCTACAAAAATAAACATCGTATTAATTGAAAATTTATAGTTGAGTTAGTAATAAACACTGAGCTAATGATGTATTGGAATTAGCAGTTTTTCTTACAAAAATTTTTCCCTGAGAGAATTTATCAGTTTTTCTTTTCAAACCTTTTTACACACTTCAAGACTTAAATTGAACAAAAACGACGAAGAATATTTTTCTAAACCACACGGCATCAAAATCACAATTTATTTAAAAAGTGGATTTAGCAGGTTTGCATTTTAAGCCGACGATTTATTAAGTTGCTAAAGATTTTAAATAATTTAATAAATTTTTGGACATTCAGATGACACCAGTATACAAACCGTGGTTGCCAAAAAGTATTGCTTTGAATAATTGATAAATTGGTCAGAGGCTAACCATAATAGCCAGCATAACGAAACGGCGTACAAAAGATTTTTTATGAGTCAATTTTAGCAAATTTATCCAAAGAAAGGGCTTGACCATTAGACTACAGTTAACTATGAAACAGTTAAAATCCATAATGGTGTCCGAAATAAAGTCGCGGATAAATGGGTCAAGTATGGTTCTTGCAATAAACTACAAAAAGTCAAAATTCAGTTGTCTTAAACAAAATAGAGGATAATTTTTTTACGGATAATTTTTTGTTTAAACCCCACTAATATGGATAAAAAATATATGGGATCAAAAATAAAAAAGTAAAACGGCGTATAGCATAAAATTTGAAATCTAGGCTCAGTTACGATATGATCGCTATATGTATGGTGAAGGCTATTATCAGATTCGGCAAGGCTAAATATCGATTTCTTTTTTGTTTTCTTTTTTATTAGTTTCATGGTTTTGTCCTATATAGATCGCACAGAACGCGTATTGTTTAAAATAAATTGTCATAATTATTGTCTAGACGCATATGTCATAGGGATAGTGAGCAAAATTTTTGATACCTTTCAATTTTTCTTTAATTACTATGGCAACATTGTCAGTTGTTAATGCAGCGAAAACATTTTTTAAGCGCCCAGAAATTTTATGGAGCCTAATGTGGTGTGACAAAAAACCCACTACAAAATTTTTGTTTTTCTCTAAATTAAGTTTATGTTATATAATAGTTTTTTTTAAGCTTAAGTTCTTTTCAGTAATAAACAATTTTTTTGTTCTATTTTATATTATTTGATCAATAATTCGCTATCTCTTTGTATAGCATCATCAGGATACAAGTTTTTATTTTATATTTGTTTTATGTTGGTTTAGTGTCTTGATATTTTGTTTTTTATAAATTTATAGTTTGATTAAAAAATTTAAAATAACATAAAAAATGTAGTATAATAATGCAATATATACTAAGGGTCATTTTAAAAACTTTCGATTAGTTAAAGGTAGGATTTTTTGTGCCTGATAAATATTTTATCAATATCACAACTTCCATTTTTTATTGTTAACATTATTATTATTAATAATAAAAATAATAATAATAATAATAATAATAATAATAATAATAATATTTAATGAATTAAATAATTAAAAATAAAGGCTTAACATATTATGTAACGCAAGAATGATTAAATAGAGATTACGCCTTGCGCATGATTTACCGTTAGATGACGTAGTAATCCCCTCGCAAAGATTACCAAGTCTGTTTCATATGTGAAATTTATAATTTCTTACAAAAAATGTATGTATTTTGTAATAGTTGGCAGCCCTGTAATTAATTTACTCAGAGAGTTCTAAAAAATAAGTATTACATCGGTGCTTAATAAACAACGAATTTCGTGTCATATTTTATAATAAATACATATAAATATAATAAAAATTATATAAAAAGGGTTTAAATTTGATTATTTAAAAGCTGCAAAACTAATAAAGACAGAAAACAAAATAAAGTGAAAAGAAAAGAAAGAGAGCAAATATGAAATGTGCAGTGGGCAAATGCAAGCAAAGTAACAGCAAAAAAAAAAAAAAAAAATGAGAAATTATATTAAAAACTAATAATTTGCGCATTTTTAATAAAACGTTTGTGTTTTTAAACAGCTGTCATTTTACAATTTTCCAAAAGATGAAGCTCGAAGGAAGTTATGGGTAATTTTTTGCAAACGAGTGAAGCCTGTAAATGTGGATAAAGAAAAAATTTGTGCTTTACATTTCAAGCAAGAAGATTTTGAAAGAAACTTGAAATTTGAAATGGGTAAGTTAAAACAAAATTAATTCTTGCAGTACATTATTAAGGCATTATGAATAGAATTTAGCAAACGGCGTGCAAAAATTTTTAAAATCCCATGCAGTTCCGTCTTTAGTGCAACGAAAACTGCTAATGAAACTGAAGTTGCAAATGTATATGAAGGACTACGTGAAACTGAAAAGCAAAATGATATTCCAAATAGTTTTAAAGATAAATTGGTCGCGGAAAATGCTCCAAGGCCGACTGATTTTAAAGAAGATCGCCTCCAGACTTACACCATATTTTTCAAATTAAATGGTACAAATTATTACTTTCAAGCGGATATTTACAAAAGCAATTGTTGGAAGCAAAAGAAATTGAAGCCAGTGAAGACGTGAATAAACATTTTTTTAGGTGTCGAATGTATTTTAGAATTAGGAAACTAAATGCCGAAATCGCTGAAAATACTTATAAGCGAACAAGAAAATTTGATAAAATAACAAAATGAATTCTATACCTAATATAATATAGATGTATATATAAAGAATTTGTTTGCTTTTAAAACATTTAGTTAGAAAAATAACAGTTTGTCCCACTGTCATGTTTTTACACAAACATAAATAGTTATGCAGCTGAATTTTATTAGCCAAAGAAAACACAACTTGAGTGACGTCAGAATTCCTACATGCGCAGAAATGTTTTTTTATGGCTGCGTGATGGCGTAATCTTTATTTTATTATTATTGATGTAACGTATACTTTTAATATAGACAAAAATATTTTCCCGCCTTTTTTTAAAAATTTGTTTTTGAACAATTTTAATATTTTAAATTGTATTATATGTGTTAATTGTAAAAACTTTCCCTGAAGAAGCTACCCAATGTGGTAGCAAAATATCGAAATAAAATATAAATTATTTTTATATAAAAAAGTGATCTTTAGCTCAAAAGAATTAAAAACACAAACAAAGCCTTTATATTGCAAGCCATTTATTGGTCCGACAAAATCCTACCTTAAACTTACGGCAAGTTGTAATAATGGCCCCTAGTGTATTCAAGACAAAATGAAAAAAAAAAAAAAATTTATTGTAATTATATGGATAATTTCTTCGATACAATTAGATTTTGTCTTACATGTGTATCTAAAGCGTGATTTTTTAAGCGTAGTTTTTTTTAAATCTAATAAAACACTCAAAGATTCAAGATTTTTATTGAAATCGATACATTGGTCTTTGTCGTTTACTTTTTAAAAATAACTTCATGTAAATGTTGCCCGCGGCTCCGGTTTAAATGTTCCATTCGTAAGGTCCAATTTTGCACCACCTTTTCGAGCATTTCAGCCTATATTCCATGAATGACACGTGTTATGTTTACTCTAAGGCTTTAATCGTGTTTGCTTTGTCCACATACACCAACGAATTCACATAACCCTACAATAAGTAGTCGAGAGGCGTCAAATCATATGATCTTGGCGGCCAACTCACAGGGCCATTTCGAGATATAAACTGCTCACCAAATTCATCCTTTAATATGTCCATTGTTTTACGAGCTGTGTGGCATGTAGCACCATCTTGTTGAAATCACATATCAACCAGGTCCAACGCAGCCAATTGGGGCAAAAAAAAAGTCGCGTATCATGGCTTGATAGCGTTCAATGGTAACGTTTCTTCCACGGTTGTCTCTGAAGAAAAATGGACCGATGATGCTACTAGCCCTCAAACCATACCAAACTGTCGTTTTTTCGGGATGCATTGGTAACTCTTGTACGGCATGTGGCTGTTCTTCATCCCAGATGTGACAGGTTTGCTTGTCTGCGTATCCATTCAGCCAGAAATGAGCATCATCGCTGAATACAATTTTTCGCTAAAACAGTGGTTTTCCATCGAGCTGTTGTAAGGCCCTTCACCAAAAATTCGACGTTTTGGTAGGTCATTCGTTTCTCCACGATTAAATGGCAGAGTATACTGAACACTTTTTTTTCATTTTCACAGATGTAGTTTGGACACAATTACCAACCAGTGCTGCCAGCCCGAAAAACTTGATTCATATAAAATCACCGTTTATATAATAAGAATCATCAATAAACTTCCATTTCAAGAATCCAGTTTTCTATGCTGAAATATAACTTTATCTTGTATTGGCTTATATAAGTTTATGTGAACTAAAGTTTTTTTTTATTTATTTTTGTATTAAAGTTTAGCAAATTATGGCGCTACTTGGATTTCAATAAAATAACACAAAAGGCTACATAGTAATAACAAAGCTGTAAGGGTGTATAAGATGCGTCATGACTGAATGTAACACTCTTACTTGTGTGTTATGACTAATACATTAAGAATAATTTAATAACTTTGTGCCTTGTTTCATGTTAATTTGTTTATTGTTGTTTATGCTGTAAGACTTTGTACTAAATACGTAGTGTGTTCTGCTGTTTATAACAAATGTTTTAAGTAAACTTTGGTAATAATAAACATAATTATTAAATAACATTTAATATCGTGACCCTATGCTCCTTATGGGAATAAGAGAAAGAAATGAATAACATCTAAGCATGAAAAAGCGTTTTTTTTTTGTTTCTTGGTAAAAGTTTATTTAAATATTTTCTGATTTCCATAATTACAAAAACGTATGTCTGGAAAGTCGGTCAATGACTGTCGTTATTTGTAAGTACATTTCGAAATATGTCTCTACATATTTCGTTTGCCTAATTCCTGACCTTTATATTTTCTTTTATTATATTTACATAGAAAGAAATTAAATTTTTTTTTGAACAATTGTGCTGGTTAAGAAAACCTTTTAAATATTTACTCTAATATTTATAAAATTTAAAACGAGTTTTAAGTGTATTAAATTTTAAAATTTTCTTAACATAGATTTTAAATATATTTTGTATTTTTATGAATTAATGGAAGCCTTAAACATTAAACACGTAAAATTTGATTAAGAAAATGGAATTTCACATTTTAAAGATGCATCCAAACTTAAGGTTAAGCAAAAAAATTTCCGCAGTTTTTCTTAATTTTTAAAAAATGTAATATTCAAACTTCTTTTCTAAATTTTATTACAATGTTTTTAAGATTCTATTACTCACTTTCTAGTTTATATAATTTAAAGGGCCATTATTACAACTTGGCGTTAGTTAAAGGTTGGATTTTATCGAAGGAATATACAGTTTACCATTATTACAAATTTAATTTAACCCACCAGATTAATTAAACTTGTCTTTAACTTACCGCTTACTTTAGATTAAAATAAAAATTAAACAATGGATAACTGTTTATCCGACCGATAAAATCCTACCTGTAACTAATTCCAAGTTGTAATAATGACCCTAAAGGTGTTTGTTTTAGACGCTGTCCTAGATTTAAGTTATGAACAATATTGTCTTGGACGCCATTTTGTTTTTTTAATGTTTGCATAGTTAACTGTTACTCTAGTATTCAAGTCATATTAAGGCCCATACCTAAACAAGAGCGTTGAGCGTCAAGCGTTGCAATTTTGCATGTATTTTGTTATTGTAACAAAAACAAAACACATGTAAAACTCCAACGCTTGACGCTCAACGCTCTTGTTTAGGTATGGGGGTAAGATGGTCGAAGTGATAAAATATGTATGTCCGCATATATACGACATATTATCTATGTATATAAAAGTAAACTCTGTGTGTGTGTTAGCTATAGACTCTGAAACCGTAAAGCCGATTGGACTCAAACTTTGGCAAGTTGTACACATTCCAGGGAGTGTTTATGGGTGGTAAAAAGTGGGCGGGGCTACGGCCATAAAAAATAACTTGTCATTTTTAGCTACTTGCACTTGACCGATTTTTCTTAAACTTTGCACACATATCGAGCTCTCATGACTAAATAATTTCGTGATAAGAAAAGTGGGCGGAGCCACGCCCCTAAACATGTTTTAATTTTGAGGTACTTGCACTGGACCGATTTTTCTGAAATTTTGCATACATGCTGTCATGACTTTATAATTTCGTGATTAAAAAAGGGGGCGGGGCCACGCCCATAAAAAAAGTTTTCATTTTCAGCTACTTGAACTTCACCGATTTTTCTGAAACTTTGCACACATATTGAGCTGTCATGACTATACATATTCGTGATTACAAAAGTGGGCAGTACCAGGCCTATAAAAAAAAATTATAATTTTTAGCTTCTTGCACTTGATATTCAGTTAAAATTCAGAACGCATTTTTATTCATTAAGGGCTGTAGCAACGCGCGCCGGGCTTGGCTAGTATTTATATGTGTATAATTAAGTAGAAAAGTCCTATCATTGAATGCCGTTAAGGCGGTTGAAGGGGGTTAAATTTGTATTAACTTTTATTTTTTTTGACAATTTTGAATACAGTTATTAATGCATGCATTGTATTCAAGATATTAATATTTTCTCTAGATTGAGCCAAAGTCACCATGGAGATAACAAATTCAATAACTTTTTTGCTCACATATTTTTTATGTTTTTTTTTCAAATTATGTGAATCACACCACGAAAAGAAATAATGGAGAAATTCACAACTGAGCAAAAAAAGAAAGAACAGAAATAATTTTTTTCAATAGGCAATCAATTATTTTAACGCAAAAAGCATATCGTCGATATTTTAACGTCAGAATTGTGTTCTATGAAGCAATAATTCGTTACTTAGTTTATCGTCAATCACCAACTTCTTAAGAGATTTGCCTCTGCCGGTAGATCACATTTAAAAATATTAATACAGGGTGTCTGCCGGGAAGTTATATTACTTTGTTTGTTTATAATTTTTGATTAAATGAAAGAGAATGGATCTTACTTATTTTGATAAATGTTTTATTTAATGTCGGCAATTATGTATAAAATATCAGTAAAATGTCCGCCACTATTAGCCTAACAAATGCGAGCCCTTTTTGAGCACATTTTTCATTACCTTCTTTCACATTTAACGCGGTATTTCATTAATTTCATCAACAATATTTTGTTTAAATTGCTCCAGCAGTTGAAACCACATGTTAGTCAAGCCCAAAGTATGCAGTTGTGACGTTAAAAAGTTTTCAATCATATCATTATTTTGCTCCCCATTGACAGTTACCGTTACCCCGTTTTCAGTTTGAATGAAGTAAGGTCCAATGTTTCCTACTGACCCAATTGCACACAATGCCGTCACTTTAAATGGATGCAAAGGTGACCGATGAATAATTTGAGGGTTTTCCATTGCCCAGATCAGACTATTCTGTTCAAATGAAAATGTGCCTCGTCACTCATGATGTAATCGATGATTGATTTTGATAAAATGTTTTAATGATTAAAGCACGTTGTTTAACCGAATATTTTTTCATAATAAATTTGCCACGTCTCTACATTACGACTGCCAAATATGAACTGTCAAGATAGCAAATATAACAGTCGTCCAGAAATAAAATCAACTTTATAGAAAATCTAATAATGTTTGATGAGCTCATTTTAATTTAAATCACCTTGTTAATTTAGTGAACTGTAGGTTCTGGGGTTCTGAAAATCTAAGTGGCAATCATCGGTATAGTATGGTGTGGCATTTTAACTAAAAATATCATTGAGCCTTTCTTCTTAGAAAATGAAGATTGACATATAGCAGGGTGGAATCACTACCCATATTGTTTAAGATGCAATGGAACTTTTAAGTAAAATATTTGGAACGCGAATAAATTACAGAAATTCAAAAATGAAGTGCCCAATATGTTCGCCAGACTTGAGTTATTTCTATTCAATTTATTTAATAAAGCAATTATATGTGAATAAGACTTATATTTGCAAAGTTAAAAATGGGGATACATTATTTTTATAATCCAAAAAGAAATATACATAAAAGAAACGATTATTAAATATTTAAAGCCCATGTCTACTTTTGGCCCTCCCTGTATTTTTAAATTTCTTCTGTTGCTTGCATAAAATTTTTGTTAGTTACGTCCATTTCCATTTTAGTTAACGATAAACAGATGAATAATAATAGCCATCAAGTTATGTTTAATAAAAAATAATTTATTTCTTATATAACAACAATAAAAATAGAAAACAATAAAAAATCGCAGACATACAGCGTAACTATTTTACGTTAAAAACCATTAAATCATTAATTTTCACAATGATATTGCACAAAAAAAAATATATAAAAGTAATTGAAATATAATTACAACAATAACGGGCACTAGATGTACAATGAATGACAAAACCCCTTAAGCTGCCACAAAAACCGAAGCATTTAAGTATGGGCGATGAGAAAAATCCCAAAAGAGAAAGATTCCAATGCGATGACAATGAAAATACTAAAGGATATTAATATAAAAAAGCTGTTAAAAAAACGTGGTAATGATAAAGAGGGATTTGTTAAAAAATTTTATTCATATTAAAAACAAAAACAATAACAATAAGAAAAAACAAACACAATATTATAGCAAATAAGACCAAAAAAGAATACCCATATCTACTGAGTCCGTAATTAAAAGGCGATCAAAAGGGATTATTATTTTATTGAAGAGAATCCCAACAACAATGGTAACAAACCTCATACAGACAGAAAGTCGAAAGGTTGCATATAACGGCTCAGTTAATCAAACGTAAATGTAACGCAGCATTTCCTGCTGCTTCAATTTAAAAACAACAAAATATGAACAAAACTTTTTTAATAAAATAAAATTTGTAGAAAGATACTACCTTTGCGATTTATTGCACTTGATGAAATATTTAATAAAAAAATTGTATTGAACGTTATATAAAAAATATCATTGAACTTTTCTTAGAAACATGTAAAAAACCCTGGTTGTATCGTACCATTGGTACTACTTATTTTTGTATGTGTTTAGAGTACTGTATGCTTGTTGTTGCTAAATTCCATTGAAACATTTTATAAAGCAATACAATTTCATTTTATATGTTGTATTAGATTCATACAGAGATGGAAAATGCTTTTTTTTACCTGAAATTGTTCAAATATTTTTTTTGCAGCTCTGCAGGATGAAGTTTTGATGCAATTTCCCATTCCTAGTTTATATATATCTAACGTTTAATATTATTTGATGCAGATAGCAACAGTAATTGTGTTCATAAGTATTGTAAATAAGCTAAAACTGTTTTTAATAGACGATACAGAATACAATACGATGATGTGAATTGAACAATAGAAACACATTATTTTTCATGTAAAAGCGTAATGCTATAAACACATCGACATCAGCAGGCCGCATAGTTACATGACTACAACTCTCTTTGTCGTGAAGTGAAATACTTAATAATATTATGGACGGCAATGCGTGATATGATTACCGTCACCACCGACACATACAGTCATTATTCGACGGTGGTCTTTCTACTGGGTTGAGTCCGTGACTCCCAACCAGAGCCCCTGTGATCATGCTGTGCAGCTCAGCCAAGTCACAGGTAGCAATCTCACCTACATTAAGTAATTAATTCGTAGTTTATGTAGACGGACCTTGCTCGAGAGCTTGTACTATCTATCCTTTTGAATTGTGTTTTTCGCTACATTATATACTACTTCTGTTAAAAGGCAACAGCACCCCGGGACATAAATGGTTGCCTAAAGCCCACATTGTCGTCGCTCCACTGTGATCATCATCTATTAAACCATCAATCTATATTCTATTGAGATGGCAGCACCCAAAAACAAAGGTGGTTGTTAAAAGTATGACATTAACCAACTCTGAATCCGTTTCCCTTTTAGGATAACCGCAGCCACTATATACTCTTGTGTGTGCTATAGAGACCAATCCAGAACAATTCATGGATTCCCATGGTACCAGATAGATCTAAGCCTCAAATTCATACTCCTTACCAATTTATGGCTCCAAAAAGCCAGAGACGTTGGTCTCACCTCTTTAACAAGTACTGACAATCCACCAAGGCTTGGGAATAGCAAAGGATAAATGCCCCAGGGGGAATTAAAGACTACAGCTAAATTGCAAAAAATCTGATAAAAAAAAGCGAACAGCCGTGGCGAAGCAGGCTGCGATGAAAAAATTAAATGGCGATAATAGACAGCCGACTGCAGCTGATAAACTTTAACGTAAATAAAATTTTTTTGCCAAAGTTTTAAATATATAAATTTTTAAAATACAACTGACCAAATTAAAAAATTAGTCTTGTTTCTGATTTGAGTTTTGAACTTTACATTCTGAAAACTAAAAACAAGTTTGATAGCTATAATTGACTCTGCCAATGGTATGTACAGTGTTATTTTTAAACAGAATTTTATTATTGCATTTTCTTAAAATCAGAGAAATACGTAGTTTTGTTCCCCTTATTTCCAGCCGCTTATATATACCAAAGTTATCGAAAGCGTTTCCGATAAAGTGATAGTACATACGAGACCCAGCGATACATGAGGGAATAATATTAATTTCAACGCTTGCGAGGAAATTGTAAAATTTTTTTAATTTATTAAAAATAAGCAAGTTCTGAATATTTATTGATTTTGGTTCTGTTTAAATTGTTAGTTGCAGTTTGGGTGTTAAAATATACAACTTAAATTACAAACGTAGTAAAAGACGAAATAAGCCAACAAATTTGGCTCTAATTATAGCACAAGGAAAAATATCATCGGCGGCTTAGCCGTGGTTATTTACCGATAGATTTCACTCTGTGATAATATGAAAAAAATTATAAGATGAACAGCTGTTTGTAGCTTATAAGAAAAGACATTAGCATAGGTTAGCCAAATGTACAATGGTGGTCGTGTTGCCATGAAGCCGTGTTGGAGTGAAAATAGTAATTTTCTTTTTCAAACATGCGTTATGTTTTTGACAAGTTGTAGTCGGTAGCCTGCTACATCCATGTGTTTAAAGTATAAAATTCGTTAAATTTTTGCAGTTCATTTCGAAATGTAGCACTTTTTTTTACAGACGACCTGTTTTGCTCACGAAAATTAACAACCTGATTTACAAAGTTTACGACTAAGTGTTTCTTCCTTTATACACAAAACAAATGGTTATGAGATTGAAAAAACACAGAGCCAGCAGGAATAAAAACAGCAGACGACCATTGTCTATAAGTTGTAAAAAGAGGCTGTTTTTTCCAGTATTATTCATATAATTAACCCTTTAATGGCATTTTTAAAATGTTGTTAATGTGTTTAGTTTAATTACTCCTTTTGAAGAAAGTTCTTTTTTCAGCGATGTAAATAAATATAGTGGGTGTTAATTTCTTTGCATCTTTAGGCACTTTAGCACGCCTAAAATCTCACTTTAGGCAATATTACTAAGTGTTTTTGGAAATTTGGTTTGTTACATTAAGTCTTATTTCAAAAGCTGCTACTGGTTCTCACTCCACTTCACTTAAAGTTGAGAAATATTAAAATAGATATTTTACAATTTTTGTACGAACTGAGAATATTTTTTTAATAGAAAAAACTGGACTTAATAAGCGTAATTATTAATTTTAATTAATTTTTATTAAATTTTATGTGATTTCCCTTATATCCAATATAGAAAAAACATTACAATGAATTGATATTGACCCTGGTTTCAATTCAGAAAATTTTTTGTTAAAAAAACGATTATAAATTAGATCAGAAATATTTATATTTTGATGGTTACGTATTTTTCCTAAAATATTTGCGAAATATGGACATACTTCAAGCAATTAACTGTCACGGTAATATAGATGGTAGTGTAATTGCGAGATCGATATATGCTACAGATTATGGTCTGATCAATTGGGCCTCGTCACTCTAGTCGATTAGTTTAATAAGAATGTAGTTGATATAGTTTGTTTTTAAATAGATTAATACCTGTTTTTGATTACAAAATAATTGTTTGTCAGATTTATGAATACCTGTTTCTCAAATTAAATTTATTTAAAATAAAATAAAAGTTTCACAATACATAGCGGGAATCTATACACACATTTTTGAATTATTATTTATCTCCGATTGTTAATTTTTTTTTATATAATTGAATAAATATGCCCTAATTTTAAAATTTTATTGTCATAAACGTAGAAATTCAAAAAGTATAACAAAAAAAAAAAAAAGAGAAGAGGCTGGTTCCGTAATATTCTCAATATGAACTTGGATCAATAGTCCCTTATTTTACAATTCTAGCTTTGTAAACGTTGAAAATAAAATAAAGTACCATAAAAGTGTGAAAAAGTATATTTTTAGATACCCATGGCACCCAATTTCAGTCTCACTACGGATCAGTAATCACTTAGTTATAGAAACGTAGAAAATAAAGAAAAGTGCGCAGTGTTCCTTCTTAGTAGCCCATATCATTTCCAACCTGAACTTGGATCAAAAGTCTCTACTCTAAAAAGTTTAGATTCAACAACTTCGCAATAATTAAAAATACTGTTTTGGTACTAAAGTACTAAACTGTATTCCCGAATTTGTCACTCCCTATCATGTTATGAATAGGTTGAGCCTGTAATAAGGAATTATAAATATTTTTCCCTTTTCAGTGATTTTTTGTACCCCTAAATTATATAAAAAATTTCGCCTAAATAATTGTCTAAAAATTATTTCTTGAGTAGATTGTAATACTTATCAAGTTAATATCTAGCATTTTAAGTTTAACCGGTATAAGGTTACTTATTTTCCGTGTTTATTTTTAACCACTTTAAAAATCGAATATTCAAATATTCTTAGAGGATCCATATATCAGATTTAAAAATATGTCTCTAGCTTTTGCGTTTGGCAGTGCAATAATGAGTCAGTAACTTATAATTTATACATTTTACTTGCTTATATATTTCACATTTATATAATACTAGAAAAGCCCGGCGCGCGTTTCTACGCCCCCTAATGTATAAAAATGCATTCTGATTTTTAATTGAATATCAAGTGCAAAAAGCTTAAAATTATAACTTTTTTTATTGGGCGTGGCACTTCCCACTTTTCTAATCACGAAGTTGTTTAGTCATGAAAATTCAATATGTGGGCAAAGTTTCACGAAAATCGGTCCAAAGCAAGTACCTCAAAATTATAACTTTTTTTTATGGGCGTGGCCCTGTCCACTTTTCTAATCACGAAATTATATGGTCATGATAGCTCAATATGTGTGTGCAAAGTTTCAGACAAATTGATCTAGTGCAAGGAGCTAAAAACTATCACTTTTTTCTTATAAGCGTGCCACTGCCCACTTTTCTAATCACGAAATTATTTAGCCATGACAGCTCGATATGAGTGCAAAGTTTCGGAAAAATCGGTCCAGTGCAAGAACCTCAAAATTATAACTTTTTTTTTGGGCGTGACCCCGCCCACTTTTTAATCACGAAATTATAAAGTGATGACAGCTCAATATATGTGCAAAGTTTCAGAAAAATCGGTCAAGTGCAAGTACCTCAAAATTAAAACTTTTTTAGGGGCGTGGCCCCGCCCACTTTTCTTATTACGAAATTATTTAGTCATGTCAGCTCGATATGTGTGCAAAGTTTCAGAAAAATTGGTCAAGTGCAAGAAGCTAAAACTGATAACTAATTTTGTATAGGCGTGGCCCCGCCCACTTTTTGCCACCCATAAACACTCCCTGGAATGTGTAAAACAACTTTCTAAAGTTTGAGTCCGATCGGTTTTACAGTTTCGGAGTCTATAGCTAACACACACACACACACACACAGAGTTTCACTTTTATATATATAGATAGATAGATAGATAGATAGATAGATAGATAGATAGATAGATAGATATAGATAGATATTAAGATATAATAAATATGTATCTACATATGTGCGTATTATTTTAAGTTGATTTGGCAAAAGTTCTTAAATATTATTGTAAAAAGGTATCAAAAAAAAAGAGCGGAAATACCCTGAAATCATGAAACAAATAAGCAGATCCATCAGTGGCTTATAAACGTCACGCAAGAACGTAAGGAAGTTTTTATTTTATATAGAATGGTACGTTACAATTACGGTACGTTAAAACTCAGTAAGTTTTTGCATTGCTTCTCATATGCCAGAAACAAACAGCTGATACATACCATTACAAATAAGCTCCGCTAATTGAGAATTTAATCAGTCATTCGGTTACGTTACTCTTTTTTTATAGATATTTACTGCAAAGAGAGAAATTTTTATAAAATCATATAGAAAGAAATTTTTTATAAAAATAATTAATTTTGAATAAAATGTTTTAAAACATTTATTTTTTGAAAAACATATTTATCAAAACTTTTTAAGAAGTTTGGTTTTGAACATTTTTAAGGGAGATTGTATCGAAAAATTCTATGTATGTAATTAAAAATCATCATTCAAACAAAAATGAAAAATTTGTATTTAATCTAAAGTCTAAAGCAAAGGCCTGGGAAGGCACGAGACTCAGTGAGATTGGGGTAATTTTGTAATCTCTGGTGAACGAAGGGACCCTTTTATGGAAGAGATCTGCTTCTATATCTCCCCTACATGTATGTATATAACTCAGACAAAATTTGTAAATCAATTGAAAAAAAATAAATTAAAATTTTCTTAAATCAAATGTATGTAATTTGTAGGGATTCGCAAAGGGTTAAGTCAAGGTAAAACAATACCACCAATTAACAAAGATGAAACAAAAGTGCAAGAGTGAATATAAAAAGTTAAACAATACATTCTTCACATAGCCAATTACAATAAGCAATAATTTGTTGGAAAAAAAGCAAAACAATGGAGTGACAATTAAACAAAAGCAATTGATAGAATTGTGTGCTAGCGAATATAATAAGAACAAAAAGATAGATCAATTCGTGATTGAGTAAAGGACAATAGAAAATGGAAAATAAGATAAACATACTAACAATTATTAAAGTAGTCCTCTTTAAATTCAATGCTAATGCTATCAGCACATATATTTGGTACATAAAAAAACTGTTTTATAAATTTTCCAATTTCATATTTAATAGCATTTTTGTTTGTACATATAAATCTTTTTCTGTTGATTTTAGATATTTTTTTTATTAAAAGTTTTAGTTGAATAGTGTTGCCATATTATTTAAAATATATTTGTTATTAGTGGTTGTAAGTTTTTCAACTTTTTCTGCTCACTGAACTGTTGAATAAGCTGAATGTTATTCGCAGCCATTCTGGTGTGTTTTGGATTCTAAAGGTTACACGCAAAATATTGAACTTACGAAAATAGTTATTAAATACGCAGACAATCAACAGCCGCATTCATGGCCTTTACCGATCTGTCACACCTGCAAAATTTTCTACATGTTTGAGTGTAATGTAAAGCCAAAAAAATATCAGGCTGTGTTAAGTCTTGATATAGGCATAGAAAGCAAAGTTTTTTTAATTGTGATTAATACCCTTGGGTCTCATTTTATACTCTTAATTCAAAGTTTTAGTCTGTTTTAGCTAGCCAATCATAATGCGTTGGTTTTAGACTATGATCGCCCAATCCATGTTTATTCCTATGTGAGCACTGAATGTTGTACGAATATCGCGCTTAGTATTAAATCAAAAGTTGATATAACGTCTCTGTATATCATATTAGTAGAAGTTAAGTAATAACCTAAAATAGTAGTGTAACAGTTTACCTGTCGCATAATAAAGGGTGTCTCAGTTAGCAAGAAATTTTTCATTTTAAAATAAAGGCACGTATTTTTTGAGATAGTTATAATTTTCACTGGATTTTCAAAAAAACATGTTCCTTTAAAGCACGGAAAAAGATACAGGTAAAATGGCTCCTTCAGCTCTGATAAGATGCCATTAGTCTCTTTATTTAATTTTCACATTACAGAGATGCAGCTGTATCTCACCGATGACGCGTTAGCTCTCATATTTGAGATCAGGAATTATTTCTGATTTATTCGCATAAGCCCGTGAGTTTACAGAACACTGAAGAAAAAAAATTACATGTCATTAAATCGCATGATTTTGGTGTGATAATCTGTTCTGGTAGTCAGTCGTTGCTGCAATAAATAGATGTGAAACAGCACGATGTAGTAGATGGCGCTGTTTGGCCGTTTGGCTGAAATATGTTGTCCAGTTGAGGCTACAAAAACTCCTTTATCATGTTCCTGTACCAAATGTCGTTTCCATTCATAACAATTTCAGAATCATCGGAACTCGGTTATCATGTTCCTGTAAAAAATGCCAATCACACATTCACTGCAATTTCAAAATCATCTTTAAAAAAATACAGCCCAATTACGCCGCCAGACCAAAGTCCCTGCGAGACAGTTGCTCGTTGTAGGTGCATTTCTTTTTTATGGATTCTATGAGGATTTTCTGAGCCCTAAATTCGGCAATGTTGTGTATTAACGAGGAAATTTAGATGAAAATGCGTTTCATCGGAGAAGATGACTTTTTTTGCGAAAAAGTGGCTTTGACTTCAGCTTGTTGCTTTCCATGGTCTGCTGGTTTGAGATTCTAGGTATTGTGAATTTTGTGAAATACAAATTTTTTTTAAAATTTTCTGTTCTTTGGAATTTCAACGACACTCTTGTTTAAAACAGCAATGTTTCATGAAACCGAACAGTACGTTTTCGCGTAGCAATCCTAGTGTCAAAAATCAACAAAGTTTTGTGAATTTTGTTTACCACTCTTTGACACCTTAAGTGCACTTTCTCGACTAAAAATTATTCGAAGTGTGCGATCGCTTTCAACATAACTTTTCGTAATCGGAATAAACATATGTGACAGCTGCCAAATTGCAGAGTTTGAACTCTCAAAAAAAAAAAAAAAAATCTTAATTTAAAAAGTGCATTCTTACTGAGATAGACTTTACAAAAAACATGCAACATTTATTCCTTAAGAAACGAGTTTTTCTCAATAAAAATTAGTTTGTCCCTAACTTTAGCAAGATTAGCCAAAATTACGCCATTGCAATTTAAGTATATTTTATCTAAGCAATGGCTCTATTGCTACATTCAACCAGCCTTCTTTAAGCACTGTCCTAAGGTAAACGTCTATTAAACGCATCCATCCACAAGCCAACACAAAATTCACAATTTTTATTGAACAATAAGTAGAATGGAGTAAAAATCATGCCCGTTTTTTGTTAAAGATTTGTGAACGTCACATAAAGGAAGTTGAAAGTTTCAAGTTCTTATTTATTACGTTAATATCGACCCCTGTGCGCGAAATTACGATATGTATTGTAAAGTGATTTATAATAAATATAATATACAGATAATAAACTGCAAATTCTTCTCCTTAGTTTTTTAAGGGTCTCAAAAACACTTTAAAAATAAGAAAAGTTTTAGGTATGGCAACACCACTAATATTAGTGGCATAAATTATATGAATTGATTCATATCATGCTTTTTCATATCAATATCCCTCCAGGTATTTGTAGAATCAACACACATTGATTGGGTTTCATACTTACAGTTACTGCAACAATATGGTTAATTCAATACTATTGAATACTGACCATACACATGGCATAAATACAAACGAACTTGTTTTAAGTACACACACATACTCTGTCATAGTGTGTATTTTATACATCCTCAATTCTTTTATAGAATCTAGAAAAAAAACAAAATAAAAACAGTTATTTTAACTACTGTGTATTTTTCAGTGAACCACAATACTGGAGATAGAAAAAATATGGAACTTTTTTATATCAATTGAAAGATGTTGAAAATAAATCTAATACTTTTTATACTCGTTATATTGCAGTGGCTGAATATCCAAGCAAAAAATATAATTAGAAGTAGTGCAAAGCGAATTACATTTTCTAGTAGTGTTAAAGCTTTCATTCAAAACGACTGCCTAAATGCGAAATAATTTTTAATAAATGATGTAATTAAAAATGAATGTAACATCATGCAAAATATCTTAAAGAAGTCATGTAATTAAACAAAATTAACTCATGAAGCATTGGATACTTTCATATTGACCCTTTTTGTTATCTAGAAGCTTCGCTTGTCAATTTAAAGAAATTCACCGATGCGGTTGTATTTAGGTGCTTATGTTTTAGTTTATTTCAAACCTCTTTGCCGTTTTTTAATGTCTATTTTCGAGACTTCAAGTTTGGTGTAACAACTGTCCGAAAATTATTTAGGAGCTTTAAGAACTTAATATATTCTCCGAGAAAAGGGACCTAGTGTGTGGAAATTAAGTTTTGAGAAAAACGCATTTAAAGTTTCATAACGCATTATCACTATGAACACACCTTCAGTTGGGAGATGCGATTTGGTATGGTTAGTAATAATTGGATGCCAACTTTGGTGACGTCATTTCTATCTGGTGACGTATTTTTATACCCGCCACCAAAAAAATGGTGGGGGTATATTCATTTTGTCATTTCGTTTGTAACACATCGAAATATCCATTTTAGACCCCATAAAGTATATATATTCTGAATCGGAGTTTGATTTTATGACGATCTAGCTATGTCCGTCCGTCTGTCCGTCTGTTGAAAGCACGATAGAGGTCGCACCGAAAAAGCTAGGGAGCTCAAATTTTGGCAGAATCTTTCTTATAGACAAGGTTTGTTTGGTATTGGAAATGGGCTAAATCGGAATATTAGGAAGAGAGTTATAGCTCGAAAAGCAAGAGTAGGTCGAAAAAACCGTGTCCTTCGAACATCGAATAAAATGGAATTATGTCCAAACGCATTAACGTAGACTCATGAAACTTAAATATATACTTCCTGAGTAAAAACAATATTTTTCCCCGAAAATATCTAAATCTATGCATTAGGAGAGGAGTTATCGATCAAAATGTACGAAAATTTATACCGCACAGCGTATTTTTACGGTATATTTAAAAACAAAAACGTTATAAGAGCAACACAATTGAATGTACGACTCTAAAATTTTGCACACATGGCTTTTTGGTCAAATGCTTTGTCCTAACGGAAAATCAATGCGCCACGCCCACCTCCCATATAACGTTTTACCTAAAATGCATATAATTTCTCTATTAATAAAGATTTTGGAATAATAAAGGCCTATCTTGAAACACCTCAGTTGTACTCATTCGCAAAAATAACTTTAAAAAGCCCACTATAACGCCCACTTTTCACGTTATCTACGGTTAATGAAATTTAAAAGCTCATAAAACCGCCAAAATTGCAGGTATGATGATCAAATTTGCTACGTATATCCCCCTAGGCAATGCCATTACTTTGCCAGAAAATTAAGGTGCCACGCCCACTTTTACGCCCACCTCCTATAAAGGGTTTTACCCAAAATTCATATAATTTCTCTATTAATAAAGATTTTGGAATTATAAGGGGCTATATTGAAACACCTAAGTTGTACTCATTCGCAAAAAATAACTTTGACACGCCTACTATAACGCCCACTTTTCAGGTTATCTTCCGTTAATGAAATTTAAAAGCTCATAAAACCGCCAAAATTAGAGGTATGATGATAAAATTTGCTACGTATATCCCACTAGGCAATTTCATTACTGTGCCAGAAAATTAAGGTGCCATGCCCACTTTTACGCTCACCTCCCATATAAGGTTTTACCTAAAATTCATATAATTTCTCTTTTAATAAAGATTTTGGAATAATAAAGGGCTATATTGAAACACCTTAGTTGTACTCATTCGCAAAAATAACTTTGACACGCCTACTATAACGCCCACTTTTCACGTTATCTACCGTTAATGAAATTTAAAAGCTCATAAAACCGCCAAAATTAGAGGTATGATGATCAAATTTGCTACGTATATCCTTCTAATCAATGTAATTGTTGCGCGAAAAAGTTTAAGTGACACGCTCACTTCAACGCCTACCTCCTATATAACGGTTTATCTTAAATTCATGTAATTTCTCTATTGACAAAGTTTTTGGGAAAATAAAGGACTATATTGAAATATCAAAGTTGTATTTATTAGCCGAAACTTTATTGAAACGCCTACTTTAACGCCCACTTTCATTGAAAGACTACACTTGCAAAAGCATTTTAGTAGCATATCGCAGTTATAAAGGGTGGTTAAATTTTATGTTGAATTTGAATAAAACACAAATTATTTAGGATATTATTATTATTTCTTTTTGTAATTATAATATTTGTATGTTTCAATTATATATATAACAAAATATCGGCCAAATGGCCCCCCATCCTTGGCGCCACTCCTCTTTCTGATGGTCCAAATTTTCAATGACAATATTGATGCTCAATTGTTGGGCATGATGATGAGGCGAGGTTGACTGCTCTTTTGCCACACTATCGCAAAAAACAGCAATGGTTCCCATTCAACGAACTAAGAAGGCATTCACAGATTTTCTAACATTTTATACAGACCTGTTTTGCAGAAATTTAAATATTTTTTACAATTCTCCCGATTGTGGACGAATTTGAACGATTATGTTGATCAAAAGAATTACGAACTGCACAAAATGCATTTTATTTAAACGCCCATTTTTATAAAAAACCTGAATAACTTTAAAGCGTTGCTCATTTGGGTATCTTTCCACGGATCAAATTGAGTAAGTTTGAGATTGAGAAATGTCAAGTGAAATGCAGAAAACAAACTTAAAAACTAGGTGTAGTTCACCTTCAACATGGGCCCTTAAAATTTAACCATCCTATACAAAGAAAGTGATACATATTTTATTATAAAGAGATTATTCCATAATGATTAACAAAATAATAAATATTGTGCTTTAAATGTACACAAAATTGGTGGTGGGTATAAAAGATTCGGCACAGCCGAATATAGTGCTGTTACTTGTTATACCCGCCACCAAAAAAATGGTGGAGGTATATTCATTTTGTCATTCCGTTTGTAACACATCGAAATATCCATTTTAGACCCCATAAAGTATATATATTCTGAATCGGGGTTTGATTTTATGACGATCTAGCTATGTCCGTCCGTCTGTCCGTCTGTCCGTCTGTTGAAAGCACGATAGAGGTCGCACCGAAAAAGCTAGGGGGCTCAAATTTTGCCAGAATCTTTCTTATAGAGAAGGTTTGTTTGGTATTGAAAATGGGCTAAATCGGAATATTAGGAAGAGAGTTATAGCTCGAAAAGCAAGAGTAGGTCGAAAAAAACGTGTCCTTCGAACAGCGAATAAAATGGAATTGTGTCCAAACGCCTTAACGTAGACTCATGAAACTTCGAATATATATTTCCTGGGAAAAGGCAATATTTTTCCCCGAAAATTGTCTAAATCTATGCATTAGGAGAGGAGTTATCGGTCAAAATGTACGAAAATTTATACCGCACAGTGTATTTTTCGGTATATTTAAAAACAAAAACGTCATAAAAGCAACAAAATTGGATGTACGACTCTGAAATTTTAAACACTTTGCTTTTTGGTGACACGCTTTTTTTTAACGGCAAATCAATGTGCCACGCCCACTTTTACGCCCACCTCCCATATAACGTTTTAACTAAAATTCATATAATTTCTCTATTAATAAAGATTTTGGAATAATAAAGGCCTATCTTGAAACACCTCAGTTGTACTCATTCGCAAAAATAACTTTGACACGCCTACTATAACGCCCACTTTTCACGTTATCTACCGTTAATGAAATTTAAAAGCTCATAAAACCGCTAAAATTAGAGGTATGATGATCAAATTTGCTACGTATATCCCCCTAGGAAATGTCATTACTGTGCCAAAAAATTAAGGTGCCACGCCCACTTTTACGCCCACCTCCCATATAACGTTTTACCTAAAATTCATATAATTTCTCTATTAATAAAGATTTTGGAATAATAAAGGACTATATTGAAACACCTAAGTTGTACTCATTAGCAAAAATAACTTTGACACGCCTACTATAACGCCCACTTTCACTTTTGAATTGTGTCCAGACGCATAAACGTAGTCATGAAACTTCGAATATATATTTATCGAGTCAAAAGAATATTTTTTCCTGAAAATCGCTTAAATCTATGAATTAGGAAAAGAGTTATAGATAAAAATGTACGAAAACTTATACCGCACAGTGTATATTTCAAATTTAAAACGTAATAAAACTGACAAAACTATATGTACGATTCTGAAATTTTGCAAACATGGTTTTTTGGTCAAAGCCTTCGTTATAACGGAAAATAGATGTGCCACGCACACTTTTTTCCTTAAATTTTTATAAAAATATATTAGTCATATATATTAGCATTTATTCATCTTACACTGCGCCATTTATTGTACTGTAGCTAAATATAAGATAAAGGTGATAAGATAGATGACTCTACTAGCAACTACTAGATGGCATGCTAACAACTTATGCTTATGTTCTCCTGAAGTTATGCTCTATTAAAAATGGGAATTTAGGAAAATTTTGACCAAAGTAAAAAAAAATTATCTCTAAACATTATAAACAATCTATTTTCATGTACTAATGGGTAACAAATTTTAAAATTATACAAAACTTATTTCGTTTGAAAATCTTTTAAAAGCAAAATGTTATAGAAGTTTAAAAATCAAAATCTTACTAATAAATTTCCCGTTTTAGAAAAATGCAGAGAATGTATATTTTAAATCACCCTGTGGCCCTTAAAATTTAACCTTAAATTCACTTTCTTCCTCTTAAATTCATGTAAATTCTCTTTGAATAAAGATTTTGGAATACTAAAGGACTATATTGAAATATCTAAGTTATATTTATTAGCAAAACCTTTATTGACACGCGTATTTTAACGGCCACTTTCATTGAAAGACAAAATTTACGAAAACATTTTACTAGCATACCGAAGTTATAATGGGTGGTTTTAAGGGACTATGTTGATTTTGAATAAAATTATTATGAAATTATTATCATTTATTTTATAATGATAATATTTGTATGCTTCAATTATGTATGGAACAAAATATCGCCCAAATGGCCCCCCAACCTAGGCGGCACACCACGATCCGATAGTCCAAATTTTCAATGACACTGTTGATGCTCGATTGTTGGGCACGATGGTGAGTCGAGGTTGCTTGCTCTTTTGCCACGTTATCGTGAAAAACAGCAATGTTTCCCATTCAACGAACTAAGATGGCATTCACAGATGTTTTCACATTTCATACAGACCTGATTTGCAGACATTTAAATATTTTTTACAATTCTCACGATTGTGGACGAATTCGAACGATTATGTTGACCAAAAGAATCACGAAGTGCACGAAATGCATTTTTATTTGAACGCCCATTTTTAAAAAAATCTTTAATATTTAAAAGCGTTGCTCGATTGCGTATCTTTCCACGGTTCAAATTGAGTTAGTCTGAGATTGAGAAATGTCAAATGAAATACAAGAAAAAAGTTGAAGTTTAGATGTGGTTCACCTTAAACATGGGCCCTTAAAATTTAACCACCCTCTACAAAGAAAGTGATACATATTTTATTATAAAGAGATTATTCTATAGCGATTAACAAAATAATAAATATTGTGCTTTAAATGTACACAAAATTGGTGGTGGGTATAAAAGATTCGGCACAGCCGAATATAGTGCTCTTACTTGTTTTTTTTTTGTGTTTAAAACATTTTTGTCATCATCAAAATTTCTAGAGGGATTTTTTATAAGTTGAATTATATATTGTTAATTTTTCGATTTATCATAATTTTCACTATTCTTGAGTTGGTTATATTCCTAAAAGCATAAATCTAATTATCTTTTTTAAGGCAACAGTATTTTTATATTCCTTAACATAAGGGACAAAGATAAATATAAATTTAATATAGCTTGTGTTTTACTGACTATGAAGTCGATTAAGCGATGTGATTCTGTAAATGTTATATAAATTTTCGAGAGTGTTAGTTCCTTAAGTAACTATGTATTCTTCGGATTGTTCCACTTAAAAAGCATCAGAAAAATTGATGTTTGCCATACTTGTCATTGATGGAACGATTTCTACTTATATTCGCCTTATTTATCATGCATTTGTAACAGACATCAATATAATTTCTTTCTTTCTTTTAAATCATAGCTTATCTGTATACACTTATAAGATTTGTATTTAAATTTCTGTTGTCACTGAAGCTATTATTCAATGTCCGTTTGAAGATTCGTAATGTGTTATCTACAGTTTATCTTAATTGTAATTGAAAATGTATATTAAAATTGAAAGTTATTAAATTTTACTGAACTTTTTCGAAACATTAACATTTCTTAAAGATATTAAAGCTTCTCTGGACCATAAGCATAACGGTTTAACTAACTAGCCATTACAAAGTAATGAAATTATTACTCTTAAACTACTGCTGTCGCATAAAATTTAAAACGACAAACCTAAAATAAGGACAGCTAGTGAAATAAGGATAATCACTGAGGCAAAACTTCAATACAAGCAGATCTTTATCAAAAAAATAAAAAAAAATATTAAGGCCTGCATAATTTATTGGCAATTTCCGATTTTACAGATAATTTATAATAAATTATCGATATAATTTTTTAAATAAGAAATATAATACAACCAAAAGGTCTATGATGATGAAAAATGATGCAACTAATAAAATCCTGTGAAAAAAAACACGCACACAACAATAAAGGATGAAGCATTTATTTAAACTGATTGTATAAATTATGCGTAACGAAAAAATTGCTACTAAAAATCACATCCAAACATACATTCATACATATTGTTACTTAAGTTCGTTTAAAATCTTGTTGTTGTTGTTATTCTTCTTTTTCTTCTCCTTGAGTTTTATTTCTTGGAACTTTCCCACATTTTCTGTTGTTTGTTATTCTAGGGAAAATAGCAATAGTGACCGTTTTAGTCACTTGGATTTTTGCATTGAATTTTTGTGTATTTGTGTGTCATCCCCATTGGGGTCTGCTCCTCCCAGCGTGACTGATGTCACCAGATATTAAGAATTCATAGAGCCATGAAAGTGTTAAGAATTGTAAAGTATTTCAAAGAATTTTTTTATTTTTTAGTCTTTTTTCTTTAGTCCTTTATTAAGAAAACAACAAAGAGGCAGTAGAGAAAAAGTCACATTGTTTTCTTGTTAAATGTATTTATAAATTAAAGAAAAGAAAAAAGTGTTTAACTTGACTGTGTCAACTTATCCTAAAAAAGTAGAGAAAAGATTAAAACAAAATTTCTTTTTGTTATTGAAATGAAAAACAAACAAGAAAAGCAATTAATAAGCTGCTTATCTATTTTAGGATTAAACACACAGTGTGGGCAGACAAGAAATACCTGAAATAATTCAAGCGTAAATTTCATTAAATCTGTCCTTAAGAAACTTTGTGGTAAATAGTTGTTTGAAATTTGTGACGAACTGCTAATTCTTATAAAGTTGTTAAATTGTTTTTCCAAAAAAAGTCTTACATTCGCATTCGCTGATTTAAGCATTTTTGCTTTAAGCGTTCTCTAAAACCGCTTTTATTTTCAATGATGTTGCAAACAGTTAATTTTTATTTGAAAGTGATTACTATAACAATATACGGGAATTTTATGGCGGACGATTTGATGTAATCAAAACAACAATCAAATAAATAATTAATGAGAATTTCAAACCAGTTAATATTATTATTTAACAGATGGTAGTTTTTACGTCTAAAACAGAGGGACTCGGATACGGTGTAAACAGCTTCCTTTTGAGTCAATGGTGTAGAAGTTAACAATGTAGGATGGTGTCGGTCCTCACGAATAAATAAGGGGGTAAATCCTAGCTACGTCGAACAGTGAGGGATTATTGACAACTATAAGATCCAATAAGCGGTTATTAAAAATGTTATTTATTTGGAAGACACTTAAATTAGTCAAACAATTAAAAAATTCTGAGTCAGATCATGTGACATAATCGGTATTACGAAATCTGTATCGTCTGATTTAATTCAGGATGCAGGCAGAATATTAAATGTTTTTCATAAAGTTGTGGATCATAGTTTGGGGGCAGATATGTGCCAGGTAATAAAGAGCGATATATTTTGAACTTGTATGACAAGTAATATCAGTTTAGCAGGATTCAAACCTGAAACAACAATTGAAACACCACCACCACGCACTATTTCTTTCCGATCTTATACTCAATTCCTATCAAAATGATTTATAAAGGGTTTTTTAAAAGAGGTTTAAATATTTAGAATGAAATAAAACAGAGGGTTAAAGCGTTTTGGGCTTATTGGCGTAGACTAGTAGACTTCACATATACTATGCACTTAGAAAACGTTTCCTTCAATACATCAATTGTGGCACAAGCTGTGTGATATGTAGCGCCACAGCTCCTACATATCATGGTTGTTCAATTGATGACTGAAAAAGTCAAAAATCATGACTTTATAGCATCCCCATTGACTGTAACGTTTTGACTAGCATCGTTTTAAAAAAGTACGGACCAATGAGTACAACAGCACATAAAGCACAACAAACTGTCAGTTTTTCTCGTTGTAATGGCGTTTCAACATAGACTTCAGGATTATCATCACTCCTAATACGTCAGTTTTGTTTGCTGACGTATTCTTTCAAGCAAAAGCGAACTTCATCGTTTATTCATTGAAATCGGGGTCAATGGCAATCTTGTTTTGAGTCCATTTACCGAATCTACATTTTGCTATTTATGCGGCAATTTATTTGTTACCGGAGCGACAATCTGGCTTCCGGAAACGCAATAGCTGTATAACAGCTTTTGTTAATGTTGATGTATATATAAATATGAATGTTGATGATGGGAACATTACTTTTTTTATTCTTCTCAGGTACTCAAAACAAAAGCATTTGATACTGTTGATCGTAATGTTTTATGCTACAAACTTTGGTTTCTCAACGACAGCTATAAAATTGATGCAGTAGTACTCCTACTTTAAGCTCTAAGCTATTGTCTGTGCGGAGAAGTGTTCCTTAGAGTTCAGTTCTAGGCCCTCTCTTATTTCTCTGTATTCCAATGATCTTCAAACTGTACCGAAAGATTGTTAAGTTCGTCTGTATGCTGATGGTATGCAGCGCTAAATAAGTTGTAAAGTTTCATCATTTGTTCAATGCGTTAACAAGCTGAATAATGAATTATATCATATTTATTTGCGGATAATGGTTAAGAGGTTTAGTATTAACCCAAAACCACCTTAATACAAATATTACAGTTCTTAACGTAATACTAAACTGTCAAACAATTGAAATTGTAAAGCGGTTAATTTCCTACCGCCAAATACGTACATATCGTTTCTTGGCATTAAATCATTGATTCTGTTAAACATATGTGCTAAGTCATCTGATTATATTTCAATTAGGACATAGTCTATTTTGTTCTGACAATCCACCTGTCATCAGCTGCTGCTGAAAAGGTCAGCGGCAGTTGAGACTTTAATAACAGTTTTGACAGGCATAAATAACTAAATATGGATACAAATTTACAAAGTCAGATGTAAAAAACATGCCGTGTGTAAGGTGCTGAAAACCCTGGTATTATATTTAAAAACACCCTTCCTTGGTCCGACCAAATAAATTATGTTTGTTGGCGCATTTTCTCTATGCTTCGATCACTTTGATATCACAACACTGCACTTCGTTGAAAGCTGTGCTTACTAAGCGTACTAAATGTCAGTTTTAATGTATGGTTGTGATCTATTTGGCAGTAGCAAATCCAGAAGTTAATAAAGCTTAATATCACACTTAATAATATCATTCGTGATGTTTTTGGTTTGAAGCGATGCATACAAATACATGTCAACTTAATCATCTTTATGAGTTTGACAGTTCAAACAGGGAAAATTATTCTTTTTTTCTAATTGATATACGAAATCTGCCTTTTAGTTGTGTGTTAATTATTAAAAATGCTGCAATGTACTTTTTCAATTATTATTAGGGATGTCGATTTAAAATTGTCCATCTGTCCGCATGTATGTTGAAATCAATATTTTTGAACCAAAATATTAGATTTGTTTGGTAGTGGATGAAATAAATAAATAAATAAAAATTTTCCTCCAATATTCCATCATTTTTTTTTCACCATTATGAGTCCGCCTTTGACTATAACACTTTCCCAAATGCTTAACAAAAAGATTTGGTGACACATTTAATTGCTATAGTTTTATTGAAACATTACTAAATGACTTAAGAAAGTTCGACGTAGGTTGAATTTTGATGTAGTTTTTCATTGAGCAAATGCTTGGTTCATTGGAAACCATGCAGAGTGATTAACCTACTTTGATTACATATATACATACACACACACATACAATTCACATACAAATTGATATCACGCAAAGTATGATTAATACATCACAATTAGATTTGATACACAATACTGTTATACTCTAATATCAGCGTGTGACCTAAGTACTCGAGAATAAGCCACAAAATAACTCGTTCATTTATTTATTTATATTTACAACAGACAGATACTTCGTAAGAATGCTGATATAAACGATGCCAAGCAAACACTTGACTGGGTAGTAATTTGTTTCTTTTAACAAATCATCATTCAAATATACCTGATACCAGTTTATTGATTTGTTTACATTTCTCTCAAATAAAATATGACTGTTTGGAGTAGCACCAATATTAAAAAAGGGTTTAAAACGTCAGTCAAATTTATCCATTTCTACTAATAGAGAATGTGTACCCTTTTTAATCTTATGATTTGTTGTATCCAACACGCTGTAATTTTTTTTTTTACGAGTGGCATAAATTTTATTTTACTTTATAAGTAATAATATTCTTATATCCTTTGCAATGACTGACAAGGGTAAATATATAAATGTATCATTTCATATGTAATCTAATGGATGGAATTGTCGATTAGTCGTTATTTGTCGGTATGTGTGAGTTTTTTTGTGCACAAAATTGCGATTATTGTTTTATGAGCTCAATTTTCAATTAGTTTTTAAGCTTTGAACAATTAATATCGAGGAAAATAAGAAATATTACAAAAAGTAATAATAAAAAAAGTAAAAGTGTTACATTCGGCCGCTTGTTATAATACTATTCACCTTCATGTTCATAAGTATAATGACCACCACTACTTAGCTTACAATTTAGGTTTAATTTTATACGCTATTTTGCTATAAGTATTAAGTTAAATGTATTCTGCTGATTAAACCCTTCCATTTAATAGCCATATTGATAGAGTTAAAAAATATCCGCCAGTTTTATTCAAAAGACATCTTTAAATTTACACTAATTCATACTTAGCTGTATTCTGCTCATCAAGCTTTTATACATATATATATTTGTAGGGAGGGCATCGAAGCAGATTATTACTATTTCGGGACACTTTTTAACTCTCTTTGCTTATCGGTGATTTCGAGGCTACCGATTTTTTTCCCTTCCTTCATAAGTACTGCGCCACAACTAGCGTTTTCTCTAGACTAAAAAAATGATTTTACAATGCCGACTGGTGATTGTAGACAATGCTTATCTCACAGTTTTTTGTAATCGTCAGCATGTCCTTGTGAGTAAGGTTGCCCATAGCATCGACATTTTATATGTGTTTACCTGTGATTCTCAACCTTCCGCTTGCCAGTGCTATGCAATCGCATACTACATGCACCTCTGTCTTAGCATTCTTTAGGCACATTATGCAAATAAAATTACCCTATTCTCAACTCGACTCCTTTTCAGATGATATTTTAAATTCTTATGTCCTGTAATCAGCACAGTTATCCACCTCATAGCAGTATGATAAAAACCCAGTACATTTACTGCACTTCTGCCTAGAGCTTTTCTGAGCACCATACAAGCCGTCTATAAATGGTCTCCTCCATCCACCTTCGCAACTTTATAAAGTTTACCTATTAAAAGACCATTGCCCCCTCCAACCCATAACCCAGAGAACTACTGGGTTCGGATCCACAAAAGGCAGTTGCAGATGCCTTCCTCTCGATTTCATCAGCAGCCTTACTCCCAGCTATGTCCATGTCTTCCTTAAATCACATCACCGTCACCTCATTCGTAGAGGCATACGTATCGAATAAACTCAAGCACCAAAGAATAGTGCACATCCATCCGATTCATCCGTTTTATAACCGATTGGTTATAAAGTGCAATGAGAAATTTCTTCCCTTGCTCTCGACAAAAGATGATCCAACGCGTGCAGTAAACCAAGCATTTCTGCTTGTGTGCGTGTCGAGAAGAATATTAAGGAGAGTGATTTAAGACAATATATATACAGTCGTGTCTGGATATAGTGAACTAATTTTTGCAAGGCTTGTTCATAGTATCCAGGTTGTTCTCTATATCAAGGTTGAAATTTTTGTTCAAAAACTCGTTTTATTTACTAAAAATACATACATGTAAATGCAATAGCTGATTAGAAACAATTTGTACAAAAAAGGAAGTATATGTATTTAAGTTTAATAAAAGAATTGTTGTTGAAGCTGTTTTCAAAATTTTAATCACTATTAGAGTTTTTCACTATTTAGAGTACTCCATGCAAAAATTTTGGTGTTCACTATATGGAGGTGTTCACTATATCGGGTGTTCACTTTATCCAGACACAACTGTATTTATATTTTTCAAGTAATTTCTTCTTATAACTTTGCCGAAGAAAGACCGACTCTGCAAGTTTTTATTCGAATAGCCCTAGAGGCATATTATTTCAGTGAATAACTGCTAATAAAGTCTATAAATTATCTTAGGGTTGAAAAATATTATTTTTTCTAAAAACAAGACAGAGGTACTGCTATTTATTTGCTCACATCTCAAAAACTTATAAAGAGATTTTATAGAGTTTTAATGGTGATTCATTCCTGAATTTTTGATTAATACCACACACAGGCCAGCGCAGCATGGCGGACTGTGCAACATAGACAGATGGACATTTTCATCGAAATGATTTTTTAAGAAACTAAAAACGTAAAGGCAAAGCTATACATATCCTTGGCACCATAGGTATTGGGTACTGAAATAATAAATTTAATATCTGGAAAAGTTTTATGAATTTTTTTATTTTATAAAATGACATAAAGAATTGATGTGTTGATGTGATTTTACTTATAAAAATAACAGTTTATTTCTTAAATGTATAATAACGCTGTATTGCTGCATAAAGTTATTAGAGTTGTGCTAATGAATTTCAATACAAATGTCTATAGTTTATTTGAGAAAGTGAAAAAGGGCACATTTTTTAGTTAGTTTATCGGTGTAATACAATTTCAACAAACTAAATATGTTGTTGTTATTTTGAACAAGTTATTGTTGTTATGTATTTACTTAAGAGCTGCACAAGCGCAAGAATAATGCTTTACAAGCAATCTTATGGAATTTCAAAAAGTTTATAGTATAAAACGAAACTGAAATAAAACAAGTAAGAGTGCTATACCCTTTACAACGTGTAGTCATGCAATAACACTTGTATCACTATTCATCTCATTAATATGAAATGCGTACATACATACATGATTCATTATCTTTATAATGAGTTTATTCGCTCAAAAACATCCCATTGTAAAATTATAAATTGAGTTTATGTTTGTATTGGTGTGAAAAGACGAGGTGGTGTAGGTTTTTCATCATATCTCAGTTGTTTATAAGACGACTTTCAATACCGATCTGCTACCAAATATTTCTGATATTTTGTTTGCTCACACGTGCCTTGAAAATGTCTGTGGGCGTCAAAAAGTTAATTTCAACATACACGTGGACAGACGGACAGAAGGACAATTTTTAATTGACTCCCCTATTCATAAGCTTTCAGAAAATAAAAGCTTTATGGGGTCGGAAATGAAAGTTGTAGAAATTTTACATCAAACGACAAACCTATATATACCCTTACACTCACTGAAGTAGAACATTCAACATTCAAAACAGGTTTTGATAGTAGATGTAGAGCAAAGAAAAACTAGCAGGTAGACTGTAACTTTTAATGTTTTGTAATGAGATAAGTTCGCATATATCAAAAACTTACTGTTAAGAAATGGTTTTCTCTTCAACTGCTCTTCATGTAGTAATTTAGTACCACTGCAGTTTCATTTTTTTAAACGTTTTTTGTTTATGTTTGACTGATGATTAATTTTTTTTAGTTTAGAGAATAGTTTTTTTTATTATTTTTTGTTTTTTTTTTTGTGACACTAGATTGGAAGTAGTGTGAAATAAAACCCATAACTTTTACACAATTTTAAGCAGCTCTTTAGTATTAATTATGCTTTGCAAATACTATGTAACTGGTAGAGCGTATTAGAGATTCGGTACTATCAAATCTAATATTTTATATTATATGCAACGTTGCTATCAAAATTTGCTAAAATATGCCACAAAATGTTATAATATTTCGTTTTGGTAATTAAGTTTGTATTTAAATTTTTAATATAGAAAAAAAAAATAACTAAAAAAAATAATAATAAAAATCTGTTTAGATATTTTGCAACAAACAGTAATACAACGGATACAACGTAAGTTGTGTTAAATTGGTCAACACTTTCGTCTCTCAAAAATAAATGTAAACTTTTTTGTTTTGTATTTATTATTTTATTTACAAGAAATATACATACATAAAGCAAGGACTAGCTTCTTAGTCGTTTGTCGCTAAATGAATTCTGTATTTCCTTACAATTAAATCAAAATAGTTTTATGCATAAGTTTGTTAAACTTTTTATTGTTGTTTTCATTGGCGACAGTTGAACAAGTAAATTTCTTTTATCTTTTATTTATGATTTATTATAACAATTTTCTCTTCTCATCAACTTAATTCTTTATTTAAATAACGATTATGCTTTACTTACTTGTCGGCTTTGCGTTTTGTTTGTTATTAGCTTTAAATGACAATTTAAAAGCAATATGTTGGTGCTAAAAAGATGTACATATAAGGGATATTTTCGCATTGAATGCCAGCAAAAACATTAGAGGAAACAAAAGTTTGCAGGGAGGGGTGATATGAAATAAAGACTTAAAATTAATGTTAACAGTAATCTGTATAGTTATTATCGATATTGTCCACTAAAGTATAAATACTGTAAGTCGCTGTTCAGCGCGATGAATAAAAAAATAGAGAAATAGGGGAGATAAATGAAATGAGGATAAAGATAAGTAATAGACTTGCTAGGGTGTCCATTGAAAATAAAAATATTAAGATAAGTTGATTTTTTTATTCTATATGGGGGGTTTTTTTAAATATGTTTGTTTAAACAGTATTTGTACAATTTACATTAAATTTCTGTTAAAACTATTATCAAAACCGGTTTCGAATATTAAAAAAATTTGTTGATGTTTTCAGGTTAAACCAGCTATTTGAAATTCTCAAATATTTTGCAAAACCAATTTTCTGTTCCGAATTATTCGATAAATATTTAATATTTTTCTTCAACTAAATACACATGTCCTGGTCTACAGTATTGATTTTATTTTTATTTTCTTTTTGAATGGTTGTTGGATAAAACAAGTGTTTAAATCTTACCATGGAAACTTTTCGAAATATAATATAAACAATCAGCATCTATTAATAAACCATAAACCAAACATAAAACAAAAATAAATATAGAAGCAACACTTAATCTTTTTACCCAAAAATAGAAATAGGAAGAAAGATAGTGAAAAGACTCGTATCCGAAAACAAGTGGTTTTACTTCTAATGTCAGCTACACCGAATCCTACACACATCTTTCAAACATTAAATTTATTTAATTTTTTATTAGTAAAGGAGAAGACCACGCCCATTATTGAAAAATTAAGTATATATATGTGGCAAAAGTATAGTTTTATTTAAGTTAATAATTGTATTATATTTAAGAATTTTCGTCCTTTTTTTGTTGTGTTACATATATTCTGTGGAAAGAGGCTAGAGAAAAATATTAATTGCGGTGTTACTTTTTTGCCAACACTTTTATT
Organism: Phyto melanocephala; assembly: GCA_941918925.1. Lineage (NCBI taxonomy): Eukaryota > Metazoa > Arthropoda > Insecta > Diptera > Rhinophoridae > Phyto > Phyto melanocephala. Next base: position 130,881,395 of record OW799233.1, on the reverse strand, counting down.
TTGGCCTTTATTGTTATTAAAGAAAAGTTGTTCGGTTCAGAAGTGAACCAACGACCAGTATGGCAACATAAAGCTTCAACTTGTTAAAGGGAAAAGGAACACATCAAGCATACTAAACAAGCATTGTGGTACTTTTTGTGAAAATGTGACTGTATGTGTTACATCGATGTTTCTTGATGAAAAAACAAAAAAAAATTTTTTTGATTTTTTGTTGTAACACGTACAAGTGAAGTTTTGCAAATTCTATTTAAAGTCTTGATAAATATTTTGATCGCGTCTAGTCGCATTTAAGCTGCTTACCCAAATTACTTTTACCAGTATTGCCAGGAGTTTCGGAATGCCAAGTTCAACTTATGAATTGATCAATAACAACTGTTTATTATTTTTCCAATTTTGTCATCTAGTAATTGTTTAAAAATTAATTATTATTATCGAAATGCAAACTGCGCACGTATTTTCTTAAGGCCAGAATAAGACGCAATGATACAGCAAAAATTAGGAAATGAATTGCAATTACTTAATAAATATGTAGTTTTTAATGGCTACTATATATGTATGACTTGATTTATAATGTGTTAGACATTTGCATAGATATGCACACATTATTTAAGTTCTTATTTCGAAATTTGAATAATTGAACTATTTTTTAATTCTTCTTTCGTTTAACACAAAGTAAAAAAAATATTTTTAACAATAGAAATACTAAACGGTTTTCGGTTTTTCGTACGTGAATCCGGTTCGGTTTTTATTAGTATAAAAATAAAAAAACAAGCATTTTATTGAGTTTATTTTTTATTCAAAATTCAGACGAATTTTTAACAATCAGTCTCTTAAATTAAATTCACACATTTCACAAAAGTTGCGTAATTTTCGCATGTGCTGCAGACGAAAAATTTGTTTATATGGACACGGACATATGCATAAAAGATATCTATATTTGTGTACCAAAGAACGGTTTGATTGATATATTTTATGCCTTTAAATATACAATCTCAAATGACGAGCCTTTTGTTGATATTATTAAATAATTTAGTAAAGCAATACATGACATGAATCAGAAAAACCAAGTATTACGAATAACAAAATATGCTTTGCATGTTTTCTACAAATGCAAACATTAACATTCCCAAAATCAGCGAATACTGAACGGTTGCTATGAATTGTTTTTATGTTAATTGATTAAAGTTGAATTGTATAAAAGTTGAACTTGTTAGCTTTTTTGTTGTCTCTTTAGAAAAATATCTAAAGTGCAACTAGCAACTAGCAAATCGTTAATTTTTTTTATAGCTACAGAAAAATGATTATTTTCAGACAATACGCAGGTCGACAAAAATATATGCGTTTACATATTTCAGTTACAAATGTCAACGAATGTTTAACGAATAGTGTGAATGTTTTTAGTTCTTCCATATGACATTATATCATTTCAATAAGTTTGCACACTTTATTAAAATTTTGTTGTTGTTGTCAATTAGAGGCAATACAATAAATTCACGAATAGACATAATAGTGTCATTCTGTTCATTGTTGTGTATGACTCGTTACCTAATTTCACTTTCACTGTCAATAACATCGTTTATGTAACGAATCCAATATAAATTTCATTGCGGCTGTTGGCAAAATCCGATTGATTTAACTGTAAAGCAAATCACACTATTCGATATTGTCGAATAGTTCGAGAAAAAGAAACCGGTTTCTCAAATAATCCAATAACCGACAAATTTTAAAAACCGGTTTTGACAGCTTTATAAATGATTAATGAAGAAGTAAAAAATTTTCAAAACCAGAAATACCTTCAATCTCAATCCTACCAACATTTGTGAACTTCTCCGAGAAAAGGGACCTTGTGTGTGGAAATGAAGCTTTGAGAAAAACGCATTTAAAGTTTCATAACGCATTATCAGTGTGAACCAGAGAATTTCAGTCTTGTGCCAAAATTTTAGCTAAAAAGTGCCAAAACATCTTAAAAAGTGCCTTAACAAACATGTCATGTCTACATATTTAAAAAAATGAAATCCATTTATTCAGTTTTATTATTATTGTTTTTACGGGTTAGAGGGTGACAACACTAAATATAATGTATATTTCGTGGGTAAATTAAGTAAATAACAAGTTTTCTTATTTTTTATATTTTCAAAAACGTTATAATTCTTATATATTTATTGAACTTTTATTATTATACATAACTATATACATACATAAGTGTAATATATAAAGATATAAATTTAAGGTTAATTTATATTTTAAATATAATTTATGATGTTATTCAGTTTATAGGTTGGATAGATATAATTTAATTTTATAGTATTTATTGATGCACCTTTATTTAATTTTGTTAGATTTAAGGAAATTCACAATATTTAAATGGATTTAATATTTTTAATTTTAGTTTTTATATTATGTTTAAAATTTTGTTTTTAGTTTAGATTTAAGGAATTTTAGTTCTTATTGTTTTTTAAGTTTATATTTTAGATAACAATTTCAATTTATGCACAATTTATTTGTTTCAATATAAATTAAAAAAAAACTTTCATAAAAGTTTTTTAGTTACACTTGGACTTGTTCGGGTGTTGCTTTTCGTGACTATAATAATAATAATAATAATGTTTAAGTTGACAGTTGTTAGGGAGTGCTGACATCCAGCCAGGGTTGGATACCAAAATTTTTTGTTCACTGAGGTGAACAATTATATATAAAAAAATTTTCGAATTTCAATATTTAAAAAATTTATATAGATAAATTATATATAAATACTAGCTTGTGCCCGCGACTTCGTCTGCGTAGTTATCGGGATAAAAGGTAGAGTTAGTATTAACAACAAAAATAAAAATATTTATTGCACAAACAACCCGTTTTAGATGTGTGATGATGAATTTACCAACGATTTCGCGTTATTATCGCGATAAAAAGTAGCCTATGTATTAATCTAGGTTGTTATCTATCTATGTGCCGAATTTCATTTAGTTCCGTTCAGCCGTTTTTGCGTTTTTGCGTGACAAACATTCACATTTATTATATTATTATAGTAGGATTATTATTTATGAAATGTACACATATGTAATGTTAAATAATTATTCCAAAATAGGAATATATTAAATATATATTGTTAAATAACATTAAATATATCGATGCCTTACTTCCTCAACCTCGTATCTTAAAAAATAAAATTTTTCAGGAAAGAAAAAAAAAAAACGGTTCATCTTTTTATACTTCGGTGTTTGGTTAAAAGTTTAAATGCAATTATTAAGGAATTGATTGTATTTATGTATATTAGTAGTAATAATATACTAATCTTTTTTAGTTAAAGCATTAAACAATCGTTTGATATGAAAAAGTCAAAACCGTATTTTTTAAGTTACGAGGTTGAGGAAGTAAGGCATCGATATGTGGTTATAAAATTCTAGTAAAACCTCGTTTACAAAAATTGTATTTGTAACATTTGTTTGGGTAATTATTTTTAAGACATCACTGTCACAACAACATTTTAAGTTGGATTTTAATAAATCCTGAGGTCAATGATGATAAAGTATTTACCTGAAGCCAAACACTAAATTGAAATTGAACGTCTTTCAGCAGAGCCTGCAAACAATTATTCTTTCCCATCATAACCGAACAATTATCCGAATTTCATTATCCTGTAAAACGTTCATAATGGCATTACAAATCGATTGATTGGAACCATCAGGTACTTGAACTAAGATCAAAAATCGATCAACACATTTTCCAACATATAAACGTACTAAAATGGCTAAATTTTTGATACTGTGCAGTCCGTAGTTTCGCATTTTAGTATTTACAAAAGGGAGAAAAATCATTTATTTCTTATTATTAAAAAATATATTTCTTAAAAACTAAATAAAATTATATATTTTTAATTGTTTGAAAAAGTGCCAAAATTTTATTGAGCGTGCCATAGTGCCATTAAACAGTCAATAGTGCCAAAAATAGCACGATTGTGCCACTTTTGCCAACGATTTGGTATGGTTAGTTATGATTGGGTGCAGACTTTGGTGACGTCAGGCCTATGTGGTGACGTATTATTTTTTTGGCTTTTAGTGTGACAATACCTTTGCTATTGTTGCTGCTCTGTTTGTTATAATCGCGATACATGATTATTTTTAATGTTTTTCTCATTTTTATCGATTTTCCCAAGTTCGTTTTGTACGTTTTTATGGGGTAAATAAATTTGTATCAGAAATCTAACTCATTTCATCTTATTCTGCACCCTTTTAGTTACCAGAATCCACTCTTAAGTCCAAACCCGTTTTTCGACACACTAGGTTCCTTTTCTTGGAGAAGGTCATATATATCTATAAAAGAATTTTCGGTGTTTTATCTTACTGTTTAAGTTGTTGGTTTGGAATGTGAGAAAACATATCCCTTTTCTTAGGAAGTATAAAACAATCAATGGCTGATTCCCCCTTTTATTTACTATCTACATATAATAAAAGTGCAGTTTAGAACATTGATTTGTTTCTTGTTTAATCGTCGTGTAAGGCGTTTAAGCATAATTGAAAAACAGGTCTCTTTTTCTCTCGACTGCTGCTATATCAAGATAAAAATTTTATTTTTTATATAAAAAACGTAGCGTTTTTACCCTTATAACTTTAAGAATAAGAATACGATAATAGATGTTTATTTTAGGAAGCAAACAAATGAAAGAAAGAGTATTATGTGAATAAGTCGGATTTTATTTTTGATAATTATCAGCCAATACTATATTTCAAAGTTAGTTATAATGACAAGTTTATTACGGATGAAAATAAAGATCCAGGTCCGATGATGGGAAAGAAAATATAATTTCAGAGTTGATCTAAGGAAGTAACTCTGATGATGGCGATAAATACGATAAAAGCGGTCTTAAATATAAGGATGCTGGTCCATTAAAACCAATATTGGAAACAAATCACCGATGTAGAATTAACTAAAAGAAATAATGTGAGAAAAAATGTTACATTGTCGTAAAAGCAAAAATCTGTCAATAATATCCTGTGTCAGACGCAAAGAACCAGTATTTTCTGTACTTTTTTGCACCTAAACAAAGTGTGGGTCAATTTACATCTACTACTACAATTTAAGATAATTTTGTAAAAATATACGGTAATTTCAAATATCAAATGTTTAACAGCACCTTTGCAAATAAATAAAAAAAATATACGGTTTAAAAAAGTTGAATATAATTAATTGTGGAATTTTCAACACATTTTGGTAAAAATAAAATAAAAAGCCACTGAGCCAAAGGAATTTTTAATTTTACATCATAATTTGAAAATCTAACCCGGGTGGGTTTTGGTCGTGCAAAGCTTAAACGTATCGTTATCTAAACAATAACTAAACGATCTCGGCATTTCCATACACCAAATAGTTTATTTAAGTCAAGTACTTATTTTATGCATTAAATGTAAGTATTTATTTGAGTTCCTTTTTGTAAGAAAGCATTTATATTTGCTTCCTCTAATATCATCGCCATGTGAAAATAATGGTTTAAGATGCCAAAGTCTAAATAGTTATGAACCATACTTTAGTACCTTAAACTCATTATATAGTAATAAGGGCTCTTGCTAGGAGGATTACTGAGAATATATATAAACCTACTTATATAAATACTTTGAAAATTGCTAGCTGTATAACAAATCAAAGGACAAACCTAATATCCCTTCTTGCTTTATACGTAAAAAAAAGCACAACAAGCAATTGAGAGCGAAAAAAAAATCGAGAAATAAACAAAATCTATGATAATAGCATGGATTAGTGCTGGAACAATGATTATTTTTTTTATATCTTACGCTATAGTTACACAATACATTTCCATGTAATTATTTCCTATTTTGCCCCACTTTATCTCCCCCCTCTTTTTCAAACAAGTTGTCACAGACATTCGAAAGAATGTTGTAGTGGTGTTGGTGTTACACTTGTAGAGAACTTTGTGTAAACAATAGCATTTAATTAACGTTCAAGTCAAAGCCATATTTTTTGATTTGGATACATTTTTAATAAGATCCAATTAGAAATTGTTTTCTATGTTAGAAATACATGAAATATTTTAATTATTTTTCGAATACATAACAATTTTAAAGTTTATTTTTGTCCATGTTTCCATTGGCATTTTTGATAAGGGCCTAGAAGACTTAATTATTTATTATTTATTCATTATTTTAATTGGACAGAATACTAACTGAGGTTTGTGTTTAACAGAAATATCATTTAAAATTTTATACTCTTTTCTTTCCTGTTAAAAAAAAGTATATCGATTTTATTTGTATTTTCTACAATATCTATATTCGACACCTTGAAATATTTTTAAGTTGTTAAACCTTTTAGATATTAATATGTTGGTTGAAGTTAGGTTTTTGTAAAAACATCGGTATCCAGAGGACTTAGATGTGGTATGAAAGGGCCCATACACAACACCATAATAATTGTGCAATCAAGTGACTGTGCCAGCTGATTGACCGTGTATGAGGTTGTGGTGTGATTGTACCAGCTGATGGTGCTTTATCAAAAATAGTTTTTTTGATTGTACCAGCATGATTTAGTCGTGTGTGGCAAAATTAGCTCATAAAAGTTAAATCGTCAAGGCATAAACATCAAAAAAATACAAAATTTTAAATATAAATGCCAATTCATAGCCATTTCTTCATCCAAACACGTTTTTTTGCTCCTAATTCGTTTTCGTTTTAGGATAATAGCAATAATAAGTGCAGCACAAATTTTTTCGTTATTCATTACAAACTTTTCCACACAATTTTTGGGTAAAAAATAAATTTTGTGCCACCATGCTGGTGTAGTGTGTGCTTAAAGCTTAATTGCACAAACACTTGATTGCACAATTTTATGGTGTTGTGTATGGGCCCTATAAGTAAATTTGAAATTATTTAGATACTGAATAAAAGCAGGCTAAAAACCATGTAAAAAATCAACAATAAATTGTTTCACTAAATTTTCTTTCACACAAAATTCTTAATTATTAGTGAAATGTTTAACCAGTTAATCACTCGAATTTTAAAACGTTTTAGAATTTTTAAAGACTTTTGTGGTTTCTCTTATATTATAGGTTGGCAAAGAATAAATGGTATGGGTAAAATTATTTATTTGTTTTTTATAATAATAATTTTTTAAATATATTTTTGCAGATTTTCTTAAAGATGTATAACATCATGTGTCCAGTGCAAAGCATATTCATAAGGTGTATTTATCGCAGCAACAAACGCAACAATTAGAAAACACATTGTTTTTGTTTTTGCATATGACACACAATTTTTTTCTTTAACTTTAATAATTTTTAAAAAACTTCAATATAAAAACTTTATATTCTTAAACCTACAAGAACAGTGACAGTTATTTTACCGGTCATATGACAGGCACTAGAATGGTTATATCGGTCAAAAGTTATTAAGAGCAAAATGAAAAAATTGATGGAAACTTTTGTGTACGTGTGATTTTGCATATCCCTTAAACTTATAAGTTATGTATATCGACTATTGAACATATATTTGAACTGTTCACTCCACTGCTCATTGCTAATCAGCAATGATATGAAATTTCAGTTACACTTGACTAATCACACCTGATATATATACCAGTCAAAGTTGACAAATCATACTTGATGAATATACTGGTCAAAGCTGACGGGTATACATATTTTAATAAAATACAATTTTAATTTTTTAAATTAATTATTATTTTTATGATTGATTATGCTTTTTTCCCCGGTAACAGCAATATAATATAAAATTGTTACAAATGTGTTAGTACAAACCGTTTGTATGCGTTAGTTTCAGTAATTAATTTATTGTAGGGAAGTTTCATAATGTCTAAAACGTTTTCAACAAACTGAAACTGCCAATGATTAATAGTAGAATAAAAATAAGAAAAAAATAAAGCAGACAAATTTATAAAAAAAAAGGTAAATCTTATTAATTGTATATAAAAAAAAAACAGTTAGCTGAGTGGATGCGAGTACCTTATTAATTTGCGTAGGTCCAATGAATAGTATTTATTTGAAAACACTCAAAATGTAGTAAAAATTAAAATAATTTTATACTCAAACACAAGGCATATTAATTCATCAGGTAATCGAAGATCGAAGATAATTTCTTTGTATACATTTTTTGTGTATGAAGTTTGACATTTGAAGTGTTTAATATTGATTTCAACTGCAGAAGTTTAAAATAAGTGAAGAAAAAGATAATCAGCTGATGAGTCAAGACTACCTGATGAATAAATCTATCTTGACTCAAATTATATTCGAGTATAAATATACTTTTACGCTGACTGCTTTGCAGCAGCATAGATTTCTGCCAACGGCTGATTTCACATGTTTTGATAGAAGAAAATAGAGCGCACTCTAATTAAAATTTTGTCAGATGTCTCAACACATGTTTTTTTTACAGAAGTAATGTTTTAAAGGTAACACACGACATGTTTGTATTAGCAGTGGAGAATTTGACAAGTCAGATGTAAAAAACATGCCGTGTATTAGCTCCATTATTTGAATGTGGTAGTAAGTTTTTGTTTTCGGGTTGAGTTTTTATCGTTACTTGATTCGAAGAGAGTTCATTCATTTAGTTTATTGATAACTAATGAAAAACTCTGTGTACTAAAAAAAGAAATGGCTTATGAGTACAGCCGTCTAATGTTATCTATCAGAAAAAAAACAGAATATCATCAAAATGAAATTTTGGGCCGAGAAAAGTGGTGGGCAAAAGACAACAGTGCATTGATTGACATTACTTTAATACTAAAGAATTTTCAAATCTTATGCAAAAGAGTAACATGATTATAAGTTAAAACCACAGTCAAATTTGATATCTGTGTGAAACAAAGAGAATAAAATCAACATCGGATAATTTTGACTTTTTTCTTAGTAGTGTTTACAGCTAAAATTTAGACCAGTTTTTAACGTTAAGGGCCATTATTACAACATTTTAAAGCCCTCATTTATTTTTTTTTTTATTTATTAAATATTATTATAAATAATAATAACAATAAAAATTAGAAGTTGTTATAATGCCAAGCCTTTAACTAAAGGCAAGTTGTACCTAGTAATGACCCTAAGACTATTAACAGCTGATTTTGCCTTCACACTGCAAGTTTTATTAAATAAGATTTGAGGTTACAGTATGTCTAATAAATTTTTTTAAATAAATCTATATAAGTATATAAAAAGGGGTCTACACTTTGTTGTCACCACTAACTACGGAAACGGGTCAACCGCTATCAACCAAAATTTCAGGCTACGTTGGAGATGTTCTCTAGATGTGTTTATGTGAAGTTTACAAAAAATCAGCCTAGTGGTTCCGGAGATAATGCATTTGGACTTTCCAAATAGCTGCCGTATAAATATCAACAAAATGTCCTCCATATTTTATATTATGATTTTAAAGTGTCACCTTAAAAGTTATCAAACCTCGATTGAATGTCTTCTGTGTACAATGACTGAATCTTTTCATTCGTTGTTTCGATTGTCATTTTATTTATGTGCTGACCACTAAGGTGTTGTTAGTGTTGTTGTTGCTGTTAAAACGATACTTTTATGCAAATCATTAAATTCTTGATTTACAAATGACATTTAGTCTCTCTGTTTGTAGTGAAAATTTTATTTTATTGGTGACAAAACAAAAAAGTTTAAGGCGTTTTAAAGTTTTAATGAACGTTTGCCAGGTCAGCTAATTTCTTGAAAAGATATGTCTATTTTTGGTGTACTTTTATATATTTTTGTATATTTATTTGACACAATGTGTATCAGCTGTATAAAAATTTAAAGGCAGAATTAGTTTGTACATTCTGTGGTGTTATGAATCAGCTGTTTTGTTTCTGTTCAATTCATAAGTATAAGTTGCTTGTTGTTCCTTTTTCTTTCTGTTCTGTTGCGGACAAATCTGTAGAAATTAGAATTCAACGTTAAGTGACACCGATTGAGAGAGAAACAGCTACTATTTAGGTGCCTATATTTTAAAGGTGGCTGCAACAGAGAGAATCTCTTTGCTTATAGATGAAATCTGACACTAAAATTTTTTTTGTGTATGGACTCTGATGTGAAAAATAATAATAAAAAAAAAAATATAATAAGTTTGTTTTTGTAAGATCACCTTTTAAGTTCAGGCAGATGAGTTTTTACAGAAGAAGTAACTACAAAAAATTTAACAGCACAATAGCACGTCACAGATCGACAACAGAAAGTAAAGACTAATGAAGTCTTAAGACATTTTTACAATGCGCTCTAAAATATAAATTTTTTTATTTCCTCTGAATAAATATTTTAAAATTATGGAGTTACCTTTTTGGTGTTATTGCTGTTGCATCATCCATTGTTTTTAAGTTAAAATTATTTCATTTGTTAAACAGTTTTTTTTTTTAATTAAGAGCCATTTAGCATTATCAGCTGTTTTTAATCTTTTTTGCCCTGGTAACACTGAATTAAGTACATCGAAGACAAGATTGTATTTCATAAGATTTGTTTAACACCAAATCAAAAAAGGTTAATATGGTTTTAACGAAGTTCATTTTTATGGTAATATTAGGTTTAAGCTTTAAACCCTAATTTTTTATTTAAAACCTTAAGTGTGAAAACACTAACCATTTTTTTAAAATTTCTGTCGCCAGAATGTTAAGTATCTGGTTAAAAGAATTTTAATATTTTTACATTATTAGCGATTTAAAATAAATATTATTTTCTTCGCTGCAAGGGTATTCTGTCCCTTAAGTTTAAATCATATCATTTAACAATGGTTTTTTTTTATATTATTAACGATTTGATCAGAGTAATCGATATTTTAAGGACCTTTAATTTGAAAGCTATTTATACCATTGCTTTTTTATATTACAGCCAAGCAAGTAAAAAAAGAAAAAACAACAGCAGAAAGGACTTGTCTCTAGAGCATATAAAACGATATTAGATTTGTTGCCAAAGCATAGTAAAAATCAATCTCATCTGTACATTTTTCTCACATTAATCTAAATTAATGTGTGAAGCTGTGTAATGTATAAGCAAATATTTTGTGTCTTTAAAATTTGCCATTTATTATTTTCAATGGCATACTTTCCAAAATTATTGCTTTTAAAGTTTCAATACCTGAGGCAATATGTCTTGAACCTTTGCGGAAAACAAAAAAAAAATAAATATATATTAGAATTCTATATTTGTCTGTGCCCATTTTTTAATACTCTATACCGATTTCATGAAAATATATTCACAAAAACCTTTTTTGTTGTGGCAATGCATTATGCTTACGTAATGATACTTTCAATGGTAGCGATTTTATTTGTTGTGATAAAAACAAAACCAGAGAGAGGTTTATGTTTTAATCGTTTAATGGTTGATTATGCGATTTAAGGTCTTAGAAAACAGTTTTTATTAAAAACTACCAGGCCAGTTCCATGAGGTTGTTCTTAACAGAAATTCTAAACAATTTTCATTCAAATTGTTTAATTGTCCTTTTTCTCTTATGTTGGTGTATTTACCAATTTCTTATTAATTTTCCAGTTCCATTAAAATTTGCAAAACACTGGAATTTCGATCTTTTTCTATTTCCAGTAGGAAATTACATACTATCTTGCAATAAAAAATTAAATATATTGAACTATATTTCAAAGTATCTACATATTAAATTTATTAAAATCCATGTAGTAGTTTTTAAGCCACTAGAATTCAGGAAGACATACAGAAAGACAGATAGACATACATACTGTTACAGATTTATTTTTAAATAGTTTTATTTACATTGTAATTTATTTTAGCTGTAGTAGTTTAAGAGACTGTAGTTTTGTTTGTATTAGTTTATTTGGCTGGTTGTTCGAATATGATGTTATGTTGTTATTATGTGCAGCATACTCTTAGGCACTTTTATTATTCCTGCATATTACTAACATTAACATTACGTCTTAATTTAAATGTAACGGCTTTCGAATTACATACGAGAACTTTGTCGAATATCACCGAACACCACTATGTTACTATAAATATAAGGCGCGTATCAAAGTGAGTTTAATAATAAAAGTGTATAACAATAAGTGGAATAAGTAAAGTGCTATAAAACAATATCCGAGTGTGTTTAAGTAAATAAAGTGGTCTTTATTTAATAACTAATTTCAACTGTTTTTGATTGCAGTAAAAGAACTCAAGGTATATTTAAAGGAAATAAGCCAACGTTTACAAAAGGTATAAACGTAACAAAACATACACAAATTCAAAAAAATTAATGTTTTAAATTCTAGATCATCGACTTTAAACGCCGCCATTAAAATTGAAAAGAAAAATTTCTTGTTCACAATTAAAAAGGCCCTAACTCGTAGTTTTTTCATTGACTTCAATACATTTCACACAAATACACCTCGATATAAAATAGTATCAAAAGTAACAGTTTTACAAGCAATTTTACAAAAGATATAACACATGATATTACATTAAGATAAAACAGTTTCTATTACGTTTAAACCTTCTCCTGTAAAGTTACAATTATTTTAGGGCCTTTCTGCTTGTGGCCAACGTTATGTTATTTTGTGTATATCTTTGCCATGTATAGAAGAAGTCTTAGTAACAATGCGCTTTTTGAATTTAGTGTAATTTTTTTGTGCAAGTGGCAACTCTGAAAATTGTTTAACTATCTCATTTATATAATCATTCCGTTTATAAAAATTAAACGCTTTACAAAAGAATAATGCATTTTAATTGTGAAAACTTGTTATAAAAATTTGGAAAGTTACGCTGAGAACGCTTAGCATAGGAATTTTTTGTCGAGAAAGTGTAACTAATGTGTCTTAAATTCAAACATTTGCTTAAAAATTTGAAGAAACTGAATCAGTTATTCATGCCAATGTACCGGTCGATCTCTTGAAAACATTTTCGTTAGAAAAGAGAGTGTCGCCGAAAATCTGATAACATTAATACGGCATTAACAGCTTCAAATTTTACGAAACAATATGAAGCGAATTTTGATAGAAGACTATCAGTTGCATGCGTACGAAATTTAGCTTACTCAGTAGCTAAAATTACCATGGAGAGCGTCGACATTTCATGTAAAGGGTAATGGAGCAAATTAAAGTCAATACCAAATTTTTTTTAAAGATATCTTTTCCGAAGAAGCGTATTTCTATTTGAATAGCTTAATAAATGCAAAAAAATGTCAAATTTGGTGTTTAGCAAATTCTCATGTCAACATCTATGAGAAACAAATCCAACCACAATGAGCAACTATCTTGCGCGAATTTTAGTCTGGCGGCATGATAAGGCCGTACTTTTTTTTTAAAGATAAGGCAGACTGTGAACGGCATTCGTTACAGGAATATGAAAACAGAGTTCTTGTGGCCTCAACTGTAGCAGCGATTGTTGAAGCAAAATATCTCAAGAAATACTGATGTCAACTGGCCACCAAAATCATATAATTTAACGTCATGCGCTTTTTACCTTTTGCCAATAAACCAGAAACAATTCATGAGCTTAGTTCCGAGATCTTTAAGAAACAGCAACATCTCTGTGAAAAAATCATAGAAAACTTCATTAAAATATTGATGGCCTATCATCTAAGCCGTGAATTCCGTTTAATGGATATTATAATCATAAACTAAATCGAAACAAGTTTTCTTTATAATCCAATAAAAATATCGTTACTATTTAAAAACTAAGGGGTTTTATTTTAAAATAAAAAAGTGTTATTTATTGACACACTTTTTAAAAGTGTTACACTGAAAAAGACCTCTTGCACAAACTTTGAGCATTAGTGTCAAAAGCAAATAAGTTATTAAGATTTTTGTGTTATTTAATAAAATTTTTATACTCAGATTCTTAAAACTATAGTTGAAAATTATGTGTCACAAGTCAAGGGATATAAAAAAAATTAATCAAAAATGCACAGCTAAAAACACACAGCTGGTTAAATGGCCTAAATGACTTATTCATTGGCGAATTAATAGCATCGCAAATGGATATTGCAAAATCTACTTACGAATTAACAATTTGGCATGTACCCCTGCTGCCCATGGTGTAGAGTACCAAAGTGAAAATAAACTATTCACAAAACAGATGGGTATGGAATGAGCTTTTAACCTGTAAAAGCCAATGTTGTTTTAAACAAGAACAAGTAAATAATTACAAATAATGTTTTGCTTTTGTTACTATATTTTTTTTGTGGCCTACAGCAAAGCGCAACATGAAAACAGCATTAAAGTTTTACATGATATTTACACGTTTAAAAAAATTTTCTTTTTTTTTAAGGTGAAAACAAATATAAATTTGCACTTAAGTTGGAAAGACTTGAGGCTAAATAAATTTGAAAGTATTTGTGCTTTGACAGAAACAAATTATATAAAAAAGGCAAATGGTACATCTGTATCGAATACAGTAAAAATGTTAAAACATTTTTAATCCTTGTAATTTGTTATGTATTTAAAGCAAAAAGTGTTGCATACTTATCAGGGTTTGGTTGTTAGCTGTTACTTAAATCCTCTTTAGAATCGAAAAAATATAAGTTACTTTAAAAAAATTATAAATATTAAAAATACTCACAAAGAAGAAAAACAAAAAGAAAAATGTATTTTTGGTAAATCAATTCAATGATTGAAATATATTAATTGAATACTAACAGTGTATGTACGTACAAAATATTAAACAGTCGTTATTTTATATTTTAAATTAATCAGTTACAAAACACAAAATAATTCATGTAATAAGCTATTACAGTTTAAATTGTAAGTAAAGTTTTTGCTAGGATATGAAAAGTGTTAAAAAATAAATTCTTAAAAAATTTTCAAATATTATTTCTTATGTTCATCGAAACTTGTGTACAAGCCCTTAAACATTTTTTAAAACTACAAAAACATAAATACAAAAATATAAGTCTATATAAAGAGACACAACTAAATTTAAAAGGAAAATTTAAAAATAAGTTAATAATTTTGTTTAACTGATTATACCAAAGATGAATCGGATGCCCCATCAAGAAGGCCGAATTTAAATTTGCACAATTCTGCTAGTACGGGTTGTAGGATGATATTTATAGCAGTTGTCATTTATGATTTAATAATATCGAGAAATATTAAAAAGAATAACGTTAAATGTTGGTAAAAGACATTACAGAAATGGTAAAATTTTTGCTAAAACTATTCGTCAATCACGTCAAGTTTTCGGCCACAACTATAAGCTAGAAATGTTAACAATGAGACAATGAACTTCAAAAATTGAGAAAAAATTTTTGCAGTTGTTTGTCCTTGTTCTTAAAGGTCACTCGAAAATAATTTAGGGAAAGTATAGCCGAGAATACAGAAGCTTTTATTTGGCATCATGTTTAACCCTAGCCCTTATACCCAACTTTTTTACGTAAACGTATACCCAAGTACAGATGTGGCCAGTAACAATTATATGTTTTTTTTTTCTTATAATTTATTAGCAAAAAAATTTTTTATTCATATAATTTGTACTTTAATATATTAACTAACATTATGACTTGTTAGAATAAGTTTGCGTACATAGTGAAAACTTACCGTGGACGAGCAGATGATCCCTTATCGTGACCGTACCCGTTTCACGCAATACATCTCATATAAACCGGTGAAGTATGGTATCAAGTTATGGTGGGTAAGTGATGCCAAAAACTTTTACCCTCTGCATGGTCAAATATATAACGGATAATATTTTATTTAAAGAAAATTCTAAAACTTAAAAATTCCTTGCAAAGTGAGCAATATTAAATTTTTTAAACACTTTTTCTTAATAGAAAAGTTAGCAAACTGCCGATTTAGTGATAAGTTTATTTTTTCTTAAGAAATTATAAACTAGTCACTTAAACCTAGAACAAAGTGAAAGATTTATCAAAAAATATCAACACCGGACATAGATTTTTCAATATAAAACTTGTTTAGCATTAAGCTTAGATATACTTTTTACATGCCATTTCAAAATAACTTTTAATTGGATTTTAAAGGAAGATTGTGAGTTTTTTTAAGTTTTTTTTGAAGTAAGAATTTAATATAACGCTTATTCTAATGTACATAGAAAGAAGCCTTTTTTATTAAACTAATTTTAAATTCAATCTAGTCAAGTTGAGAAAAAAAATTCGTAAGGCAAAACGTCAATTTTGGTCTTGTAAAAACGCAAAACGCAAAACAACAAAAGAAAAACCCTGACAACTGCGAAATAACATTAAAGGGCTAATTTTTATTGATACGCTAATCTTCAAATCAAAAAGTCGCCCGTTAAGTTTAAAATTTTATTAGGATCTTAAAGTTTGTTTTTATGTCTTAAAACCCTTTTTATTTTGTTTATTTTTTATTTTTTTGACACAACATCGAAGGATTGAGAGAAATCATATTATCAAAAGTTTAAGACAAAAGATGTTTAATAATCTTTTCCCTACACAAAAGATTATTAAACAGCTCATGATTTTATTCTTCTTTGACGCAAAACACACACTAAAAGAATTAAATTTATACACGCATACAATTTTGTGCACACATACGCTTGGGTAAATACGTGTCATGCCACTGGGTCATGGTAAAAAATATTTAATAATTAACATAAAATAACCCCTTTTTTATTACCAGGATTAAGTAGCAATGAAAATATAAAATCCAAAGGACAACAACTACAACAACACACAAACACATAGACACACATTTTTATTGCATTACATGCTATTCTTCTCTGTTGTCTCTCTATCTCATTCCACATCGTTCTGAGTAAATAATTTATCAAATAAAACTTAAATAAAACGTAGGGTTCGCTTCTTAATTCATGTAGAAGAACGATTTTTTTTTTAATTCATCACTATTATGTTGCGACATATAATTTACTCTATTGAAACTTAAGAGCGATCAGACGAATTTTAAAATATTTAAAGAGCAGAATAACTTAGAAAAGTGGGCAGTTTATGTTCGCGTAAAATAAATATTATTTTCTTGAAGACAGTTGTATAAAAGAACTTCATATCAAATTTTTAAAAAAGTCGGCACTGCCACCCCCATCTACTAAACCATTTTGTGTTGAACTTTGTACATACATTGGATTCTCATGACAAGATAATCTAAAGTTAAGAGGTGTGAAATGAATGCAATAAATTTATGTTTTTGTAGTTTAAAATATCTTCAATTTAATTAAATTATTAAACATATAAGTGCGACGCATTTCAGTTAATAAAAAAAATATATATGACATGGTGCAACTAACACATTAATCGATCAATATCAATATTCAGTAGAACAGCTAACTAGGCAAAATAAATAATGATTAATACAAATGGGAAATGCTGTGACTACAACAACACGACTTTCATTACCATCCCTACAGATAATATTAGACTACGTGATCCATTTTAGCTAAATGAACTGCTTACAACATGGTCCTACATAATGCAGTCATGGACCATATCATTGCTAAACAAGAGATTGTAGTTAAACGACAAGTGTTCGTGTTTTAACGATTACATATGTTGTTGTTAAGACGTGTATATTGGTCGTGTGGGTGTTCCATCGAGTAGTGACAAAGAGTAGTTTTGAGACTACTCCGATGGGTTATATGGTCCAGCCCTAGGACATGGTAATGTTAAATCGACTACGTTTTCTCCATACATTTGGGTGATCTTTGAATTAGAGTATATACTTTACATGCGTGTAAGGACTAGGCGCGTTATCTGCAGGGATCAGATTGATTGTAAAAAGCAACAAAAAAATGCGATAAGTAAAAAGAATAAATAAAATAGGAAAAAGTTATAGTTGGGCTAAATGTTATCTTGTTACCTACTCTAATGAAAAATTTTGAAATCTTAGAACGTTAGGTTATTAGACTTCGTAGAAACAAGCATTATTAAGAGGAAAATAAACGCTTTTTAAATAAATTTATTTATGATTTGGCAAAGCATGTTATGCGTTTAGTTTGATGAGTTTTTTTTTGCAATTCAATGACAATCTGTTGATCAAGAATATTGTTTATAAACTGTTCAATATAAATTGGTCAAATGCGATTTATTTATCTCCGTTGGGATACTTGGAAAACGAGATTTCAAGCAATAACAATCTTATGCCAAAATTTTTTATTTCCACCTTAAGGGGAACTCATAGGGGATAATTTATTAATTTTTGTTTTACCCTGTTCAGACATATAATTTTAATTGTTTCAATTTAGTGTTGATTGAGCAATCAAATAAATGCTCACACATACTCAATTTATCTTGCTCCATTAGCATTTGATAGCTGTTAAAATACGATGAATCTATACCAATTCAAATAATGCCTTCTTTTCAGTTTTTTTCCTGTTCATAAAATATATTTAGAATTATATTTATATATAAAAATATGTATTTGACTTTATTCAAACATTTTATTTAAATTTTCATCAACCATTTTTCATTTTCTTATTTTTCATTTTTTGTATATTTATTTGTTTGACATTAGAAATGCCACATATATAGAATTTTCTTTTCATTGAACATACTCCTCAAGAGTTGTATTTCGAGTTTTAGACCATAAGTGAAACAATTAAGTATATATTGCTTAATTTATAAGTAATTTTTAGTACGGTAAATTGAGCTCAATAAAGGCCTTTAATTGCGAGAATATTATAAATTGACAATTAAGGTGCGTGTGTGAACATAGTGTTAGTATCTTATTTATTTTTTTATATATGTATATTTTTAATTATAACTTTAGATTTATTTCTTCCTTTTAAGAACACTTTTCTTTCTTAATGTTGTGACGGGAGCAAGTGCATTTCTACACACATTATATCTACTTCTCTCAAACTTTTGTAAGAGATAAGCCTGGTGCTGTATATATACTGTATTCTTGTAATTAAGACAAAACATTATAGTTCTAAGATTTGCTTTTTCATCTTTATTTTTATATTAAACAGAAAGAAGAAGATTTTCAGAAAAATCAATGAAATTATAAAGATCATTATAGTTTTTCGTTATTTTCCTTAGTGGGTCAGCATCGGCGTAGTTAGTTTGAAGACGTTTAAGATAAAGAGGAGTAAAATTCCGAGAAGCTCTAGGTGGAACACTAAAGTTGATATTACTCAGCAAAAATTCAGAATTAACAGAACCATTTAATAAATTCACCATAAAAGTTAAATTAACCCTTGTGTAAATACCCGGGTACCGGGGTACCCACCCAGGTATATTTACATGAAAAAAAATGTATTAACAACTAAATTTTTAAACAAGCTTCTGGATCGTCGTAATCTAACTTAAAATAAAGCGAATTAAGATTCTATAGTTAACTGGTTGGTCCGTTTGTATTAAGAAAAAATTTGCTGAAACTTTAAACATCGCAACAAGTGCACCCAGATACCCCGGTACCACCCAATACAAATTGTATGGGAAATGAGAATAAAAACTATTAAAAAAATTATATGAATAATTAAAATGTCATTTATTTACAAAATTGTTTTTTTTATAATACATTATGTACATTTTACAACGTCTTCAGAGTGTTCAGGACAAAGTGGCCATGCACATTTAGCGTAGTTTTTGCGAGTGCGTCTTCATTTTTTTATTTGCTTATATCACACTTGACAAGATTCCGTAACTATTATATTTATTAGATGCATCTGCAATGGGTGATACTTGGCAATCCAAAATGCTATCAATGGCAATTTTGATTGTATAATTGCGTATAACTTGGGCATTTGGTATTTGTGCTTCAATCATAGACTAAGCAAGTTCTTCTGATAGATTACGCATAAAGAGGAGTCTCTCAGTTTTTTTCTTCACAATCATTTTATTATTCTCAGTAAGTGATGTGTTATGCTAGTGAAGCAATATCTTTAAGGTATAAATTGGGTAAACGCTGTACGACCTCTATAAAGATAAAGTTGTTCATCAAATGTTAAATTATAGATTTGGGATAAGTTTGCGATTAAGATTGTTCATAAGTCTCGAATTGGAGCAGCCTAACCTTTTTTTACTACGTGTATTGTTGTCGTCAAATCTTAAAAAGCCTTTTATGTTGTGGAATCTGTTGAGTCCTATTTTCGCGCGGTACAGTGGATATGAATTTGAATGCGACGTGTATAAAGTATAGTCCGTATAGGAATTACTCGCACCAGCACAAATCTAGTTATCAAAAAACGAATAAATTTCCGTTATAGTAACAGACTTCAATTGACGCTGAAAATTTGGATGATTAACGTTAAAAGCTGCATAGATAAACAATGATTTTTTATTTGTGTGTCAAGCAATAATATCTACAAAATTTTCGTTGAAGACAATCTAAAAAGTTTCACTTATTGTTATGAAATTTTGGCCGTTATGCAATTAAAAGTTAAAAAATCATATTTTAATAAAATATCTTTTGATATTTTCAATTAAGAATTTATTTTATTTCAAAAAATTTTAATTAATAATATATTATAGTATATGGATACCCGGGTACCCCGGGTGCTCAACAATGTGGATAAAGTTGGGTATTAAGACAAGGGTTAAGCATAATTCGTCTACATTCTTACTTACTTTTACTATTTACTTGTGTACGGCAAAATGATTCCATCAGTATACCATGTTGTATGAAATTAACAAAATAGAAGGAATTGTTTCTAAACAGATTGAATTCGATCCTTCTGAAAATTGGCTTAAGGATTCCAAATAATAGATTCGAATTCAAGAATAGGTCTTATATATACACATGTAGGGGGAATATCGAAGCAGACCACTACTATCACGGGTCCCTTTTCGACCCCCTTCGCTCCTCAGTGATTTCGTGTCTACCGATCAGTATACCTTCAATCACTGAGTCCCGCGCCACAACCGGCGTTTGCTCTGGACTAGGAAAACGATTTCACACTGCCGACTGGCGATTGTCGACAATCCTCATCGCACAGTCCTTTGTAATCACCAGCTAAGGTCCCCCATCGCACTCACACTTAAAGTGTGCTTGCCTGTGATCCTTAATCTTCCGCTTGCCAACGCCGGACACTAGCATACTACATGCGCTGCCGTCTCGGTATCTTCCAGGCACATTCTACAAATATCATCATCCACGATCCGCATCCTCTTCAGATGATACTTGAAGTTACCATGTCCTGTAATAAACGCAGTGATCCAGCTCATCATACTCCGATTAAAACCGAGTATCTTCACTGCACCCCTGCCAAGTGGCTCCCTGAGCACCATACGGGCCTGTCTATACGTGGTTCCCTCCATCCACCTTCGCAAGTTCATAGAGTTCACCCATTGAAAGATCCTCGCCCACACTAACCCATTACCCAGAGCAGTTCTGGGTTCCGGTCCGCAGAATGCAGCCTCAGACTCCTTCTTCGCAAGTTCGTCAGCAGCCTCATTCCCAGCTATGCCCACGTGTCCCTTAAGCCACATCAGCGTTACCTCATTTGTAGAGGCACACCTATTGAGCTTTAGAACACACTCAAGCACCAAAGAGGAGTTCACATCCATCCGCTGCATACGTTTTATAACCGACTGGTTGTCAAGTGCAATAAGAATTCTCTTCCCATACACTCGACATTCCAACAGGTGGTCCAACGCGTGCAGCAAGCCAAGCGTTTCTGCCTGAAAGACTGACACGTACTCCCCCAGATTCAGGGTGCAGGATAAGTTCAACTCAGATGAGTACACACCAGCACCTGCCCTTCCGTCCATAAAGGACCCATCAGTAAAGATACTGATGTTATTCTCCATGCACTCATCGTGCAAGAATAGGTCTTACTAATGAGGAGTACAAACGTACAGTTATTTGTGGTTCTGTAAAGTCCCAACGTTTTGTAAAAGCGAAAACCTCACGAGATTTATTTACCATCCTAACAATATCGTTTTTTCAGATAATGAAATGAAATGTAATCTGTGATTTATTCAATTTGCAATATCGGTCTACTCTACGATGTAAAAAGAATATTTAGTGTTAGAAAAACCACAAAATATTAAATGATTATTCACCAAAAATAGTGTTAACGCAAATATTTGTTCAATGAACAGTGGGGTAGAAACCCTTTTATACGGATCAATTCATTCTCTACAACTATAATAGTGAGGCTTAATAAATTATATTTGAGCAGCTCTTATGATATACGGACAGTTTCAATGAAATGGTGGAATAGAAAGGGATAAGGGTTACTGGTACCTTCCCATATAAAGTAAGTATTATTTTTTCTATATCTGAGGAGCCACAATAGTGTTGCACAATTAATTTGATGTGGGTAGGTCTTACAACAAATGGAATATTCCAACAAAATCTTGGATGTATAGAACCTTGATCCTGCAGCATTTGAACAAATTTCACTGTAGCATATAAAATAATATTTATAATGATAGAGTTTAAAAACTTAAGATGTGCATATGCTCACGACATCAGTATTTTTTATCCTGCACGTTTTTTTTAAAACCCATTATCTTGTTTAAATATGAAAATGATCATGCCTGATTCTTGCTTAAGAAATATAGCTATTTGTAATAAACACACATAAAACATTGACCACAACAAAGGTTGTTACTAGATGTCGCGTAGCTCTTTTCGTTATTATACTCAATGCGAAAGGCTATAACTAATTTGAACAGAATTTTTAGGGTGAGCCGAGGCTCAGCATTCATAAAATAACGCAATTTTAAAATTTTGCATTTCCAAAATAAACATTAAAAACTAAAGCACTACCACAAAAAGTTTTTGTTAAACATTTGAACAAAACAATTCAGTAAATTACTGAGCACGATGGTTGCATGGTTTGATTTATTACGTTCTCAAAATTGCTTAAAGTAAATTTCATTTAATTACTCAAACCTTTTCGTTAGTTTTTGCGTATTATTTCAGTTTTTAATCACAATGTTGAGAGTAACGCTTCACATCTAAAGCAGAGTTATCTATTTAATGCTCATTTTTTTTTCATGATGTACAATCTGAAGCAATTTAAGGGAGTTTAAGTTTGTATGTGAAATGATTGCCTTTGGCGTTATGTGCAATGTAAAGATAGCTTAAATAAATATATTTCTTTAACAACTTCTACCAAACTTTGTACACACATAAAGTTTTTGTTATAGTGTGATTGTTTAGTTTTAACTTCTCTTATTAAATTGCTTTTCAGATACGAAAAGTAAAAAATAGCACTCTTCAGTGTTGTCACATTGTTTGCGTTTGTTCAAAAGGATCTTCTAAAATTGGGTCCGGTGCTATTTAAAACATATAACAGAGATGTTTCACAACTTAGAAATCTACACGAAATATTGCGAAACTCTTAGATAATTAATTAAGTTTTGATATGAAGCATACTAATTACCTGGGATAAATGCCCACAATAGCGAACAAAATACATAAGCAAGCAAAGCAGATATTGCAATCAATAAATCAATAGTGAAATAAGATTCACTCGAAATATCTTGGAAAATACAAAACAGCTTGCTACAGATTCATAATCCTACATAATTTATATAAACAAATGTCCATAACTCATGAACAATTGTTTTATTTTCACTTAAAAAGTGAGTCAGAAAAAGCTTACACTTGCTTTAGTTCAATAACACATAACACGTTTAATATAAGAACTACCAGAAATACGTTAAATTATTCAAATATTATACAAATTCACTAAACATCAAAATATGACAAATATTGATCAAAATTATTAAATAAATTAATCCAATTTTTCCGAAAATCTTCTAATTAAAGATTTTATAGCTGCTTCCGCTACTTTTTTGTTTGCGTTGGTCTACTTACTTCAAGTATCGAACATATCCTGTCATACCTTTCCTGTCTTTTTTTTAAATCTTTTTTTTTACAAGAGCCCAATACCTTTCTACATACATGCTGAAGTTCTGGAGAGTTTGTTGGATTTGCTTCCTGTGGATTTGCCTCGTATATTAAAAAATATAATTTTTGAGATATTTTTGAAAGCTAACGTGATTGAACAATAATATTGTAATGGACCAAGGATAGGCTGAAATAATGTGTTCAAAATTTTTCTGAAACACTTTTTAACAGTTCTACGTGGTTATTAAAATGTAGTGAATGTAGTTCAGATATATATTAATAGAAACACATACTTTCTAATGACACGCTAATATTAAAATCATTAGTGTTTCTAATCACCCCATCATCGCTTGAACTTTTCATTATTCAATTTTTCGTAATGTTTTGTTAGTTTTGCTGGGTTACCTTTATACGTATACGTAATATTTAATATAATTAATTGGGATATATTACGTATACGTACGTTTAATGAGTTATGAATTTGCACAAAGTATAGCTTACAATAACAGTTGTCATCACATTGATATGTAACAGTCAGCCTATTTATGCGATATTTTTTTGATGTTTATTGTAATTGTTGTAGATTTTTGTTTGGCTCTAGGTCATAGAAATTCAATCTTGTTGTTTTATCTTTAAAGAAAAGATTTTATATTTCTTGATTTACTTTATTCCAATATTTCGACCTACTTCGTAAGTATCATCAGGGATCTAATAAAATAAATTATAAAGGAAAACAACTGTCAAGTTTATACATTTATAAATCCGCAAAACAAAAATAATTACATTTAAAAATATTTTTGTTACAATTTTATATCGAGTTGAATACTATTGTAATTGTAAAGACAAGGACATGCCATTAATAATGGAAAACAATTTCCGCCAAAGGCCACCACGGCAACGATTGTAGGACCTTAATATTGTAATAAAAATTTCCGTCACTACTTTGCACTTTTATATTTGTTTATCTCTGATGATTTTAGGAATTTTTATAGAATTATTTTTTCCAAAAAGCGTTGCCAAGCAACACTAAAAGACTATATAATTCGATAGACAAATGTCTAAAGAAAAAAATAAAATTAAATTAAATTTTAGATGGAGCAATAATGACACCAAACCCCAAGAATTGATTTCTAAGAATTGGAAAAATTAGCTGAAAATAATGTGTTCAAAACATTAGCCATTTTTTTAAAAATAACTTTTATAAACGTTGGTTTATTTTAATTAAATAAACCGGGATTGTTTTAATTGCAAATAAAATAGTAAACATATCGTCTAAATTTCTTGATCTTTCTATTGATAATTTCTGATTTTTATTTAAGCTTGAGAACACTTTTTGTTTTTTTTTATAAATTTTTTTTTTATTTAATCACACTTAAATATAAAAAGTTTATTTAATATTTCACTATTATTTAACTCAATAACAGAATATTGGAAAAAATTAATGTTAATTCCTAGCAAAAAAAAAAAAATAATCAAAATAAAAATTTAGAAGTAGTGCAAATAGAATTAATTTTTTAAAAACTTATAAATCAATTGTGTAAAAGCATACGTTCTAAATAACTTTCCCAAATGTGAAATAATTTATCATAAATGATGTACTTAAAAACAAATGCAACATTGTGCATAACACCTTCAGCAATTGATGTAAAAAAACAAATTCAGCTCATGAATTACCTGATGCTTCTCTTCAAATATGCATGAGTTCTATGCACTTATTATAATGAAGTGCAGTTCATTAATGTATTCATGTTAACAAGTGATCTCCAATGAAACGATAATGCTAAAGTCATTAGTGTTTTACCTAAATTAAATTACTTCGTCACCAGTTGAACCCCTGTAAATTTACTTTTGTGTCATCGATTTTTTTTGCTAGTTCTAGAGCATTTATTTAAAAATCATCCCGCAAGTATGCTACAAGATTTTAATAATTCATAATTTCTAAGGTACGAAAGGTATAAAGAGTATTCATAAAAAATATTTTAGGTTTATTAAAGGCATATTTGACAGATGTTGTAGAGAAATTTGTCAAATAAGCCTTCAATAAACCTAAAACATTTTTTATGAATACGGCCCTTAATAGTTAGTTAATTTTACTGAGACTTCATGTTTTTATATTAAAAGATTTACCAAAATTAAATAGAAGAAAACCCAACCTACACATAATTATTTTAGTTGTATAATGCTTATGTGACAAGCTCAACAGAATTTAAGAACATTAATAAAAAATTAAAAAAATAAAATTTTAGTATGAAACGATGGTTGCTCCCGGCATTTTATCACACTAGTACATTTTATAAGCTCTAGTAATATCTACTTAGAGCTTATAAAAACTCTAAACCTTAATCTTAATACTACTAGAAACTACAAAATTATTTTGCAAAAAAATTAATAAAATAAAGGGTGGGTAAATTTTAAGGGCCGCCGTTGATTTTCAATAAAACACAAATTATTTAGAAAAATTATATAGAAAAAAATATCGACCAAATGGCCGCCACG
Organism: Phyto melanocephala; assembly: GCA_941918925.1. NCBI lineage: Eukaryota > Metazoa > Arthropoda > Insecta > Diptera > Rhinophoridae > Phyto > Phyto melanocephala. The sequence goes on along the minus strand of OW799233.1, from coordinate 130,855,223 downwards.
ACTTTGGCGGCACACCTCCATGCGATGGTACAGATTTATAATGATAATGTTGATGTTCAATTGTTGGGCACGATGATGAGTGGAGGTTGACTGCTTTCTTGCCACACTATCGCGAAAAAAAGTAATGTTTTCCGTTCAAAAAACTAAGAAGGCACTCACAGATGTTTTCACATTTCATACAGACCTGTTTTGCTGAAATTTAAATATTTTTCACAATTCTCCCGATTGTGGACGATTATATTGTTAAAAATAATTACAAAGTGCACGAAATGCATTTTGGTTTGAACGCCCATTTTCATAAAAAACCTGAATAACTTAAATGCGTTGCTCGATTGTGTATGTTTCTTGGTTTCAAATTGACTTAGTCTAAAATTGAGAAATGTCAAATGAAATGCAAAAAAAAATTTTGACGTGTAGGTGTGGTTCACATTCAACATCGGTCCTAAAAACTTAACCACCCTTCAGAATAAAAACTATATATTTTTGACCACTATATATCCGGGAAGTGGTACGTAAATAGAAATTCTGGTCAGAAAAACTATCTAGTCGCTCGTGTAGAATTCCAATCGCGGAAAGGTAATAAGTGTTTGATCAACTAAATTCCTGCTAATAAGTCTAAATATCTTGTAACACACTACCTTCGAAGTAATTATTTAGTTCTACAAAACGCCTTATCCAATCAAGAGCATAAAAGGGAATAGGAGATATTTTCGCTTGCTCGTATATAAATTTACTATTGCACTTTTGTACAATATGGGACTGAAATATCTCCATTAGTTTCATCATTGTCGTAGAAATGTTCAACCGTTTTGAAAATATATGTAAAGAATTTGGTCTAATACATACTTATTTTATATCACAAATTTTTTTTTCTTAACTGGAAACAATTAACTATTAAACTGTCTAGAAAAAGCTCCCTTAACACGATTCATCTTCTCTAAATTATAAACAACGTGTTATTTAAACTTAAGAAGTAAATTAAATTTCACACCAAAATACTTCACGCTATTTTCAAATATTATTTCCAACTCATTTAACACTTATTCCAATTTTTTGCTTTCCGAGACAACAGTATATTCGAAAGAGGGTGCCCCGGTCTACTAGTCAATAGTGTGCTGGTCTCTTAGTTTGGGGGTTGCGCGATCGATTCCCTCCAAAGACTCTGGACTGGTCTGTTTTTTTCCTCTTCTATTCCAACTATTCTATTCATATGGAGCGCACAATATGCCAGTTGGGCATAAGTGTACACCTGTCGTGGGTTAGGGCTTTTAGTGCCCTTTCTTTTTGACCTAAACTATATATAAAGATATAAAACAAAATTTAAATAAGACTAAAGTAAATCACACAAATGAAAAAATATCAATTAATATAAAAAATAAAATTATTTGTTAGTCTTTAACCATAACACTTATGGGTCGATTATGGATAGCAACTGAACTTTAGTTGAGTTGCAAGCTAGCAACTACAATTTTTCGGTTGCCAAGTTTTCATATGAAATTGACAGTTATTGGTTGCCAGTTGCCATCTTTAATGCCTCCTTTGGCAACTAGCAATGTAACTGAGGTTCGGATGCTATCCATAATCGACCCATTATTCCGATACTAGCATTTAATGCTGCTAGATAAAGGATGGATATAGAACTTACAATAAAAATGCATTAGGATAATGAGAGGATATGAATATGAATAAAATATCATTTGAGATGAATGAAAGATGGAAAAAATAATTAAATTTTTTAATTTCATCAAATTGTACACATAAACAGGAGTTTGAAATTAAGTATGAGTATAGCGCTTAAAAGTGCTGGTGATAAAATCCGTACTAGTTTCGAAATGCATTCCATCCCGCTTATATCGAAATAATTTTTCAGTATTCTAAAATGTTTAAAATTTAATTGAAAAATATTTGAGCGAGATTAATAACTTATAAAACTTAACTTAAGCCAAGGAAATGGTGTGCAACAAATAAAAAAGGTCAAAACGTAAACTAAATTATATAAATTAAACGCATAAAATAAATAAATAAAATCGAATAAAACTAGTTCTCTAACAGTGATATAACTTTCTTAATCAGAGTTGTCATCTGCTCTTACTTTGTAAACCTAAAGAATTTATTTAAAGAAAAAATCATTGTAAATTTATCAATATTTTACCCTACTTAATAGTTTGTCCCCCATTCGAAGGGTTAAAAAAGACAATGTAAGCTGAGGCAGCATAGTGCCTCATATATATTGTAGTATAGCGTATGATGTGGTTAAGCGTGCCCAACCATACTTTTATTACTTATATCATTTCAACTTAGACAAACATTTATGTATATCCTGTAATAATAAAAGCAGTCACAATTTATATATAAATAGCCACATCTTAAAACTAAACCTTATTTAAGGATAATAAAGTATAGCAAACACAATAATAAAATAATCATAGTAGACAGAGTTGAAAGACTACAGTGCTTAACAAGGCTTAATAATTATAATTTTAAATATACATAATAAATTAATATAATACTCGTAACACATACATACATACGTACATAGAATACCCAGTAGAGATGAAAGCAGCTACACTTTCCCCCTCTTTAGCAAAAACGATTAAAAGCAAAGTTTTGTTAAAAAAAATTATTAATGTCAAGGCACAGTGGCTGTCATAACTAAACAAATAAAGTTTGTTTTTAAACTCAATTATGTTTCTAAGATTGTTTAGGGCTGCATTTAAATATTAAATGCAGAGATTTATCCTTGAATAAAGATAGCAGACGATTTTAGTGGGGAACAGAAGAGTGGATGTTGGACTGTGTAACGAGTTGCGTTGAAAGCTGTCAAACGTTAAAAGTTGCAGTTTCTAATTTGTGTCAGCAGATAACGTAGTTGTAGAACTTGCTGCGGTAGGCGTTGAAGCGAAAAACTCGAAACTTTGAACTTTCACCAAATGGAAATCGAACAAACAGGAATTTTTATTTAATTTATTAAAAAAGCTAGATTTTCTATAACCTTAAGGTTTTTGAAAGCAAAGTTGTAAAAAAGAGAGATTTAGAATTTGAATGAGTGGTCAGATTTTTTTTAAAACAAAGTAATACACAGAAAAATTTTAACAAGGTTTTTGCAATGAAAATTAAAAAAAAAGTGGAAGCCTCTTCAAGATTTTTGTTGAGCCACGAAAAAACACAGTCTGGGCAAGAAGTGATGAAGCCAGAAAAAGGTTAAGTATTTTTCGAGCAACATTTATTGGTAAAGGAATGAGAAAAGCTAAGAATGCAAGCAAATAATTTATAATTGAATAAGTATGCAGAAATCAAATAAAAATTTCTCCACAAGTCTACCGGAAACTACAACGATGAAACGAGGCAAAGTGAAACTTTTGACGATATGGACTCCTCAATAGATTTGTCCCAGTCAACAAGATCCTCAAAACAATATCCATGTCTTAAAATATAGCTTTATATTAAATATGAGTAACATCGAATTTAGTATTGTTGCAAAGAAATACATAGATGGATATGCAATATTATACAATTTAATAGGCATACTATTCTTGCGGCCTTCTCGAAAGCTTCAATATTCTTTTCGCATGTATTTCGCTATGATACTCTTAACGATACTCTTTGACAACCTAGCCGGACATTACTTTTTAGCTTATATTTATTTCTTTTACAAGTTATTGAGTACTCCTAGATCAATAAAACTGGGCAGAAATATGTTTTATAACACTATGCAACAAGCAAAAATTCCCAGAATAATAAAAATATTTTTTTGATCCGTATTGGACACCTAACTGCAAAAATCATCATAATTTCAAATTCAATGGTAAGGTTTTTTAAAAATTTTTTTTTTTTTTTTAAATTTGAGATTTTTGAAGACACTGCTCCATACAACTTGTCGTAACTTTGGAACGCCGTACACGATTTTGTTAAGCGATCCGTTTGGAAACTTTAAATCACGTCAGCTTTTGGTTTTTCTAAAATCATTTTCTGATCTAGCCATTAGTTTTGGAGTTATCGAGAAAAAAGTTGGAAAAAAAATTTTTTTTTGTAAAATTATAAAATTTTTGAAATATAAAAATTTATAAAAAATATGAAGCAACAAATAGTTACCAGTTGTGGTACTTAATCGTAAAACAAAATTTATTAAAAACAACATAAATTTTATTACATGAAAATCGATGGATAACTTCGTGTTTTATTCGCGGTAAACTGAAAGTACCTAGTTTTGATATTTTTTTTTATCACAAATTACACTGTGGAACAAATTCAGTTTAGCAAACGTTAAGTCGATTCTGAGAGTGAGGGATGAATATAGAGGCTAAGTTAGAGGACCCGTATCGAGGCGTTTATTTATGTAAGTTCGAATTTTTTTCCAGCATATTGTATATATGTATGTATGGTACAAGAGTTTTATCCACTCAACACCGACAAACAACAAACTGATTACACTTTGAGTAGAACTGTACCTGTGTTTTAAATATATATTATAAACTTTATTTTAAAGTACTTACTGAGAGTTCGATGAAGACAGATTTGTACACCTATAAAGTGGAGTAATTTTTGCAAAAGTAAGAGTAACTGAAATAAAATTAGATCTTTATGTTCCATTCAAAGGGCACTTTATTTAAAATAATTATATTTGAATCATTGTTGTCTAAAATATCCAGAAAAATAAGAATATATCGTACGTAACATAAAACGGAAGTGATTTTGAGGTATATATGGAAATATGAAAAAATCTGCGAATCTTGGGAGGTATTTTTTATTTTTTTTTTTAAATTCTTATACTAAACCAAATATTTTTCATTCAAAATACATCATACTTAATTGCAAACAATCTTTAAATAATTTTATAATAAATTCAATTTAATATCGTTCGTCACATATCGTACGTGACAGATTTTTCTCTAATAGTGTTCTTAGGTAATAAAATGTATATTTGGTTAAGAAAAAAAGTTTAATTCTAAAGTAGGTGCTGTTCAAATACGAATGACGGAGACAAATAATATTTTTGCACTACGTACGTGACATTAAGATAACATCAAAGGGAAATAAAAAAAAAAAGATTCCGCTAATTGGACTCTATATTTTCTTTTTTCCTATGCATCTTGTTAGTTGTTGTTGTTACCTTAATTTTAAAGCATATTTACAATTTACAATTTATTTTTACAATTTATTACCAAAAAAAAAATAGTTGATTGTAGTTCTTTAAAATAAGTCAAAGAGATAATGAGATTAAATTCTTAAAATAATTTAATAAGCTCTTAATACCTGCGCATAATAAAATCTTAGTGTTTTTTTAAATCAATAAACTTATATTGAAAAACTTTCAAGAGTTTTTATTTATACAGTCGTGGTTGACATATTTGTGGAAATGCCCATATAAAACAAAAAAATGACCATAGAAGACCTTACTATAGAATTTCAAATTATGATGATTTTTGCAGTTAGGTGACTGTAGCGTATCAAAATAAATATAGTGGTTATTCTGGTGAAAAAAATTTTTCCATTTGTTGCATAGTGCAATTATAGGCTTAAAAGGCTAGAAAATAAAAATAATACGATCTAGGTGAAACTGATTTTCTTATGAATAACTAATCCGTGCTCTGAAAAATTCTACTTTTTCTAATTTTCCTATACTCTTGTTTAGCAAATGCATCTTTTATTGTCTGCATAAGGGATATAGGGTAATGTAAAGTTTTGCAGTGTCTAAGCAATAATCGGCAAACTTATGCAAATGGATTTTGCGACCACTTGATATTACTTCAATAATAACTTTGATTCGGTAGATGAAATCAAATTCAATTCCAGTTATTGGTGCATCTAATACAGAATTATACAAAAAATCTTATGCTGGTGTTACCATCGATGCTGCACAGATGGTTAAAAACCGTTTACACATGCCTTTTTTACGCAACTAGATAAGGGTAATATAAGTGTAATAATTTAAATAAGAAAAACGTTTACGTACAATTATAAAAACCAAAATATTTTATGATTGACAAAAAGGTTTATTACTCACTTATGCAAAATGAGCAAGAACAGAAAAAACTCATTAAAAAAATGGCACAAAAACGCACAACATTTTTTTTTTGTCGAATCATAGAGATTTTATATTTTATCGTGATGTATAACATTTTAGGGATCGCGACTGCCCTCGCTTTTAAAAACCTTTATATTAGTATTTTCTCAAAAAGTGAACAAAAAACCATTTTGTTGATTTTCAAAGAATTTATATAAAAATTATTGAAGGCATCCGTTAATATATTCTTCCACAGAAAAAATAAATCAATGTAAAATCTATATTCGTTTAGTCACAAAACCAAAATATATTGTGAACCACTCAAAACCGAAACAGTCAATAAGTGCCCGTGGCAGTTTACTTATTTTGCTTGAATTTAACGGTGTTCCAAAACGGCAAATCGCAAGCAAAAATTCACTGAATTTTCATTTTTACATTTCTTAAATTTCACTTTTGACCAAATGTTCAGCTAGATTGACAAAATACTCATATGTGTTTCGTTAGCTTCAGCTGCTACTAAAGGGTCCGCCAAATAACTTTTTTTTTTTAAACAGGGCGCAAAACATCGAGTGTAGCTTCGGCTGTGTGTCACGTAGCGCCGTCCTGTAGATACGAAATGTTGCCAATATCCTCCTCTTCAATTTTTTTGAACAAAAATTCGTTCAACATGGCCCGATAACGATAGCCATTGACTACGGCCACTCGTTGCTCATTTTCGAAGAAAAATGGCCCAATTATGCCTTTGGACCAAAATCACACCAAACAGTGACTCGTTTTGGTGTATCGGCTTTTCAATGTATGCGTGCGGGTTTTCTGTGCCCCAAATGCGACAATTTTGCTTGTTTATATACCCGCCAAGATCAAAATGAACTTCATCTGAAAAGATGATTTTTTTTGGCAAAATCGGCATTTTCTGTAAGTCGATCGCAGGCCCACCTATCAAAGTGAGAACGCATTGGATTCGGTCAGCGGAAGGATAAAACTAATTATCTGTCAAATCAGACATGAGCTAAGTGTTACCATTCATGAAATAAGCACTAGTTGAAAAAAAACGTTAGATGGCGGACCCTTTATAACAACTACTTTTCTGTTCCACAACTTAAGATCAAGAGTTACTAAAAAAAACCAAGCTTTAAATATAAAGATTGAACGCTTGAAAAACTCGTTACATATCCAAAAGTCTGATAAAGGTTCAAATTTTAACAATTGAAAGGGCCATATTGTTCAAGGTATATCTGTGAAATTGACTGTCATTTATTCAGTTTTTTTCCCCATGTACCATGGACTGCTACAGCGTTCAGTTCAGTTCTTCCCAAAGAGTTAATGGCTGGTTGTCATCACTTTCAACTATGAGCGCAAATGGCCAATGAAATATGAATTCCAACTACATGTGGTTTAAAAAAAGCTACATACTTCTCAGATAATACCATATATACCATTCAGGACTAGTGATCTGAGGGCTTGGACATCTCACATGAAGGCATTTGATCCTGCATCTAATTAAGGATTAAATTGATTGATTAATTTAATTAACTTAAACCATTTAAAACAATTCGTGTTGAGGAAAGAAGTTCTATGTACATATTGATTTTCCTGAAAATGTTGCTGTAACTAGAAGAATGCTGATAATACTTCTCAATTCCAATGCTTTCGTCTAAAACTACAGGCTCAACTGTAACTTAAGTTATGTTGCTTAATATAAAAAAATAAATAAAAATATGAAATATTGGAAAAATTCAAATAATAAATATAAATTTGATGACTTATATATGACAGCCACAGTACATCAAACGAAGAAAAGAGAACAAGTTGAGTAAAACAAAAAGCCTTAAACAATTCATAAGTTCATAAGGAAGTAGAGTAAAAGGCATAAAGTGTAAAGAGATGAAGAATTAAATTTTATACACTTTCATTTAGAACCTAAAGATTTCGTAGAAAATTAATTGAAAGAAGGAGGCGATAACATTTTTAATTGTTGCTTAAGAAAAATCCTTAAGACACAAAATAAAACAATTTTATTTCGTACAAACAACAAGTATTAATTAAAAAATTTTCTAGTAGTTCAATAAAACCCTCAACTACATAGAAATGATTTAACTTGGACAGTAGATATTGTAGTATGTTTTTGTACATTGACATCAAATGAGTCGAGGTGCTAAGGATGTAAGCTTTTCTTTCTCTTTTGTTTGTTAAAGTGTTTTTGAGTTCTTTCATTGTTTTTTTTTTCTTTTCTACATGCGGATGTTGAACAGTTACTTTGGCACTCATCCTCTATTACCTTGTCAACTAAATGTATTTAGAAGCAGTATATTTACACCTTTGAAAATGATGTATTGAAGTCTTAGCTGGTACACTAGAGTCTGATCACATTGTTACAGTGTAAATAAATACAGAATGGTTTGTCAGTGTAAGCACACTGATAAAGCTAGAAACATATTCTAAGATACCTGAACATACATCCATATGTTTAATTGCAAAAGAGAAAAAATAGCACAGTGGTCTTACAGTGAACTCTCTAAAACGTAAAATCCGGAAATCTTGAACGACTAGGGAACTTGAACAAGTTTTATTTTGCATTGACTATAAAACGTCAACAAAGTCTATAAGGTCTTAGACGTAAACATAATTTTTAAATTAAATTTGATTTAGATTTCATATTTATTTTTAAATTTCGGGGAATTCCAGCATTGTAATATCTTAATCCTAATTAAAAAGCCGCAGTCTACTCGTTTGTTTCTTGACATTTGCGCTATGGACATACATATCTTTTATACGTTTAAATTTTAGTTCGACAAATATTCTTGCATTCTGTTTAAAAATTTCTTTGGTATTCAGTCACAAAAATTTTAATTTTAGATATAAATTTCAACTTGTTTTTGTGTGAATATGGAGGTGTGAATGAGATAAAAAAGGAATTTGAAAGTACAAAATTCTCCGTATATTCTCTACCTCTCCCACTCACAAGTTTAATTTTAACTTGATATTAGTATTCTTCTATTTTGGACAATAAAGTAGGTAGTCGTCGTATATTACGTTTCAGGTAGCCAAATAACACAGGACCGATTTTTGAAAATAGCAACGAATTCAAATAGGAATAATATTGCCCTCGATACGCACACCAAGCATACGTGTTGTGTTGGTGGAATAAAGTTAAATAGATTTAAACTGATGCAAAGCTTGATCTCAACAGCTTGAATAGCTTGTTCGGTGGGTAGATTATGACGACCATAAAATGAATGCAATTTGCGAAACACGTACCTCAAATTTTGATAACAAAATCCATTGATTTGCAAGTGGAGATCATTTGTTGGTTTTGGTGTTACCAGATGTCACGAACTTCTTATTATAATGAAAAAATCAATAATTAAAATTTTTTTTACATATAAATAGTATAAAATATGTATGAGATAGAAATGAAAAAAACCAATTAATCGATAATACACTCCCCCCGCTCAAAAATTTTTTAAAAATCTTCTTAGAAGTTAAAAGAAATAAAAAAACCAAATCTTGCCTTTCTACCATATTAAGTAATAATCAATAATTCGACTTCGGAGTACAAATACCAACGATTCATTTGCATATCAACCCCCCGTGGCTACTAAACGATAGTAGATTTATCGCTCTCATTCTTTAAAAAAGAAACAACTCCCTTATCCCAATACCACTTACTATTTCGAGAAATTAAAAACAAATATCATGCTCTAAATGCAGTGGGATGGTATCTTTTGATGTAACTCTATCGGATAGAACCATGTATGCATCCTTACTTCCTGACTTTAGCTCGGTCTTTTCAGCAGAAATAATTGCATTATTTCTTGCAATTAAACACTGCCAAATGACAGGAAAATTTGCGATATACAACGACTCTTTGTCATTAATCAATGCAATTAGAAACATGAATAACCACGATTTTTATAGAACATTTATTAGAGATGCGTTGATAGGAGATTTCTCCAAATTCATTCTAATTTGGCTTCCAGGTCATTCCTAGATAGAAGGTAATGAACTCGCTGATTCTACCGCAAGGCTGGCGTCCAAAGCACCCCAATTAAGACATTTAACCTGAACTACTCCGATATAAGAAAGACTATCAACAGAAACATATACCATAAAAACGAAAACACTTGGGACACGACTAGCTACTGGTACAAAACCATCAACCCAATCAAAAGTAATCTCTTTTCATGGTCTTCTGACGTACACTCGGCTAGTGTCGGTAAAAATATAATTTTTCAAGGTTTATTCTTTCATTTATCACAACTAAAAAAAATCTTTGTAAATGAAAAAGTCGAAAGGACTTAGGCCAGGACATACCAATTCAACACATAGTTACATTATAAAACGTGAAAATCCCCCAGTATGTAATTGTGACAACACATCCTTACTAAGCATCCCCCACTTAATATCAGAATGTACCAAATTGAATATCCAAAGGAAAAAAATATTTGCAGCAACAAACCCCGTTTACTCCCTCACCACCCCTACATCCCTTTCAATCAAAAAAAAAATCCAATACCTAAAAAACACTAACCTCTGTAATTACATATAACTAGTCATTAGTATGTATAATATTCTAATACTACTTAGCTTAAGGCCCCGTAGCTATATGTAGCTAAACATACCATGCATACATTTATGTCTATTCTAAATCTTTAAATAAATCAAATAAATTAATGTGTAATAGACCAGTTTGATGGAAATTGCCATTACCATACAAATTCGCAACAATAAGGATTATTCTTTGGCTAGCAGTGTAGCTTGAACTTTTGTGTGGGACATTCAATATAAACATTCGCGTTTCTATATGTTTCTTTAAAAATTTATTTCAATAACCATATGTTCATCCCAGAAGGTAATTGTACGTCAATCGGTATAATAAAAAAGGGGCGTGAAGTTATTTCTTTCAAGAATTTTTTAAATTCACTACACTCACTCACACGTATAATTCACTTTTCGTCTAATAAAGGTGATGAAATCATAAATAACAAATTAAGACATTTTATAATACATCTACTTATTCACGAGTTTTAAGATTGATTTTTTTTACCAATAAAAAAAATAATTGATATCATGCTCATGACTAAGGCTCACATATTTATTAAGAAAGCGCGTAGTAATTTTACAAACGCAGCCTATAAAATCATTATTTTTATTAAACAAATTTTTTTTTTTTAATACTCCACAAATTTAAAGTTTTATTTTATTTAACGTTTAAAGTTTAGCTCCCTCTATTAACGAGTGTATAGAAAAAAATTTGTAGTTGCATTAAGTTAAATAAATTTCAAAACGTGCAATATAAAAACGCTTTAAAATATGCAAATTTATTGGCATATTGTACAAATTTTTTTAACATTGAATTCTTAATTTATTATTTCGAATTTATAAAATGATCGAATTTTTCCGGAAGTCCTTTCATTAAGGATTCAACAGTTGCTTCTGTTACCTTTTTGGACGAGGTGGTCCATCTACACTTTAAATCGGACATGTTGTGGGACACCTTTCCTGTGTTCTTTAATTCCTTTTTTACAAGAGCCCAGTACCTTTCCACAGGCATAAGTTCTGGACAGTTAGGTGGACTTGCCTTCCGTGGTACAAAAATGAGATTATACTTTGAATGCCACTCAAGTGCCTTTTTTCCATAGTCAGGCCAAAAATATGTAGGCACTCGGTGCTGTCTCAAAAAAGGTAAAAGTCGTTTTTGTAGGCAATCCGTAATATAAATTTCTGTGTTTATCGTGCCTGATGCCACAAATGCTTGGCTTCATTTGCCACAACTGCAAATAGCTTGCCACACGAAAAATGTCTTAGAGAATTTTGTTTGTTTTCTTGTCCGGAACTCCTTGTGAATATTATCTCTTTCATCAGTAACATAAAAATCTTGAACGGGAAGTTGAGAAAAGTCTGCCGGTACGTACAAATGTTTCGTCATCCATCACACAACAGGTGTATTTTTTTCACAAAATCTGCCTTCAATTTTTTCGCTCTTTTTTTTTCTTAGTTTTTTACCGAATGGCGATCTGCAACTTTTTGAACTTTGCATGTCTTTAGCCCAGCATAAGCTTTCGCCCTTTGGGCAAAACTATTTCGCCGTAAGCGCAGCTTTTCCGATAGATGTGTTATGTGCTCTTTGAAACAGTTGCTCGACTTCTTTTACCTTACCAATATCCCTTGGACCTTTTTATTTTCTGATTCAGGTTTTATTTCAATGCTCAGGTATTCTTTTTTCCGTTTAATGGCATTTGAAACAGTTTGAGGGTGAATTTTTAAATTTTTTGCTATTTTTTTTAAAAGTCCATGACGGATTTTTTTAAAAGTTTTAAGTATATTTTCACGTACTTTCTTTTTCGCAGTCCATTTTGATCGTAATAACAACTGAAAATTAATGAGTTTTATAATAGTAGTATCTGACATATATAGAAAAGCTAACGTGATAAAAAGTAAAATTATTTATTGCACGATTTGAGTTTTATTTAATTTAACACAACTATAAATTTTTATCGATAAACTCCTTAGCAGTACAATTACAACCATCGCAGTTTATAAAATATGACTGCAAAAGGCTTCCTGTCCACGACAACCTGGGGAAAATCACAGCAATTGTAAATTAATTCATTTTATTAAAAATTTAAAGAATTTTTTAAATTATCTCCTTCTGTTCCTGCACAATCCACTGTTCGAATACAAGGTCCATGAACAATAAATGCCATAGACGACTACATGCACATGGAAAATTGTCTTTGTGTAGATAGAACATGGAATAACATCAACAAGGACATTCGTTTAGTAGTACATAATTTATAAAGTTTTAAAGCGAACATTTTGGAGTACATAAAGAAACAACGGTAACAACAAAAGGCCATAGAAATTGTATATGTAGACCTTATACTGTCTTTGTTGTCCTGATGGAATACACACACAAATGAGGCTGGATCAGTTTGAATGATGTAAACCAACATAAAAACAACAAGAGAAAAAAAAAGCAAACAGAATTCAAACGTGTTTTTTCTTTGTCCATAAAGAACATAACATCCTTTTAAAATAAGGACAATACATTGAATAGAAATAGAAGAGGAAAGAGACAAAAAAAAAATCAAAAAATTTGTGACAGTTTCCGGTAGAAAGGAAATACATGCTTGCACACCAACTAACTCATAACATTTTCGCATTTTCAGGCAAGAACACGTCAATACACTATTACACACGCACACAAGTATTGATTTGATTTCAAAATAGACTTTTAATAAAATCTAATAGGGAGTGAACTCACATATGTGGCTGGGTGGGTGTGGCAAGAGCAAAAGCAACAAGCAATAAAACTTAGACGAAATGAAACTTTTGGCAACATTATTAAACTTTTTTGTATGTCTTTTGATCCGACACTTCTTTCACCCTCTACCGGCTCACAGTTCACTTGGTGTTTCAAAGAAAAGAGAAAAAAACATGTTGAATAATGTTAAACATAAACAGTTTTTCTATTCTGTTTTGGGGCCAATAATAAATTCCCTCTTTCCCTATCTCTACTTCTCTCTGTTAACATTCGATTTACATACAAACACATTTCTAGACATTTGCCAGCTTGTTACGGACACAAAGTTTTCAAATATCTAAGATTGTCTTGACTTATAAATGTGTTTGGCAGTTTTGTTTGCTTAAAAGTTTTGTGCAGAGAAAAACTTTTTAATATGGAAACGATGCATTTGCAAAACACACACACATACGAAACTGTTAAAGAAAACTTTCTAAACATAAAAATTAATGTAATAAAACTAATCGGTCACAAGAGAACTGACGAAGTCATCAGTGAAGTTTTACTTATAATTTGTGCTTAACATATGGAAAATCTCGTAAATTGTATAAATTGTATACACAACAACTAACCAACAGATCAAGTTGGTCTGGCAAACTATTTTTTATAGAAAGATTTTACTTAAGAGTGTGGCCCTCTATAAATCTTAAGAGAAGGCTTTAAAAAAATTGTATCACTGTATTAAACTAAAGGCTGTTATAACTTTTATTAAATAAAAATTAAATTGGAGTTTCAATTGAGACACAGATATTGTTTTTAAATTTCTATCCGATTTCTATTAAGTCATCAAAATGAATATGAGAACAAGCAGTTTTATTAGAAAAAAATTGCCGAAAAATGTTAACTAAAATAGTCATAGGGAAGTTAATTAAAATTATTCATAACTTTGTAATCATCATCTGAGGTGCCAAGGGTTGTAAAGGATTTTTCAATAAGAGCGCTACAAAAGTTTTTTTAAGTAAAACGAAAACGGTTCAATAAAATTCTTTAATCCTGTGAAAGTACGTTCGATGCCATTATGTATGGAACTCGATTTCTTTTGCATGGCCACCGCGGGCACGCTTGCAGAAGTCCAGACGCTGAACCCAATTTTCGACGGCTTTCAAGCATAAATCGGGCGACACTGCTGCAATTTCACGTTCGATATTCGTACGAAGTTCATCAATCGTCACTGGGTTGTTGGCATAGACCATAGGCTTGACGTAGCCGCACAGGAAATAGTCTAACGGCGTAAAATCGCACGACCGAGGCGGCCAATCGACTGGACCATTTCGTGAAATAACACATTCTCCAAACTTGTATTCCAATAAATTGAAGCCATTAAGCCAGAAATGAGCCACATCGCTGAAGATAAATTTTCGATCAAAATCCGAATCATTTTCAAGTTGTTGCTCAGCTCAATTCACGAACATACGATGCTTCTGGTGGTCAAGCGGCTTCAGTTCTTGCGTCAATTTGATTTTGTTAGGATGTAGGCCAAGATCTTTTCGCAAAATTCGCCACAACGATGTCACAGAGATGCCCAACGCTTGAGAACGACGTGTGAGAGGCGCATTTGGGCCTTCTTCAACTGAATATTCAGCGGCAGCAATATTCTCAACACTACGGGCACTTCTTTGTCTCACTGGCACGGCAACATTTTGTACTGTGCCTGTGGATTTAAATTTTTCCACTAGCCGCTCAATTGTTGATCTGGTAGGACGATTATGATGAACATAAATTGGACGTAACGCTCGTAACGTTAAGGCCACTAACTCCGAATTTCGGTAGTAAATTTAAATAATTTCGACTCGTTGTTGGCTCGTATATCTTACCATCATTAAAGGGCAAACCTTACAGAAGAGAAATTTCAAAAGAGCGGAAAAAAAAATGGCGTCGTTTGCTGTCCCTATCGGTCTACTTTTGTAGCGTGCCTTATGAAGAAACCTTTATTTAAGACTTATCATTCCGCTTGTAATTCCCACAACATTTTTTCTAGCCCCATATAGTACTTATATACCACCGGAAAGTTTATGACTTGGAAGTAGTTTGATCAATGTCTATTTGTCTATGTGCTAGTTAAATTCATTTCGAATCCCGTATATTTAGCACAGATCTATATGTGTTATTAATTTCTTCCAATTATCACGCAATGAATTGCTATTGAAATCCAGCACAATTACCTTATAACTTTCTGAGATATAAGCAAATAAACACGACAGCCTATTTCTCTCATATTTTCACCATAACAATCAACGTATTTCAGCTCTAGGATAATTAGGAGAAATTTTTGCTAGTATTTTTAAACATGTATTTTAAGATATGCCTCTAGAATTATTTGGGCAAACTTTGGGCAAATCAGACGCAATTAGGCGGCTAATCAAAAATAGCTCAATCAAGTTCTACTTTCGCAATCCTTTTTTCAGTAAATTAGCAAATATTTTCTTCATTATTTAACTCCTTATTTTACTGGTCAATGTTATTTAATTTATTCCTCAAAATCATAAGTGGCTGAAACATTTACTTTCAAGACAAAAGCGCTACGTCGCAAACAGTTACCTTGAAAACGGTGTTTTGTATAATAAACTTTGCAGACCATGTGTTATCTCGAAAATACTATCATGGTTTTGTTATGAGACTTTTTTCCTTGTACAGAGTGGCCCAAAATTAACGAAGGTCTTGAATTCGTTATATCTTTTTATTTAAGAAATAATTATTCATATTCCCCATATATAAATGGGGAATATTTTTAGTTCAGTTATGAAAAATAATATCTCGCAACTGGTGGCCACTTTCTGCTTCGCAAATTCTTGCTCTTTTCAACACATTTTCCATAACCTTTCGCAAAACTTCAGGTGCTATGTGGTTTATTTCGTCGCGTATTTTGCTTTTTAATTACTGGATGATTCTAGGCTTATTAATGTAGACTTTTCATTTAAAATAACCCCAAAGAAAAAAGTCTGGAGCAGTTAAATCCGGTGAACGCGGAGGCCGATTAAAATCACTGGTACACGAAATAATTCGTTCACCAAAGATGCCCATAAGAAAGCTATTGTGTCCCTTGCAGTGTGCGCTGTGGCTCCATCTTGTTGGAACCATACTTGCGGATAGTTTTCCACGGCTGGCGTTAACAAATTTTCTAACACTGTCCGATATCTGAACCCATTGACGGAAACGGCGACCCCGTATTAATTTTCAAAAAAATAAGGACCAGTTATGCTTTCCGTTTAAACATCGCACCAAACCGTACACTTAGAAGGTTACTTACTGGCCCTTCTTGTCGAAAATTTGCATCCAGACGGTATATTGTTGACTCTGAGGGTCCAACCCGCACATTAAGATAACGACGATATACACGCTGAGTCAAAACAATGGATCGTTGATTTGAAAAATAAAGCTCAACAATTTTTGCACGTTGTTCAATTGAGTACTGCTCCATTTTAAATTCCCCAAGTCTTGTTTACAAAAGACTGAAAAGAAAAGAAAAATTATAATAAAAAAGTTGTAAGATATTCAAACCCCTTCGGTAATTTTGGGCCAGCCAGTAGATGTGTAAAAATAATAGAGTCTCTGATATAGTGATTAGTGACCATCAAGGTTGCCGACTATCGCTATAAAGCATATCTCACAGGTTGCCATCCCTCCTCACTGGGTATGCCGTGAAAAAGAAAATATCTCACAACCACAAAGAAAAAAAAACTTAAACAAATAAAAGGATGCAGATCGTGGATGATGATATTTGTAGAATGTGCCTGGAGGATGCCGAAACGGCAGCGCATGTAGTTTGCGAGTGTCCGGCGTTGGCGAGCGGAAGATTAAGGATCACAGGTAAGCACACATTAAGTGTGAGTGCGATGGTGGACCTTTGTCTGAGAGAGATGTTGGCGATTACAAAGAACTGTGCGATGAGGATTGTCGACAATCACCAGTCGGCAGTGTGAAATCGTTTTCCTAGTCCAGAACAAACGCCGGTTGTGGCGCGGGGCTCAGTGATTGAGGGTTTACTGATCGGTGGCCAGGAAATCACTGAGGAGCGAAGGGGTCGAAAAGGGACCCGTGATAGTGGAGGTCTGCTTCGATATCCCCCCTAAATGTGTATTATAAACAAATAAAACATTAATTTCTTTTCTTATCACTGACCTATTTGAGAGCAGATATTATGCATACAAAATGTGTTGCTGGAATAATTTCACGAAGAATAATAAGGTCCTGCATGAATACGATTCTGGAAAGACCGTATGTTTTTATACGGAACACAAAAAAAAAGTGCATTTCTATTTAAAGCCCCATATATGTATGTACTTTCTTAGTCCTGGTTTTAATTAAAGATGATCCGGATATATATTCGTCCATCTGTCCATACGTGCGTCTGTTTCGTCTTGATTTCATATATTAAAGCAGAGATTAATAAATTTTTTGGTTTCAATATTAAGAAATAAACTTAGATGTACTTTTTCGATAATAAATATATAAAATTTATGTATATTTGTTGTTTTTGCACCATTTATAATGTGTTTCGCAAATATATATTCTTTTTTTTAGTAAGATTTTATTAAATTAAATATATAACAATAAGTTTTCCATCCCTGTTATACGAATTGGCTGTAATAAAAAATGTTCCCTTAAAATTTGCCTTGCTGTATCAATTCGCCGTTGTATATACCCTTATTAATTTGCCTTGATGCCTCCCAATCAGCTGAGCCGGCAGTTTCACCTGTATGAATTCGTCTTGATTATATCCTAGTAAAAACTCTCGTGGCAAAATAATAAGTTTATTGTATTAAGATATTGTTTTGAACTACTTACAATTTCGCACCTAAGCCCATTATTTTAATATGGAAATGTCATTAGAGTGAATTACTTACCACGCCCGCTTGCAAATAGGAACATAAATAAGTAGTAGTATTTTTTCAAACATTAAATAAGCTGTTAGTTGTATGAACTTACAGAACTTTGGAGGATGAAAATTCGGTTTGTTTATTCTGCGATACGTCTTACTCAAATATCCGGTTACAATTCATAGGACAGAATTAAGCTAAACTGTTCAACCATCATTGTCGAAAATATTATTACTTGTAATTTAAGTGTGCTAAACAAAATGTGAATTACAAAAACTTATTTTAATGACAAAATTATAAGCAAATGTTTGAGAAATAAGTACTGATATATCACATCATAAATCCAATCATTATCAAAACCATTTTTGATAAGATTTACGGTATGACACAGTCATTGAAAAGAATGATGATTTTTAATAGCAAGTCATTATCTAGTTTTTGCTGGGATCTCTAAAAAAACCAACGATTTTGAAAATCGCTTAATGAAGAGTAAAGATAGTATTTTTTGAAATTTTGACAGAAATACAACTAGTACCTGTTTCTTAAAAAATGCAGAATAGATTTGAAATCAACGAACTCCAAGAAGTCAAAAATTACAAAAAGTTAAATTTTCTTTTCTTGTGTTATTTCTGAGAAATCTGGTAATTCCTTTAATAAAAAAATCTTACAAAACTCCTATGGAGAAACAAAAATTGATAAATCTCAGATTTGAGGCTATAAACTTTTTTCTATTTTTATTTTAAATCGTTTTGTAGTATTGAAGCAAACAATAAAATTCAATTATTTAAGTAGATTTTCGTCATTCTTTGCCTTTCAAAAGCATTACACGCTCTTTACAACACAAAGGTATTGCTCTCACAAGAATTTGCATAATGAAATTATTCTCTTAATTTAAAAGCAATTTTGCGAATTTTTTTTTCGTTTTTGCATAAATTAAGCCCATTCACTTAACAATGTTATTATTGTTATTATTGTTGAAAGATTAGGAACCAACAATGTTATCACGAACCTATTATCTTGTCTTATTAAATTTTTATTCTCAAAGAAATACTTTACTAAGCAGTCACATAATACACACACTACAGTAAATTTTGCTCACAATTTTATATGTTTGGATTTAATTTCCAACAATTTACCGATACATTTTGTTGGTTCGGTAGAGTTTTTGCTTCATTATTATCAAAATGTGTACTGTAAGAGAGTAGCGTTAAAGTCGTTGTTTATTTTCGATTTATTATCTTAATGATTTCTGTTGTAATGCTTTTATGTTTAATACATTTTAGCTGCCTGTGAACCTAATTTCAATTTTAAAAAGTGATAAACCTAAATCAGTGTTTGTGTTAGTTCGATGTCACAAAGTCAAAGAAAAGTGTAAATAAAAGCAAGAATTGAAATCTTTGTCCCCGGTGTAGCATAAAATTTTGTTGTTGCCACAACCATTACACACATAACTATACAAACGCAAGTAAACATACATATATTTAATATACATCACATTCATTTCCTGGCATGTATTGATGTTTACACGGTAAAATATTAAAGCGTAAAAAGAGAAATAAAAACGAGCAGAAAATAACACACAGGAAATCTACACTATACTACCATTGAAAGGGTTGAATAACAGTTATTTACATACACACAGACACACACACACTCACTCGCATACAAAGTTACGAACACAGTCTGGGCATGATACATTTACAGTTTATAGAGGAGACTTTAAGCTTGTTTAAATATTTCTCGCTGCTGCTGTTGTTGTCTTATCACAGGATAACGATAATGGCCTGAAACAAATTGTTATGAACTCTTTTACAACATTTTACCCATTTTTCATGTGTGAGTGTGTTATTTTATGAAATAGTTTTTCTTTTTCATTTATTTTATCCCTCCATCATCGTCAACAATTTAAAATTACGATACTTTTGTTATTGACAATTTAACAATTTATGAATAAAATTACGTTGTACCTACATGTTAATAAGTGATAAAAAAAGGGCATATAAATTACATAAAAATATATTTTTATTTAAAATATAACATTGTTGTAGAGTTTTTATTGATTTTTTTATGAAAAACATTTTTATAAATAATTTTGATTTCTTATTTTTTTTCGTGGCATTTAGTATTCAATTGGTTAAACTCCAATCAAATCTTGTTTTTATGAAGCACTTATATTTGGTTTGCTGTTACACCAGCGTCGGCGAATAGCAATTGTTATGAAAAACTAATCGAAACACAATATCTCGCTTCTTTATTATCGCAATCGAAACGTGTTTACCAAAACAATATTTGAGCTGATTGAAATTACAATTGTATGACGGTCTTAAATTTTTATGTAAATTTCCTTGTTTAAGATAGATATTTTGGGTTACCAGGAGTTCCCTTTATTAATTCTAGCAAATATATTTTTAGTATCATGTGAAAGTATTAATAAAAAATTGTTAATAAAAATTTCATCAATATGATAGAATCTGAATATTTTTTTCTATTTCGCTTTTTGGCGGCTTCCATAAAGCATCTCCAAATTACACGATTTTTCGGAGTTTTTTTAGCGCGATTGGTCTGCTGTAACAGGTCTAGGATAATTGGACTTTAACCTATCATTGCCTAGACAATGCCCTTCGTGTATTTGGTGGTGGGAAACCTTGCAAATCTTTCTTTTTTACCTTTTTCTCAGGGGCTGGCGGCTGCCAGAACTTTTGTCATGAGGTTAATCTCTTTTAAGAAGGATGGTGAGGGGAGCTCAGGGAGCTCAGGGAGCTTCTTTAGATGAATTGTCTAAAAGGTGGATAAAAAGCCATTTAATATTAAAATTCGAAAAATCTTGGTGAAAACTTTTTCATCCTCTGCCGGGGATTAAACCTAGAGTGCTTGGTGTTGAAGGCAAGCACTTTAACCACTACACAATGCCGTCATTTATATCTGAACATGTCAGTTGTTATGTTATTGATATGTACCATAGTGTACTTTTTGCTTTATTTTTGAAAGGAAGATCTATCTACATCTATCTATATATATAAAAGTGAAACTCTGTGTGTGTGTGTGTGTGTGTGTTAACTATAGACTCCGAAACTGTAAAACCGATCGGGCTCAAACTTTGGTAAGTTGTTGTACACATACCAGGGAGTGTTTATGGGAGAAAAAAAGTGGGCGGGGCCACGCCCATAAAAAATTAGTTACCAGTTTTAGCTACTTGCACTTGACCGATTTTTCTGAAACTTTGCACACATATCGAGCTGTCATGACTAAAAAATTTTGTGATAAGAAAAGTGGGCGGGGCCACGCCCCTAAAAAAATTTAAATTTTGAGGTACTTGCACTGGACCGATTTTTCTGAAACTTTGCACACATATTTAGCTGTCATGACTTTATAATTTTGTGATTAAAAAGTGGGCGGGGCCACGCCCACAAAAAATTAGTTATCAGTTTTAGCTACTTGCACTGGACCGAATTTTCTGAAACTTTGTACACATATCGAGCTGCCATGACTAAATAATTTCGTAATTAAAAAAGTGGGCAGTGCCACGTCCATAAAAAACAGGTATCATTTTGAGGTACTTGCACTGGACCGATTATACTGAAACTTTGCACACATATTGAGCTATTATGACTTTACAATTTCGTGAAAAGAAAAGTGGGCAGGGCCACGCCCATAAAAACAATTATAATTTTGAGGTACTTGCACTGGTCCGATTCTTCTGAAACTTTGCACACATATTGAGCTGTTATGACTTTACAATTTCGCGATTAAAAAAGTGGGCAATGCCACGCCCATAAAAAAATTATAATATTTAGGTTTTTGCACTTGATATTCAATTAAAATTCAGATGCCTTTCAAATTCATTAAGGGGCGTAGCAACGCGCGCCGGGATTGACTAGTATATATATAAAAGTGAAAATCTGTCTGTTTGTGTGTGTGTTAGCTATAGACTCCGAAACTGTAAATCCGATCAGAGTCAAACTTTGGCAAGTTGTTTCACACATTCCAGGAAATGTTTAAGGGTGGTAAAAAGTGGGCGGGGTACGCCCATAAAAAATTAGTTATAATTTTTAGCCACTTTCACTTGCCCGATTTTTCTGAAACTTTGCACACATATTGAACTCTCATGATTATACAATTTCGTGGTTATAAAAGTGGGCAGTGCCGCGCCCATAAAAAAAGTTATCATTTTCATATACTTGAACTTCACCGATTTTTCTGTAACGTTGCACACACATATTGAACTCTCATGATTATACAATTTCGTGATTAGAAAAGTGGGCAGATAACTTTGATACTATTTGTAGATATAATATGCGTCTAGAGATATTCCTAAAAAAGTTGAATAAAGCGTGCTCTAATCGATAAGGTTATAGGCAAACATTTTGTTGAAAAATATATATTCCAAAAATTTACAAACGAAAATCAATTTTTTCAGCTTCTAGATAACGGAGAGAGTCAATATTGGTATCATATAAGAGGACTTGACTAGCGCAATTTAAGCACTATAAAAAATTAAAATGCATGTTGACCGCCACTAAAAAATGGCGGACAATTAATTTATATATGGGTCAAATCTGATATTTTAAAATGTAACTTCTTGAACCCACCTCAATATTGGTATAAAATGAAAAGGCTTGACCAATAGAATACAGTAAATTAATGTAAATAAATGTTTAATTCAAGATAGCGTCTAAAACAAAATGGCGGAACAAATTTTTAACTCCATCAATATGGATATGAAATGAAAGGGCTTGAATAGTAGAATACAGTTCACAACGCAAAAATTCAAAATTAAGCATGGCGTCGGAAATAATAAAGAAAAATGGCATATAGAAATAAAAATATAGGTAAACCTACGTTGCGGGATTATACCTATGTACATGATGGTGAAGGGTATTATCAGATTCGGCACGGCCGAATATAGCACTCTTACAACTAAAATTGTAATAAATTTGACTTAAGTGTCAATCCATATAAAATTTAAAAAGATTCAGTTTTATTACATTTTCCTTACAGTTTTTAATTTATTACAAAATTTAAAAATAAGGGATTAATGGTTTCCTATAAAAGTTTCTAAATTTATACCATAGACATGACAAAATTAATATACATAAACCTATTTTGGTGATTTTGGTGATTATAAAAACTACATTTATATGAAAAAAAATAATTTCTTTTACAGCTCAGCATGTGGAAAATTAACTAAAGATTTAAGTAATTTTTCGGGTTTTCAGGAATTTCTTACCAATTTAAATTCAATAAGAAAAATTTGTTCATTGGAGAGACCATTTATGTATTGTTTTAAAATCTCATAAAAGAATATTTAAGGTTTACAGGAATATAACAAAAAAGTTACCATTTTATAACATGTGATATTAAAGCTTACACACATACCAATCTAGATGTGTACATATATTAATTTTCGTATAGATTAATAACACTGTGTAGCGAAAATCAATATTCGTTTTCATCTTATACAACTTTTTTTATTAATATCATAACGATATTGATACACAATTTACATATCTTCGTATTAAGGGAAGTTTGATAAAACATCTGAGATCGATAAAAGAAAATGTTTAACTAAAAACTTAAAAAGCTTTTTGTATACCCTTAGCCGTCTTTCTGCGTACAAGACTTTAAGGAGTATCAACTAATATCAACTAAATTTTTAACTTCTGTTTGTTGCTATTTTTAATCGTTTGCATTAAGCTGCATCCTGGTTTAAATTCTAATCGAAAACATTTTTGTATTTAATTTTTGTAAGCAGTACAAAATTCATCCGCTTGCTGGATTGCATAAAAGAGCGCAACAAGGTAAATTTTCTCGACATTAGAAAAAAAGAGAAAAATTTATCTCACAATTATCTTTTTTATATTTCTTATGTTCTTGCCGCTACCTACTCTTCGCTTGCTCCTAAGGAAAAAGCACTCTAAAGTATAACAAGGAATAATTCTAAAATTTAATTTAAAAATGTTTTAGTAAGATTAAAAATGATAATATAAACTTAAGCCAGAATAAAATGATTGGCAATAAATATAAATAAAAAATTCAAATAAATATTAGTCTTTAATTACAACCGATTAATTATAAACTTTGCCTATATTCAAGGTTTCTGTGATAATATAAATTTTTTTTTGTTAGAAAAGTGGGCGGAGCCACACATAGTATTCCCAGTTCTGCGCCAAACAAGCGAACCATAAACCGTATTGCAAAATTTTATAACTCAAGTTATTTTTTTAATTACTAAATAATTTAGCGTTATATTTGAGAATAATTTTTTTTTGGTTTTCAAATATTAAATTCATAAACTCAGAAAACAATTTTGGGTTGACATTTTCAGTCTCAGTTCGAATCAATAGTCATTAATTTAAAAATTCCAGCTTCGTTAACATAGAGAGTACAAAAAAAAAGTACCCACAGTAGTTTTTGACTACAATTTCCATCGATAGTCTATAATTTGAAAATCTATATCCATATATACAAAAGATACCATCAAAATGGAAAAACTAACTTTCAAGTCACCATTTTTACCATATTCAAAAGTCCCTAATTTTAAAATTCTAACACACAATTTACATGATGAGTTTTATGACGTCCAATTTTTTTAATTCCCTTTTGAAGTTGTTACCAAAAACTACTCAAATTTATACGATGGTTTTTTTTGGACGTCTAATTTCTAATTTATATTGTAGACTATTAAATTTATATGTTTAATATTTTTTATTTTCTTTATTTTGAATGTCGAAAAAACTTATTACTGTTTAATATTGTTTTTTATCAGTCAAAAAGCACAGTCCAGTTGATGAGAATATAAAAATAAAACGTAACAGAAAGAAGAGAAAAAAGTGTAAAGCGAAGTGTCAAAAAAAAACCATGAAAACAGAAACCATGTCTATTTTTCTACCCCCCTTTCTTCTCTCCAAAATTCTCCAAAATTGGACGTCATAAAATTCATCATGTAAACCTACTGTAAGTTACAAAAAGATCCATAAAACTTTAAAAATTCACCTTTTTTCCAAATAGGTCCAAATTGTCAGATCCGGTTTCCCCGTAGAAGGGGTTTCGATCATTTACAAATTAACGAGAAAATTCAGATTTATAAATTTTTCCTGAAATAAAGAAAATAATAAAACGTTTTTAATAAGATAATAATAAGACTTTTCTGAAAGAAAAGGGAAAAAATAGGAATATTAAATATTTCTCCATTTGGTACCTATTTTGTCCCCCAAAAAGTTTTCTAAAGATAATTTTCCATATTCTATAAGGCGAAAATAAAAAACAATTAATGTCATAATGTATAACATTATATTCCTTTAAGTACCAAAAAGAGGGACAACTTTTACCCCTTATTCATGCGGATTTAAAAAGGGCGGCGAAATGTAAATAAATAATTTTTGCGGAATAACTAATATAATTTACCTTGGTTTATGTGTTTGGAAGTTACATAAGGTACCAAAAAAAGTAACGAAATATTATTTGTATACGTTTAAGTCTTTTAAAATGAAGTAAGACACTTGTCAGCTTATTTTGTAGTAGATTTCAATTATTTCAATTTAAATTTTTAAGTTTATTGCCGATTTTAAACTTCTTACCCCCTTATAATTTGTATTTCCAAAAATCTAGATAATGATCCCACTGCCGAAATTTTATGTCTCTAACTTTTTAGGTTTTAGGCTGTGTTATAATAAATCAGTCAGTCAGTTAGTCAGTCACGTTACTCTTAAGGCCAGCACAGCTGTCCAGTACAAAACAAAAAAAAAATTACAAAAACATGAAACATGATATTTTTTATAAAAATTTTTCTGAAACAGAGACATCGATGAATATAGTTTCATGTATCACATATTCACTGTAGTATTTATACATTTAAAGTGCCGACAATTTTAGTTAAGTGACTCCTATCACCCTTATATAACCTATTTTTAAATTTATTTTCCTATTGTTTTTATCTATACATTTTAAAATTTTTATTTTTACGTATTTAAGGTATTAAATGTATAAACACAATACAGAATATATTTATAAAAACCACAACAACAATATAAATAATTACGATAGTAATACAAATACAACTTACGCACATACATAGTTATCTTAATATATGCATATGTATTAGTATAAATTTAAAATATCTTGGGGCAATAAAGGGAGCCAGAAAACCATTCATAACTTTGTTAAATACAACAACAAAAAATTGGTTAAACGGATACGATTATAGGGTTTATTTACGTTTAAATTTTATTCAAGTATGCAGAGAAAAAAACTAAAAGATGATAACAAGTATAGAATTAAAAACAAAGTATTTTACAAGTTTCCTCTAAAGGCATTAACGTTTAAATAAAAATGACAGAGATGGGCCAGTTGGTACTGTTTAAAGGTATGAGAATAAAAAAATAAATTTGTGTGGCAGAACAAAGCTGCTGTACAAATTTTATATTAACAATTTCGATATATCTAGGAAGGTCGTGTGAAAAAGATTTCGAAAATGTAACACATCGGGGATTTTTATACATTTTTTTTTTAATTTATCGATATATTAAAACAATTTAGAGAAAAATTAGAGAAAATTATGAAATTATATGAACAATAAACAATGCAATTCTTCTCTTTCATTTTAAAACTATGCAAACATGATATAAGAGGATTTCTTGCTTAATTGCTTAAGCGATACACTAGACTACACTTTTCATTTCTTAAAGACATAAAAATAAAAACATAACTATAAAAAATATACGAAGCAGACATACATAACTTTGGCTATTATTATCCATTCCTGAATTAAAAATAATACACCTCATCTCTTACACGCACTCAGTGAAACCAACCTGACAACAAACACCAATACATACATACCAACATGTAGTCTAAAATTTTCTATCAATTGTCTTGAAAAAACAAAAACAAAGATTACCGTAAAGTAGTAGAAAGGGAAAGGCATGAAATGTTAGGAGGATAGTGGTTAACAATTCCCTGAAACTAAACATGTTTTATACTTTCAAATAGTATGAGTTTTCTTATGAATGTTTTCGTTTTGACATTGAGTACTGTAGGTACGAACGTAATAAAGTTGAAAATATTTACATAAATTCTCATGGTTTTCCCCCTTTCGTATGAGTATGTGTGTTTTGTTTCTTTGAAGACATTTAACTGCCTTTCTTAACTTGGCCCACAAAGGGACTAACAATGATTTTACGATGGCAAAGAAAATAAACTACGAAAATAAAATCTATACTCCAAAGGTGGGCGACATACAAAACAAAACAATAAATAGTTAAAAACAGACCTTTAAAGAGATTTATTCTTAATCGATGATTTTACTCATGCAAGATGTTTTGCGAATACAAAATCTTGCGGGTTCGTAAAACATATAGAATTAAAAACACTTTAACCTTTTCGAAGTTAACAACGCTGAAATTATTATTATTATTCCAAGTGAAAAATGGCAATATGAATTTTCCGTAAAAATTTCTTGTAGCATTATTGAACAGCTGCTGAAGATAAAGTAAGCTATCAATGCCCCAATAAAGTATATAAGAAAAATAAACTTCAGAAAATTTATTTACGATTAGTATTTTACGAAGCGGAAGATATATCAAGGGAAAAAATATTTACTTTCGGAGTATATGTCTCACCATTGATATTTACAAGGAGTTGCGAATGCCATTTTGTATGGATAAACTCGTTTCCATGCACATAACTATATAAAATCGTTTTTAGTACCTTTAAAATTGCTAGCAGAAGTGGTTTTCTAATTCCTATAAGCCCATATTTCACACCTTATTATTTGTAGACTTGTAATGTTTATTAGCAGTTTTCTCTTAATTCTTCAATCTTAGGAATACAGAGTATAAGGGTATATGCAGGCTTGTCCTACTGTATGAAATTTCTACAAAATTAACTTTCAACATCTTAAAGAATATAATTTCGGAAAGCTTATGATTTGAGAATTTGACAGAGTTGTTGAAATTAGTTTTTCGAAGACTTCTGACACTACCAAGACCCGTGTGTAGTACTAAAATATCAAAAAAATTTGGGAGCAGATTGGTATTGAAAATAAGCAAAATATTCCGACAACTTTCTGAGATATGATAAAATTAACACGACTACCTCAGTTTTCCCCTTACAAAAACTAAAAACTTTTAAGCACTAAAATAATTTATAGGCACTCTTGTTACTGTTTCTAAATATAATATGCCTGTATAAATATATATAAGTTTTGGACAGAGCGGTCACTAACCGTCAAAGTTATAGACAAAATTAAAGGCAAGATTTATTTGGAAAAATATATTTTTTTAATATATAAAACTTTTTAAGCTTGTAAATAATTTTTGAACATAAAAGGGTTACCAAATTTTAAGTCGAAATCTCAAAAATTATTTCTGAGAAAAACTAACAAAAAGGTTTGAATCTTACCGCGATAGTGTCAACAAAATACAACTGCTTCGGTGTTTTTCCTAATATTTACAAAACAAAATTGATTTTTTTCAGTTTCAGTACTACGAAAAGAGCCAGTATTAATATCAAATGAAAGGGCTTACAATAAAAATACAGTTAACTAAGAAAAGAAACTAAGAAAAATCCAAGATGGCGTCTTGGAAAAAATAGCATATATATGAGTCAAATATAGTAGTCACGGCTTTGACACCTTTAAAGCCTATAACATTAGTATCAATTGAAAAAGCTTGTCAGGATAATACAGTCAATTATTAACAAAGTGTAAAATCCAAAATGGCGTCTGAGACAAAAATGGCGGAATTTTTTTAACCCCATCAATATGGGAATCAAATAAAAGGGCTTTACTAGTTGATTACAGTTAATATGTGAAAATTCATTATCAAAGATATCGTCGAAATTCTAGGCTCAACGACGGACCTACATATGTACATAATGGTGAAGTATATTTTCAGATTCAACATGGCCAAACATAGAACTTGTTTTTTTTTTTTTTGTTATAAGGTTCTTCAGTGTGAAAAATGCATTCGTGTTATGTGGCATTACCAAAAATACTACGAAAATTGTGCAATTTTACTATGAGTAAATAACAATTCGTGCTGTTTAAAAATATGTTTTGTAGAGAAGGTAAATTTTTCTAAAATATGAGAATTTATTGAAATTTTTCTAAAACGAATTCATTGTTTTACACATCCCCTTCTACTGTCTATTTACAGAGGGAAATCAGAAAAATAACATCAATTATTTGCCGTCATTATATTGTTTTCTCTTATTTTGAGACAAGCGCAACAACAAAAATAAAAACAGATTAAAACTGGTGAATTAATACCTTGTTATTAAGGTTTTTTTTCTGCTGTTAGCATTTCGATACAGTTTTTATTTTACACACTGTTGCTTTGTTTTGTACGTTTAATGATTATCTTTGTTTTGCTTTGTTAGTGGTTAAATTTGTCTGTTTGTCTGTTTTTATTTTTTCTTAACTCTGGTTCCATATTCGAATCGATTTCTTTGTATCCAATGGGGACTTAAAGCTATAGTTTTATGATATTTTATTTTCTTTGTTATTTCGAATATAAAAAGAATATATTTTATTATACTGAATAGAATTAGCATGTTAGTGAGAATGAATAAATTCGTTGATTAACTGTTATTATAATTGGATAGTTTCCAAAGCAGTGATTAAGACACTAAGTATTTTTGCATTAAATATTTATAAATTTTTATTTTAAATGCTTTCAATATTACGAATATAGAAGAATATGAACATGTTGAATTATGAATTGTCAATTGATAGGTGAAATTAAATATTCAACAAAATATAAAAATTAATACTAAGATTCACTAATTCAAATTTCATTCAATTGTAAAATAAATAGGAATTTTAAGTTACATAGTAGTATACCGATAAAGAGTGCTGATGATGAAATTGTAACTGATTTCGAAAATGAATTCCACTCGGCTAATATCGGAAATAATTTTTAGAAAGAATATTCCTAAAATGGTTACAATTTAATTTAATTTGATTTATAAAATTAAATAAAAAAAAAAGAACAAATGAAATTAAGCGAAAATAAAAAATGGTTCACATTAAAATTTAATATATAGAAAAAAAAGTTCGAATAAAATATAAATATAACAATAAACTAATAATAAAAATATCAGAATTTATATTGAAAAAGGACAATGCAAAAATATTGTTAAGGCCAGCAATGAATACCGAGTTTAACTAGTTAATTAAATTAAAGAATTTTAATTAGAAAAACAATCAAATAGTTTTAAAAAATCAGAAGTAAGCTTATCTAAAATCCTTCCAAAAAGAGGAGATTATATAAAAGAAATCCAATATAAAATTTGACAAAAGTATGAACAAAAATTCTTTAATGGATCGGTTCTTGCTTTGTGTGCCGGTCAAGCCCTTTTAGGCATGTTTTGCTTAGTTATTTTTTTTATCTGGATTTTGCTCTTTTGTTTATTTT
Source organism: Phyto melanocephala (assembly GCA_941918925.1). Classification (NCBI taxonomy): domain Eukaryota; kingdom Metazoa; phylum Arthropoda; class Insecta; order Diptera; family Rhinophoridae; genus Phyto; species Phyto melanocephala. The sequence goes on along the minus strand of OW799233.1, from coordinate 130,824,683 downwards.
ATTTTTTATACATATTTTGTAATTTCACTTAGACCATGTTCTTGTATAACCATTAGATTTGAGCCCAAAAGCTATTTTCATCATATTGACATACGATTTACATTCTCTCTTCTAGCCACAGGATTTTAGTCATAACGACGTGAATATGTTGACTTTTTGCCAACGTGTGGTCTACAAACATATTTCCATAATACTTACTGCCATTGTTTTCGTTTCGCCTATTAATGTTATAGTTATTTTTGTAGGTATTTTTTTTTTTTCAAAAACCCTCTTGGCAAACGAGGTCCTTTTAGCACAAACAAAACGTTTTACACTGTCATGTTTTGCTTTGTTCGTTTTTTTCACATTTGGTCACATTATAACGATATCACGTATTATGCGAATCACAGTTTGTCTTTTGATTAAAGCTTAGTAATTTAAATATAAATTTTTCTACTATTTTATTTTTTCGTTCTTTAGCTCTAAAGCAAACACTATGGGATGAGAACATGAGCATAAAAGTCACCCACAATGTTGCGTCTAAAAGACGGCCAATGCACACATTGTTGAAAAGTTTATTTAAATAAAAATTTTTTCATTACAAAAAGCATTTTAGGCCAATACTTAAAAGGGTACCAAAAACATAATTACTATTAACGAGAATTTTTTTTAATGTTTTATTATTTATTTAAGATTTTCTTTCAAAATATTCCTTAACCCTTCGTCTTATACATGTTTTGATTTTAACATTCGTATCACATGAGTCTAGGCAGACACCATTAGTTTTAAATATAAATAATTCGGAAAAAAAATATTTTTTTTTTACCAGAGTATCAGAACCGCTACTGCTGGTCACTACTGGTGTAATATAAGTTAGTAAAAATAAAAATAAAGATTAGATATAATTAATAAGATAATTATCTAAGTGTATTATTGGAAAAATATATTTAACTAAAACTTAATCCTAAAAACGATTACAAGCTGAGTGAGTACTTAATTGTTTGAGTACGTGAATGTTGTTGAATCAGTTTTCAGCTATCGACAATTTATATGAAAAATATCGTCGAGAAAAATTTCTCAATAAAAAATAAAAAATATTTAAACAAATTATAATTTAAAATAACAAAAAAAAAATTTTTAAATAAATAATTTTTATTATAAAATATCTTTGAATCTAGCCAGACAACATGTGTTATAGATGCGATATTTGCAGTAAAATTTTCGTATAATTTCCTTCAATATTTTTTCCAGGATTACTGTTTAAAGTAAACTTTATGAAGGTACCTAAAATTTCAGCTCTCTAACTGATAGTTAATTATGTTTAAATAAGGTTTCAAACGAAAAAAGGCCTGGGCACACTCATGCATCAGACGAAGGGTAAATAAAAGATTTGTTTTTTGGCTTTTATAAATTAACTAGCCAAGCCCGGCGTTCGTTGCTACGCGCCTTAATGAAAAAAAAATGCATTCTGAATTTTTATTGAATATCGAGTGCAAGTCTAAAAATTATAACTTATTTTTCATGGGCGTGGCACTGCCCACTTTTCTAATCACGAAATTGTATAATCATGAGAGTTCAATATGTGTCTGCAAAGTTTCAGAAAAATCGATCTAGTGCAAGTAGCTAAAAATTATAACTTTTTTTTATGGGCGTGGCACTGCCCACTTTTCTAATCACGAATTTGTATAATAATGAGAGTTCAATATGTGTCTGCAAAGTTTCAGAAAAATCGATCTAGTGCAAGTAGCTAAAAATTATAACTTTTTTTATGGGCGTGGCACTGCCCACTTTTCTAATCACGAATTTGTATAATAATGAGAGTTCAATATGTGTCTGTAAGGTTTCAAATAAATCGGTCAAGTGTAGATAGCTAAAAATGATAACTAATTTTTTATGGGCGTGGTTCCGACCACTTTTTGACACCCATAAACGCTCCCTGAAATATGTACAACAACTTGCAAAAGTTTGAGTCCAATCGGTTTTACAGTTTTGGAGTCTATAGCTAACAGACACACACAGAGTTTCACTTTTATATATCTGTGGCTTGGAGCTAAAAGGGCCAATGTCAAAATATTTACTTTTGAGAAAATTGGAATTGGAACTTAAACTTTTATAGATGCTTTCATAGTGACATTGGCCAGCATTTTATTTAAGCTGTTCTGGGTTAAGTATGACTTTAGCTGTTTTTTCATAATGAATTAGAGCAAGAAAACAAATCTAATGCAATGATTAACTCAAAAGAGCAAAAAAGTGACATTGGCGCTTTTAGCTCCAAGTCACAGATATATAGGTTGAATAAATTCATTAAACATAGTTCATTTTGTTTATTGTACAAGTATACACATTTGAAAGAAAATTAAGATAAAATGGCCTAATTCTTTTTGTTACTCAAACGGGTATTTTTACATCAAAAACTTTTTATTTCTGTGCTGAAAAACGCTTTAATTTTTAAGGTTTTCTATCAATTTTTTCTAATTAATAATCTTTAAGAATTCTTAAAAGATGTTTAATCCGGATACTATGCTTTCATACAAAGAAAGTTAATTTTTTTAAAAAAATCTAATTTATTAGTTTGACAAATAACGTGAACTAGATACCTAATCTGTTTGAAGATGGAATATATTTTCATTATCGCTTTTAAAAAAATTTTCTTATTTTATTGTCAGTGATTTGGTGTCCTTTGATGAATTCATTGTGTTAAAAGGAATTGTCAAACTAAACATATTATCGACACACAAGTCTCCTATAAACTTACTTATATTGAAATTTCTTTTACAAAATATATTTTTTTTCTTGATTCGATCTCTTCAGTAACTGTTAAAAGTATCTGCGGAATCATCATCTAGAAAAAATTATGTTTAAATGTTCGTTTCAAGCTTTAAGTAAATTAAGGTTGAAAACTTTTTGTTTAGGGGTAATAGGCATTAGTATTAGGCAATGAATAGGCTTCCTTAAAGATTCGTCAATAAGTTCGCTTTGGTTTTACAAATCTTATTAACCCTTATCTTTTTAAGCTTCAGAGACAAAATTTTTTTTGGATTTTAAGAGCAAGATTCATAATTTTTAAATATATTTCTTATTAAGGATCCAACGAATGCATCTTCCTTGTTTTTAGTTTCGCTTAGTCTTAAAAATCATTAAAGAATATATGTGTTATTAAAGATCAATAAAAGAAGAGTGCTGCTTATTGTATATTTTCCATTTTTAACGCCTTTTTAAAAATATGAATCAAATTATCGGACGGAGAAATAATCAGTTATAATGTTTGCTAATTCTAGCTACTGATTAACGAAGTGCTGTTTTTCTATCACTCTGCTAGTTTGTCTTACCTGTAGCACACATATTGCAGGTATTTACGTTTCCTTACGTTTAATAAAATACTATTCAATATTAGAGATGATCTCAGCGTGTATTTCAAAAAATTATCGGGATTATTTGGTCTTTTTTTAAATATTTTTTGTCAACCAAAATTGTTTTTTATTATTATTATTATAAAATAACATATGTTTAATAGTTTTTTAAGCTTAAGGTCCTTTTAATAATAAAAAATCTTTTTGTTTTGTTTTATATTATTTGATCAATATTTCGCTACTTCTTTGTGTAGCATCATCAGGATAAACGTTTTTTATTATATATTAGTTTTTTGTTGGATTTGTGTTTTGATATTTGTTATTTAAAAAAAAAAAAAAAAAAAAGAAAAAAAAAAAAAAAAAATAACAAATATCAAAACACAAATCCAACAAAAAACTAATATATAATAAAAAACGTTTATCCTGATGATGCTACACAAAGAAGTAGCGAAATATTGATCAAATAATATAAAACAAAACAAAAAGATTTTTTATTATTAAAAGGACCTTAAGCTTAAAAAACTATTAAACATATATTATTATAAAAGGTCAAAGAAACCAATAATTATTATAAAATAACTTTTATTGTTATTTTCATATACGTCCTAATTTTGCAATAACTCAGACTATATTTCAGAAATAGCCCGTCGCTTATAAGCTTCCTAGTGCTCGATTGTTTTTGATTACCTAAGACCTTACATATTCCCAAAGAAAATATTTTAATTGCATTAAATCATATGAATGGAGTTCGTCACTTACCAGCTTTATTCATAAATTGTTCGTCAATTATTTCTCTCAGAAAATTGATTGCGTTCTGTGTTACATGTGGCAAGAATGATTAAATAAAGATTACGCCATCACGCAGCCATAAAAAAACATTTCTGCGCATGTAGGAATTCTGACGTCACTCAAGCTGTGTTTTCATTGGCTAATAAAATTCAGCTGTATAACTGTAACTGTAAAAACATGACAGTGGGACAAACTGTTATTTTTCTAACTAAATGTTTTAAAATCAAACAAATTCTTTATATATAGTACATATATATTTTCATTATTTTTATTACAATATTTCACTATTATATTAGGTATAGAATTCATTTTGTTATTTAATCAAATTTTCTTGTTCGCTTAAGTAAGTATTTTCAGCGATTTCGGCATTTAGTTTCCTAATTCTAAAAAACATTCGACACCTAAAAAAAAGTTTTTTCACGTATTCACTGGCTTCAATTTCTTTGGCTTCCAACAATTTCTTTTGTAAATATCCGCTTGAAAGTAATAGTTTGTTACCATTTCATTTGAAAAATATGGTGTAAGTCTGGTGGCGATCTTCTTCAAATCAGTCGGCCTTGGAGCATTTTCCGCGACCAATTTTTCTGAAAAACTATTTGGAACATCATTTTGCTTTTTAGTTTCACGTAGTCCTTCATATACATTTGCAACTTCAGTTTCATTAGCAGTTTTCATTTCACTTTCAATGGCACTAGTGCATAACTTCATCGAGCTTCATGTTTTGGGAAATTGTAAAATGATACAGCTGTTTGAAAACACAAACGTTTTATTAAATATACACAAATTATTAGTTTTAAATATAATTTCTCACTTGTTTTTTTTTTTTTTTGCTGTTACTTTGCTTGCATTTGCCCACTGCACATTTCATATTTGCTCTCTTTCTTTTCTTTTCTTTTCTTTTCTTTTCTTTTCTTTTCTTTTCACTTTTTTTTGTTTTCTGTTTTTATTAGTTTTGCAGCTATTAAATAACCAAATTTAAACACTTTTTATATAATTTTAATAATTTTAATATTATTTTTATGTATTTATTATAAAATATGACACGAAATTCGCTGTTTATTAAGCACCGATGTAAGACTTATTTTTAAAATCTCTCTGAGTAAATTAATTACAGGGCTGCCAACTATTACAAAATACATACATTTTTTGTAAGAAATTATAAATTTCACATATGATACAGACTTGGTAACCTTTGCGAGGGGATTACTACGTCATCTAACGGTAAATCATGCGCAAGGCGTAATCTTTATTTAATCATTCTTGCATGTGGCATTAGTCTGCTGAAACTAAATGTTTGCATTTTTATGCCTTTTAATAAAGACACGAGAAAGTTTTTAAGCTTGTCTCTATACAACTCAGTATTGACTGTAAAGTTCTGTCTCATAAAGCGCACCAAACAGTAGTGGTTGGCTAAAGAATAATCATTAAACCAAATTCATTTTAAAAAAACTATTTAATCGAAAGTGAATTAAATCACTAAACAAAATTAAATTGTGGAATTGAAATAATAAAGCAAATAAAAATTCGAACAATTTGCAAACGTTACTCTGACTCGAGTGGCGAGAACTAAAAAATAAATCAACCTAATTTAAAATACTCTACCCCTTTAAAACACCCTTTATAATTTGTAATTTAATTTAATGAATTTATTGTTACTTATATTTAATAACTGCAATGCACGCTTAATTAAATTATTTTATTAAATTTCCTTTTATTTTCATTTTCTTTTATTCTCTTCTATGTATTGTCACAACGTCTAACAATGGCAGCCTTAAAGAGCACTTTTAATGTACTTACTTGTACTTTACTGTATGTAAATTTATAAATGAAAAGGAGTTGATTTTTTGCCTTCCTTTTTCACTTTTTTTCTCTCTTTATTAAATTTAATCTCGTTTAAATTACTCATAACAAGAGTGAGAGATTTCCTTGCAATTTAAGTTTGTTAAATTTTTTTTTTGGTTCTTGTTTAAGAACAGTGCATTGTAAATGGTAATTGTAGTTATTGTAGGATACAACTTTTAATTATAAATTATATTTGAAATAACTAAGCTGAAAAGAAAACTTTTTTATAAATATAGAATATATCAAAAAATTTTTATTTTTTTATATTTTATTTAGCAGAATCGGGACAGCTTTGCTGACCCCCCCAACAAAGATTTTGCTTTATATTTGTTTTGATGTAGATATTAATATTATCTGCCACCATTTTTTAGGCAAACCGTTAATGACATAAATAGCATTTCATTCTAGAGAGGGTTACACTCTCCCATTTTTTTCATCATTAGGTAAATGTTATCAAAAGTAGTTTGTACTAATTAAAATCACATAGGAATAATTTTTTTCTGATTGACATGAAAAATGTTTTCGGTATGGGAGGTGGCATGTCCCCAGCTCTGATCGTATCGTTTTTGTAATCGAAAAAGTAAACTGATTTCGCAGTCAACTCTACGGAACTAAAAGTCTATAATAATTATATTCCTGCACATATACCATCAAATAGAGTTTTTTGTATGGGAAGTACCACTCCCTCTCATTTGATTATATACAATAATTAAAGTAAATTGTAAAATTTTTATTAAAATGTCTAATATTAGAATAAAAACTCAAAAATTTTATTTCTTGAATTAGTTAGGTAGGTAGGTAGGTAGGTAGGTAGGTAAGGCTGGTGCAAAGTTACCCTCACACCTTCACTCGGAGACCATTACGGTCCATTGTGATGCCTTAATAGAGAGAAGAATAGAATAAGAATATAAATATTTAGGATAAAAGAGAAAGAGAAGCAGACAATTCCAGAGTCTCCGGCGGAATCGAACCCGCAACCCCCAAACAACTGACTTGTCCTTTACTGACTAGTCCACAGGGGCACTCTCTTGAATTAGGTCATGCAATGATTTTTTTTATTTTTTTGGGGGGAGGTATCCCCCTGCTCTGCTCGTTCCCTTTGTTGGTTGGAATAAGAAAAATTAAATAAAAGTAAATCACCAAAAATTTTGAGATTATAGATGCAATAGTTTTTTAGATATCTTAAAAAATTTATTTTACTTATATTGAACAGGCCATGCCTACTGTTTTTCCTTAGCTCATTGTAAGTCTAACTATGCAAATTCTAATAGCCGACATGAATAAAGCATAAAGCTCTAAACACATAGGCGACAGCATACAGCAAGCAGCAATATGTCAAAAATAAAATCCATGTGTTTAAATGAAAACGATTATTTTGACGGCAGCACAGCAGCACGACAGCATTTGCTGCTGCTGGCCACTTAGGCTATTTTCTATTTTGACGGGCAGCAATAAACAAATACAGTATTGCCATTATATATATTAAAGTGGAAAAATAACAACAAAAACTTATTTTCAATATTAAACATAAAAGAACATAACAAAAATATAATAGAGAAATAAATTTATGTATTTTTAGAGTTTTTCGTGATATTATTACATTTCTTTATCAATAACTTTAATTTTATTCATTATAAAATATATAAGCGGCATCCCTGAAATCTGTATTACTAAAATACACGTCAGCTGATTTTTATGTTGTTGCTGTCTTCAAAATAATTATAAAGCTGACTACAGAGCAGCATTTGAAGTTGGCAGCATTTGGAGCCGTCAAGTTGTAAAGGCTGCTGTCGTCTATGTATTTAGAGCTTAAACCGATGATTTTGTATGAGAAGTGACACACCCACTTCTATTAATTTGAAGTGGATAATTTCAAGATAAAATAAGCAAAACTGATGTACCTGTTGTCCGGTAATGCACTTAGCAACGGATATCATTTAATTTTTATTTAAATAGAAGAAGATTGTACAAACCTTAAACAAAATTACACAAATCGGTCCAGTTTTTCGCTTTAAAATAAATTAAGAAGGTGGGCGTGGTCTCAGATGCAGTGTATTTATATATTTTTTGTTTGCTAATATATACAAATTTATGACATTTTGAATGGAATATAAAGCATTAAGGTATGTTCATATTAAGAAAATGTTGGGCAGAATAGACGTAACGACTAAAGGCTATAATACACGGCATGTTTTTTACATCTGACTTTAAAATTTGTGAGACATATGTAAATCCACATGTCTGTCAAAATTGTACTTTTACGCTGACTGCTTTGCAGCAGCAGAGATTTCTGCCAACGGCTGTTGTCACATGTTTTGACAGAAGAAAAAAGAGCGCACTCTAGTTAAAATTTTGTCACATGTCTCAACATATGTTTTTTTTTACAGAAGTAGTGTTTTAAAGGTAACACACGACATGTTTGTATTAGCAGTGGAGAATTTGACAAGTCAGATGTAAAAAACATACCGTGTATTAGCTCCTTAAATAAACAAATTTATTTTCTTATAAATAAATGTTTTTTTAATTACAAATATTTTTAATTTAACCCTATTTGGTGTAAACAAATCACATACAATTAAATAAATATTTATTTAGAATAGTGATTACGCTTATTTAGAGAAATATGTGCCTAGTGTGAATATAGCTCTACAACTGTTTATTGCTGCTTCGCATGATGACAGTGATACCAAAAGTCTGACTAAAAAGTTTTTATGCTTATTCGATCAGTGTTGTTTTAAGGAAAATTAATGTAGAAAATAAAAAAAATAAAACGTGTGTAGCGGAATCAAAATGTCTGATATGTGTGGTCGATCCCGGTCGTTTCTGCTTAAAATAATAATTCACGTAATGCCGATCAATGACAACCACATTTCGTCCCCGTCTACATATATCGCCGAATTAAGGTGAAAATAAATTGGTTTTAATTGATCTCTTTGTGGATGCATTTTAAACTAATGAATCTCATATCTTTCATCCAAATTCGCCGTCCGAGTTTTTATGCACGGTTAGGTATCACTAGCTCTGGCATACATTAACACAAAAGATATTTTAACCCTTCATTTTAGGGTTTCCTTGATGTATGAATATTAAGAGTTTATCGAATCATTCGATTCGTATTTGTTCAGTCAACATTGTATAATTAAACAGCACGACGCGCGCAGTACATATTCAACAAAGTGCTTGCTTTAAACAAACAAGTAAGAATGTAATATTTTTCCGTGCCGAATCTGACAATTCCCTTCACCATCATGTACTTAGGTATAGTGACCACATCATAGCTAAGCCTAGACTTTATGCTATACACGATTTCGTTTTATTACTTATTTTTTACGTCATTTTTGATTTTTTAATTTTATTCTACAAGTCAAGCTTTTTAATTTAAAACCCATATTGATTGAGTTTAAAAAAATCGCCATTTTGTTGTGGACGATATCTTGAATTTTTAGGAGTAACACTTTGACATAGTTTACTGCATTCTACTGGTCAAGTCCTTTTATTTAATATTATTATTGTGGGGTTAAATGGGAAAAAAGCGTAATTAATATATTTAAACCATATATCCGCCATTTTTAATAGGAAGTCACTAAGATTTTAACTCTTTCATATTTCACTTTAAACTCCATTCATTCGATAACAATATCTAGGGTGTTGAAGTGGTTACATTCTTAAATGCTAGATTTGATCCATATATGAACTTATTGTACTCCAATTAGTAGTGGCGTGTTTCATTCTTTTTTTCAAGTCCTCTTATCTGATTCCTGCAGTGGATTTTTCGGTTTTGTTGATTCTAAAAAAGCTTGATTTTTTTTTGAAGAATTTAAAATAATAAATTCGTATTTTGTTGCTTAGATCTTAGTTAGCTTCTAACCGATTATTTAGTTCTACACAGAACTAATTTTCGCGACTGCGGCTTATAATTTCATGTCTTTAACGTGTCCAAAAGTTATTAAAGAACTTGAGGAACTTGATATATTTAAAAATATATTTTTATACCCTTCACCTGTGGTGCACAAGGGTATATATAGCTTTGTCATTCCGTCTGTAATTTCTACAATTTTCATTTCCGACCCCATAAAGTATATATTTTCTGAAAGCTTATGAATAGAGGAGTCGATTAAGCCCTGACCGTCTGTCCGTCTGCCCGTCTGTCCGTGTGTTGGTTGAAATCAACTTATAGAAGCAACTATATGTTCCTCAGATCTGTATATGGTATCAAACTCTTGGAAATATCCAGGAATGAATCGCTATTAAAATTCAGCACAATCGCCCCATAACTTTCTGAGATATGAGCAAAAAACCACGACCACCTCGTTTTTTTACACAATTACAACAACAACATACTTATATACATACATGCAAAAAACATGCCAAAAAAAAAAAAAATTACAAAAAAAAAAAATATATTAATAATAAAAAAAATTACAAAAAAAAAAATTAAAAAAAAAATTTTTTTTAAATTTTTGTAAAAAAATTTTTTAAAAAAATTAAAAAAAAATATTAAAAAAAATAATAAAATATAAATAATATCTTAAATAAAATAAGATAAAATTTTTTTGGCTCAGCTGGGATTCGATGCCACATTTAGTCTAACCAGTATATACATGTACGTATTTTATATGAGATGAATGGTGATACAAACAATTGTTATTGCATGACTACACGTTGTGAAGGGTATATAAGATTCGGAACGGCCGAATATAGCACTGTTACTTGTTTTAAATATTTTTTGTCTATAATTTTGCCGATTACTTAATTATTTATTTAATTCATACATTAAAGACATTAAAGCCAATAAACCAGTATAACAAAAATATATAGCAACATTTCCTTCTACTAATTTTAATAAAAATATATTTATATTAAAAGAAAAAAAATTAATTTAATCTGAAAAGAAAAAAAAAACAAAAACAATATGACTACTGGCCGATAATATTTCTAAAGTCATGTTATATCCATGAATAGTTACGAGCATGTCCTTTAATTATCTTGCGGCTGAAAACTATAAACTTTTGTGGGAACAAAACAGCCAGTCATGTTTATTTGCTCATGTCTCAGAAATGTATAAGGGATTGTGTTGGATTTAAATAGCGATTCATTTATAGATTTTAATCCAAAAGATTGATACTACATACAGATCTGTGCTTCTTAAACTTAGTTTCCACCATCACAAGGACAGATGGACAGACGGACATTATTCAATCTATTCCTCCAATCACAAGCTTTCAGAAAACGCATGCTTTATATAGGTCGAAAATGAAATTAAAAATGGAATGACAAAGCTATATACTCCCGTGGCACCACAGGTGAAGGGTACAAAATAAATACCATAGACGAATTGATCAGTCATGTCACATGTCATGATAGATTGGCAATAGTGACCACATAATAAACATGTTAAACTAACCTTTCAACATATTTAACATAAAGACTCCTCTTATTAAAAAAAAGCTACTACTCGTGTATACTCTTTACTAGAAAAGCCCGGCGCGCGTTGCTAGGCCCCTTAATTAATAAAAATGCATTCTGAATTTAAATTGAATATCAGGTGCAAAAGTTAAAAATTATAACTTTTTAATGGGCGTGGCACTGCCCACATTTCTAATCACGAAACTGTATAGCCATGACAGCTCAATATGTGTGAAAAGTTTCAGAAAAATCGGTGAAGTTCAATTAGCTGAAAATTATAATTTTTTATGGGCGTGATACTGCCCACTTTTCTATTCAAAAAATTGTATAGTCATGACAGCTCAATATGTGTGCAAAGTTTAAAGAAAATCGGTCTAGTGCAAGTATCTCAAAATTATAAATTTTTTTATGGGCGTGGCCCTGCCCACTTTTATAATCACGAAATTATATAGTCATGATAGTTCAACATGTGTGCAAAGTTTCAGAAAAATCGGTCAAGTGCAAGTAGCTAAAAATGGTAAATAAATTTTTATGGGCGTGGCCCCGACCACTTTCTGACACCCATAAATATTCCCTGGAATGTGTACAACTTGCCAAAGTTTGAGTCCGATCGGTTTTACAGTTTCGGAGTCTATAGCTAACACACACACACACACACACACACACAGAGTTTCACTTTTATATATATAGATAGATAGAAGATGATTTAGAGGCTAAAAAATTTTTTATATTGGCTTACGTTCATTTGTAAATCGGCCACCGATATGTATGTATATATAAAAATTATCGATTTAAAATTTTTATTTTTAGTACATTTTTATCAGTTTCAAACCTTTAAGATTCTTGAAAAAATTTATTGTTATTTGGGTTGACAAAAATACCTTAGAAAACCCTTAGGAACACTTTACAAACGTTTTAAGAATATATTTTCTTTAAAAAAAATTATTTAACTTTAAAACTTTACTTTACAATTTAAAACGAAAATTTAATATGTATGTATGTATGTATGTATGTATGTATGTATGTATGTATGTATGTATGTATGTATGTATGTATGTGAGTATTCAGTTTTATATTCGTTGTATTATTTGCCTTTCATTCATAAATATTTCTTTTCATTTTCATTTTATTTTCTTTTTTCTTCTTTTTGCCAGAAGGTGGGGGAATGATGATGATGATTTTAAAAGTGTTTGCTTTTATCCTTAAGGCAACAATAAGCATGACCCATTTTTACTCGCCAGAACAAAAAAAAAAACACAAATACCCACAAACATATAAACACAAACAAATACATACATAAACACAAAAGAAAATTGAAGTACAACAAGAGAATGTGGCACGAAAGATTCTTGCTGTTTGTTTCTGGGTTTTGCAATACTACACATTAACTTATTCATTCATTCCTACATTCGTTCACTCATTAATCCATAATTTGTATTTATGTATGTAAGTAGTTTATAGTCTCAATACTATGTTGGTACCGCTGCCGGTCTACATTGCAAAGTAAACTGACACCATTGTGTTGGGCAAATTAAAGTGTTTTCCCCGCGTACTTTAACCATGCTCGATGAATAAAAGGCAGAGTGTGTTTAAAAGAAAAACAATTTAAGCAAAAAAGGATTATGAAAAATATTAGAATTACAAAAATGTATTTAATTGTGGAATATAATAGCATGACAAAAGCGCCGACTGCAGGTGCATATAAATTAGAAATTATGGTTTCAAAGAATATGAAAAAATATGCATAAAATATGCTAATAAAAGCTAAATGAATGAAATTTTTTTTATAATGAATTTCCTTATTCAAGACTAAAAATTTAAAAATGCGGGGGAATTATTAAGATATTTAAATAATCGATTGGTAATTTGCTGCATACAAAATTAATATATTTTGTCAATAATTGTTTAATAATTAAAACTAATTAAAGGATTTTTCTCTATTTTTTCTAATTAGATATACAGACATACATACCCAGCGAAAAAAGACATGGAAAAATAATAGTGAATGCATGAGTTCAAGCCATGATGAAGTGGTTTAATTAAGGTGAAACATGCATGATTTTACATTAAGATGGCATTGAAGGGCATGTATTGATATGATTATATTAACAAAATTCACTTCATTCTAATAAGTGCATAGAACGCATGCATAGTAGATGAAAAGAAACCCATGTTTCATGAGTTAATAATGGCATTTTCCATGCCTCCTCTTGCACTTATGAATTAGAAGTCATGAAAATTGTTACTCTCATTGAACTAGTGCAAAATTTTTTTTTCTGTGTATGATAATTTCGCGCACAGGAGTCGATATATAATATTTGTTCTTTAAACATACATAAGGAATACCATATATGTCTTTTTACAACCATAATTTTTGCTAATGCCTTTTAAATTTGTGTATTAAATATTCTTTGTAACTCTAAAGGTAGTAAAAATGGAGGCAAATTGATTTCATCAATGTTTAATGTATAGCAATTATTGCGACTCTACGCTTGGACAATATTTTTAAAATGAAGTTTCACTTTCCTGTGTAAACGAAAAAAAATTTTTCTTAAAAGTGGTCTATTTCATTGAAATTTTTATTTATAATACGTCTACAGAAATTCAAGAAAGTACTTTCATGTGCAAATGTACGTCCGTATAAACTCGAAATTTAGTATTTTTTTTATTTTTCGAAAACGTTTTGCAATGCATTGCAACAGACAAAATTGTTTTAACTTGTTGAACCCGGACAGCTTTGGTAGCGAAATACCCCACAAAGTTTTATGTGATGTAGTCTTGAAATGGCTGGTTCAGGACAGTCAATCCAATGAACTTTGAACATCGAATTGAAAACACAAGAGTTTACATTGTTAATTTCTCCTTGTTTTGTTTCTTACCATTTTCATAAAGCACTCCTTCTGCGAAAACAATTTGTATCAACAAACAACAGATTGTTTTTTTGTCTTGTTATATACATGTGGTTTGTTAATGTGTTGGTAGCAACTTTTAACGCTTGTTACTTCTAAAACACTAAACCGATTTTAATAAAATCTAGATTGTACAAAAAAATTCTTTGAAATTGTATATTTTTTTAATTGAAATCAGTTGTATAATGTGAGCGTTAACTGTTTTACAAGAAATCACCTTGTCTATTGATGTATAGGGTACCTAAATTTCAAATCAATAGAAATTGTTACAAGGAGATGATCCGTTGCTTTTCTGGTTTCATGATTAAGACGAACGGAATATGTGGTATCAACAGGATGGTGCTCTAATCACATATCAAAAGAATCAATGGATCCTTTGAAAGAAAAGTTCGAAAATCGCATAATTTGTTTTTTTGATGACAAGTGAAATAATCACCAAGATCGTACGAATTAGGTAGGTAGGTAGAACAAACAGCTGTTGTGCAGCTCACTTGGGTCCATTATATTAATTCCTTTGCGATACCTGAATATAAAAGTAAGAATAGAATAGAAAAGAGAGAAGAGAAGCAGACAAGTCCAAAGTCTCGGGCGGGAATCCAACTCGCAACCCCGAAACTAGTAGAGTAGCATACTACTAACTAGTCCACCGTGGCACCCTTACGATTTTACACCTCTAGATTATCTTTTGCTGGGTTTTTTTTAAAATCGAAAGTGAGCACCAATAATCTCACAACACAACACATCAACTGTTGACAACAGTTTATTGTAAAATATGAATAAGAATTTTGGTAAAGGATTGGCAGTTTGCTGTATTTTAATTTTATTTTTAAATTCAATATTTCGCTACCCGCTGGATAGATCTTCAGAAAGAAGAGTAACAGTAATCAAAAATAAATAAGCAACCTTTTGTATTTACATATATTTTCTCAAAAAAACTCTTTTTTCATTAAAATTATAATAAGTTGTAATAAATAGTTTTTTAAGCTTTAGGTCTTTCGATAATAAAAAATGTTTTGTTTTTATTTTTATATTTTTGAGTAACAAATTATTTTGTTTTTATATTTTTTTTATAATAATTCTGGTATTTTACTAAATTTTTTTACATTTTAAATTATTTTTATTTTTAATTATTTAAACTTTCCCTGAAGAACCCAATATGGTAGCGAAATATCGGAATAAAATAAAATTTTTTTTTTATAAAAATCTGAGCTTAAAAAAACAACTGATTAATAAAAAAGATCGATAATATTTAAGTAATAATAATAATAATAAAAAGATAATAATAATTAAAAACATTTATATAAATAAAAAAAGTTGTATGTGGTTTAAAATACTAAACAATCCTGGACCCAATAACATTGTATTGAATTTATTATAGTGGTGGGCCAATGTACGTGGCGAACGGAAAATAAAGATAAAAAGCTAAATGTCAATACAACAGAGTTTTCTATAAAAATTTGATGAATAAACTTCTTTTTAATATGTTTTAATTTTTATGAATTAGACCGTCAATATTTATTATCACAGAAAATTTTAGCGATTATTGTACAGTTAGAAATAAATAAAATTTTAATAAATTTTCTTAAAATTTAAAAAAAAATTCAAAATGTGGATTTTATCGACTTGGTCAATAAAACATTCAAGTACATAATTAACTGTGTTTCTCTGTATGTGCAAAATATGTCTTGTATGTTTTGTCTTGTCCTTGTTCATATTAAAAATGCCTCATGATATTAATACAATGCGAGAGAGATAAATCAATTTGCCAACAATATTATTCGTTGTTCGAATAAGCCGATGGCTCGTCAAGACGTACTTAAAATGTTGAAACTTGTTGGGATGGTACTTTTTTTTTTTTTGCCCATTTTGTGAATAATTTTAATTACAATGGTTTGTAATTAACTAAAATACATAAATTTTTTTAAGTCTGAAACTAAAAATAAGCGGGCAAATATTGCAATTCCTCTTCTCTACGAGCGTTTTTTTACTTTTTGTTTAATGAGGGGTTACTTTTAAAGAATTGTTTGCAAATTATTTTCTGCTAATTAAAACTAAAATCAATGTTACCATAAAAACTCGGATGTAGGTATAAAAAGTATAAATTTGGTTTCCTAGCTTGCACGTTCAATCATTTCGGAACTTTCAGAAAATTTTTGTCATCCCCGATCTTAGTAATAAGTGTTTTAAATTTGTAAAAGCTTTTTAAGACAGAAAAAGGTGAAACTTTATTTCTTTATGATTTTCTCTTGTTCTCTATTAAGCTTACATCAAGCTTTTTTCACAAGGCCAAGGCATATTTATTTACCAGGTAGTCTTGATTCGATAGCTGATTATTTTTTTCTTTACTTGTTTTTAAACTTCAGCTGTCAAAGTCAATGCATAAAAAGCGTTTTTTTTTCTCTCTTATTTATTTCAAGTGTCGTGTGTCATATATAAAAACTGAAAACAAAAAATTCTCTCCCACCTCCGGTTACCTCATAAATAAATATGACTTAGAAGTTTATGAAAAAAAAAATCAAATAAATTTTGTTTATAATAATATTATTGACTATCAATTATTTATATTTTAGTATTAATTTATTTCTAATAATTGTTATTTTTCATTGTATTTTCTTTCAGATATCATCACCGTATCCCAATTTTAAAAGAAGTAATATCGCAATTTAAAGGACTTTAAGACATTAAACAACAACATTTTAAATATTATATACACGTTACGATTTGTACAAACTTCAACAACAAATAATATATTAGAGAGAAATTTATTCAAGTTTAGTAAAAAATTTATTAAATAAAAAATTAAAAAAAAAAACAAACAAAAAAACTCAGTGAAGCTATACTAACAAATATTCATATTTTTCACTTATAGATTTTAATATTTTAAAATTAACATATAAAAAGGGTGTCACAAAATTTGCTGAAACATATTATTTTTTAGGAAATGTTCTAAATTAAATTTCTAACCCCGATATTTATAATAAAATTTTTTAACTAATATTGTCTGAAAATGAAAAATGTGCTTTTTAAATCCACTTGAAAATTAAAAATTTGTATGAATATGAGGATCAGTGTATAAGATAAGGTTTGATAATTAGTTGGTATAGCTAAACATAAACATAGGTTGTGTAGCATTACAACTGGTAGTAAAAACACTAGCACTGAGGGATCTAAAGAATATCTTAAATCGTAAACATTATTATCATCCAACCTAGACAAAACGAACTAGATTACTAAAAGGCGATATTTACAAGTAGCCCAAGTATTTAGTAGTATGGACCAGTGAAGTCATTAGCTCAGTCCCTCATTAAAATCTATATTAAATTAATTGCAAAGTTTTCTTCTACAGATTGGCCACTATTTTTTTGTTTAAGCCATCGTCTAAATTTTTTTATCCTTATATTAATAATTTCTATCACCCAGTGCAGCGAAATATTAGTTGTTAATAAAAATTTTATTAAAAAATAAAAAGTGATCCACTCAAAAAAAAAAAAAAAAAGAAGAAATAAGCATTTTTTTACTATTCAGCTTCTTTTTCAACAGGTTATTTGATGATATTTTTATTAACCCATATCCAGCCGCGAAACATAAAATTCGTCCGAATTCGATGAAATCCAGGTTTCTATATAACATGAGGCTACTGAATTCAAATTCGTTATCAAAATTTACGTAGCCCTACGGAGATCGCCAGAAATTGGTGTTCGCAAGCGCGAACGTTGGCCGCAACGCAACATTATTATTTTATGTTTTAAAAAATTTCATATGATTTTTTTTAATATAAAATACACAAGTAACAATAATTTCTTATGATTTTATTAATTATATTTATTAAGAAAAATTATGAAGTTATTGTTTTTAAATTTAGTGGAAAAGTTACTTCTTATGGTACTCCTCAAAACATTTAGGATGGAAATGTACATTACACTTTCCACAAGTTTTTAATCTTCAACGTTTAGGTTTTCCACCTATCTGCTCTGAGGCAACATGCTCACAATCGACTCTTGGCAAGTTGCGAATAAAAATTCTGGATATTTATTCTATAATTTTGAACGGCATTGTCATGCAAATCAACACCACCCAATCCTTGCTTATAATTAAAAAACATATGAGTCTGCTGATAACTTCCGAATTTTTTCTTAATTTTCTTTTCATTTTTTCCATATTTTTACCGAGAAAAATGGCTTAATTTGGTCAAAATTAGTACAAATTGTCACTTCTTTACTATTAGACCAAAAACAAGACAATGTATTGTTGGTTTGATCATATTGGAAGTCAAAATCACCACAGTTCAATTCATATCCTGTTTTTAAAGTGCCTTTCCAATTCTATTGTTGTGGACAGTTCCAGTTGCACAAAGTTGTTTTTCGCTAGGCAGACATATAAGTTGGTATAACATGAAAAAGTTACCGAAAAAAACTCTGCGGCAATTTGAGTTTTCAACATTTTGTAATAGTCTTAATTAACATCTGCACCTAACCCGATTTGGCTACCATAATTATCACTGACACCCGCATACGGTATACAAATTTACAGATACCTATTTGAAGAGCAAAGACACCACAATTTGTAACCAAATCGAATCGGTTTGTTTCTTATATACATTTTACATAAGTGGCGTCCGATCGATCGTCGATGTTCATCGATCGACAAATTGGAACTCCTTATGCCAAACTGCATGTATTTTGAGTTTGCCATGAGGAATAAACACATTATAAGCCAATCAATCTCAAAGGAAGTTAAAATTTATTTTCCTTAGTTAGCTTATCGTTAAGATCCAAATTATTATTGTTATTAAAATTTATAAATCGCTTTATGTCTTTGAATTTTTTTTTTTATAGATGCTGAATAGCAGCCAACGTTCGCGCTTGCGAACAGCAATATTTGCTGTTAGGTACAACAACTGTGTTAACATTTTTTCCAGTTTTTGTTTTGATTTTATTTTGTTTATTTGTTGTTGTAAAAACTGCATAGTTGCATTTTTAATTCTTGTTCAATAAATATACATGATGGGTTATATTAAAAACCTCTAAAAATGGTGGTGTAGAAAAATCGCGAATAGCATACAAAATATATTATTAACAAAATTATTATTTCTTATTTATATAAGCTAAGAATATATACAATACCTCTGCGTAAAAAATTTACACATAAAAGTTCACTAAAGCAGAAAAAATTACCGATCAAAATGAGCAAGTTTTGTGTTTGCAAGTGCGAACAAAATCAAATCTTGAAAATAGTACATCTTCTCAATTTTATTTTTTATTTATTTTTTTTTTTAACTGAATGAATTTAATTTTCAAAAATATTTAATATCAATTAAAAAATAATTTAAGTTAATTAAAAATATATTTAATTATATTAACTAAAAAGCTTTTAACAATAATTTGTTTCTGTGAGTAAAACGTGTGTTAAAAAATTTAATTGCACGATTCACAATCTTTTGTAGAAGCTGTATATTGTTATAAATTCATTTAAACAAATGTAAAATAATAAAGATAGCGTTAAGTTTTTCCATCTCTATATGACTTTATATAAACATATATTCACAATGAAGAAACTATCGAGTTGTAGGTTTTAAGAAACTCATTTCTACATATTAAAGCAAAATGGAGATAGTGCTTACTTTGTTAACTGTGTTGTATTTATTCGACGTTCTAAAGCGTGATTTTTTAAGAGAATTTTTTTTTAAATCTAATAAGACACTCAAATTTGTATCACATATTCCAAATTTTTATTGAAATCGTTTATTCGTAAGGTCCAATTTTGCACCACTTTTTTGAGCATTTTGGCCTATTGTTCATGAATAACACGTTCTATGTTATACACTAAGGCTTCAATTGTGTTTGGCTTGTCCACATAGACCAACGACTTCACATAACCCCACTAGAAATAGTCAAGAGTCGTAAAATCACATGATCTCGGCGGCCAACTCACAGCGCCATTTCGAGAGATAAACTACTCACCAAATCCATCCTTCATAGTGTCCATTATTTCACGAGCTGTGTGGCACCGTCTTGTTGAAACCACATATCAATCAAGTCCAACTCGGCCAATTGTGGCAAAAAAAAGTTGCATATCATGGCTCGATATCGTTCGCGGTCGACGGTAACGGTTCTTCCACGGTCGTCTTTGAAGAAAAGTGGACCGATGAAGCCACCAGCCCATAAACCACACTAAGCTGTCGTTTTTTTCGGGATGCATCTGTAACTCTTGTACGGCAAGTGGCTGTTTTTCACCCCAGATGCGACAGTTTTGCTTGTTTATCATTTTAGACAGAAGCAGTGAACGAAAATAAACGAAACGAAACACAGTACAAATCATCTAAGTCAGAAACTTTTCAATTTTTATACCCTTCACACAGTGAAAAAGGGTATATATAGGTTTGTCATTCCGTGTGAAATTTCTACAATTTTGATTTCCGACCCCATAAAGTATATATTTTCTGAAAGCTTATGAATAGGGGAGTCGATTAAGCCCTGTCAGTCTGTCAGTCTGTCCGTCTGACCGTCTGTCCGTGTGTATGTTGAAATCAACTTTTCGAAGCCCCCCGCCATCACTTGGACAGGGTGAGGTATTAAAATATCAGAAATATTCGGGAGTAGATCGGTATTGAAAATCAGAAACATCGGTACATAAACAACTGAGATATGAGCAAAAACCCACGACCACCTCGATTTTTTTTTCACCAAAACAACATTACAACAACAACATACATACATACAAACATGTATAGTGCTTAGAGTAAGCATGGCATCGAATCCCAGCTGAGCCAAAAAATTTTTTTTTTATTTTTTTTATATTTTTTTTTTTTAATTTTTTTTTATATTTTTTTTTTTTTTTATTTAATATATTATTTATATTTTTATTATATTTTTTTAATTTTTTTTTTTTTAAATATTTTTTTTTATTTTTTTTGTTTTATATTTATTATATATATTTTAATTATTTTTAAAAAAATTTTTTTTTTAATTTTTTTTTAATTTTTTTTTAAAATTTTTTTTTTATTTATTTTTTAACATACATACGTAAATTTATAATTTTACAATGGGATGTTTTTTATATGTATGTTTTTTATATGTATGTACGTATATCATATGGAATGGTGATACAAACTACTGTTATTGCATGACTACACGTTGTGAAGGGTATATAAGATTCGATACGGCAGGATATAGCGCTCTTACTTGTTATGAATCGTTTTGTTTGCGAGCAAAACAAAACCACAAACTTTTCAATGCAAAAGAGCATAAACAAAACAATTCGGGTTTTGTTCTTAGTCTTTGCTTTGACGGTATGTTTCGTTTGAGTACGAAACAAGAATGAAACGCTTGCAAACGTTTGCAAAACAAAAAGATTATAACAATCATTATAACAATGCACCATTACCAATTCGCAAACTATAGTCAGTGACTTCATATCGTCATTAGGATCGTAAAATTAATGTAGGTATGTAGGTAAAATGTTAAAAAATTCCCAACAACAAGCAGCAATAAACATGTAGATTTTTTCATGTAAAGAGCAAATATATCAGCAAACGTTTTGAAGCGTTTGCAGAAAGTATTGTACTGTTTTGTTTTACATGTTACATATTGAAGCTGAGTACTTTTCGATTCTGGTTTTGTTTGCACTCATAATACAAAACAATACAAAACAAAATGCATGTCTCTGAAATGATCGAAACAAAACTATTGGAAACGTTTCCTTTTGTTTGTTTTCGTACTCTGGCCAGAAGTGAGCCTCATCACTGAACACAATTTTTCGATAAAACAGTGGATTTTACAGAGCACGAATTTTGAAAATAAATTTCAAGGATTTGCAGTCGTTTCTCGTTTGTGAGTTTCTCCATGATGAAATGATAGAGTATACTGAAAACTTTTCACTTTCACAGATGTAGTTTGGACACAATTATCAGCCAGTGCTGCCAGCCCGAAAAACTTAATTCATAAAAAAATCTCCCTTTATAAACATAGGTAAAATTGTTGTAGGTATTATATAAAAGTCTAGCTATCCTGGTAAACGTTGTTTCGCCTTCAAGGTGGTTGAAAAGGAATCATCTTTTTCCTTTAGCTTTTTGGTTTTGCCACCTATAGGATAAAATTTCCACTATAAAATAAGAGATTTAAACAACGACTGAAACGATTCAGCTCAACATTCCAACTCGATAGACCGAATGTCATTTTACACATAAGATATTCAATCATGGTTTGATAACTTTTAAGTGACAATGAAAAATCATAATATGGAAAATGTAGAGCATTTTGTTAATATTTATATAGAAATATATAGGAAAATTTAAATGTCATATATCTGGGACCACTGGTCCGATTTCATACAAACTTCACATAAGCTATCTATATACCATCCTCAATGTACTCTAAAATTGTTGCCTCATTTCTGCAGTTAGTGGTGACATAAAATTGTACACTTTTTTTATATTTACAGAAGATAGATTGAGATATTATCCATTAAATGTAAACAACAACTACAACTTCAACTTCTACAATAGGTTGTAAATTGGATAGAAAAAACGATTGTTCATTACTAAAAAAATCTTTCAACTATTGTAGAATTGGACGAAATAAAACTCTTACGATGTGAGTTTGTTGAATTTACTGAAAATCATTTTAAGCCACAAATTTTACGTTAATTTTGTTACACCTTTTTAAAAAAAAACAACATATAACAACTGCAGCCATATGTCTATGTTACAGAAAATAGTAATGTCAATCACTCTTATGTTTAATCTATCTATTATATTTTAATATAATCTATTATTTTTTAATATACCAAAAATACAAAAAATATATATTTATCATAACAAAAATTACGGACTCATCTCAATATGTTTCAAAACAATAAAAAAGAAATACGCGCGTTCTTCAATTCTATTAAATATCTGACATCACTGACCCTAATGTAAAGACCGACATCATCATAATAGTTTATAAATTGAACATACATACTTGCGATAACATGAACTTAATAATGAATGCTAAGAATTTTAGGACAAAATTTCTTATTTTGTTCGTTATTCCTTAAAATAAAATAAATAATAAAATAAAATTTTCTAATGAGACCAAAGAAAAAAGTTTTATTAACAAAATACTTTAACATATTTATAATTAATTTAAGACATAAATGCCTGTATATTAAAAGGCTTTTATGTACGTATTTATCTTTGTAGACAAATTTTAAATCTTTTCAAATATTTTCTTTTTTATACTTCTTCTCTTATGTAATTTTTAGCGATGCAATCTATGCCTAATTTGCATAAATTATTTTAAAAAGAAATTTTGTTGGAAGTCAGTACCTCGTTACTCTTCAACTGAAGAACTGCTTAAAATATTCTAAAAGTTATGTTTTCTATTTCACACTATTTCCAATCACTTTATTTTAGTGTAAACATAAATAACAGTAATAACTTGAAACTCGCTACAGCTTTGTTGGTGTTTGTGTTTTCAAGCAAAATGTAATATCATAAAAAAGCGAAAATGAAAAACGGAAACGGTAAATCACAGAAAAATTAACGAGTACAATAGAACATGTTCAAAATGCGTAAAAAATATTATACAGCAGAGTTGATAAATAATTACATTTAGGGCAGTTAACATATATGAATACATATCATTACAGAACACTAAAGTTAAAGTCTCTTTGCAAGTCTTTCTTTGAACTACTTGTGCTACAAAAACATTCAAAAATGTTTTAAATATTCTATTTCGTCTTTGTACTATAAAAACATTCAAACATGTTTTAAATGTTCTATTTCGTCTTTGTGCTTTAAAAACATTTAAACATGTTTTAAATATTCTATTTTTCCTTGTTCAGATTCTGCTTTATTTTATTCCAAAATTGTTCTATTTCAGTATAGATAAAAGTAGAACTATAAAATTTTACAATATTCATATCGTAAAGCACACACACATTATTGCAAGTATGTATGCTACAACCCAGCCACCAATTTTGATACTCTGCGCGATTAAAAATGCAAAATATGAGCTCATTTAAACGATGCTTTGTTCGGGAGAAAAATGTCTCTAGCCGCGACTCTTCTTGATGTTTTATTAATGATTATTTTTTTTAGTCAGTTTAGAGCCGGTTTGGAGTCATTTTCGATCCTTTTTATTATGTTTATTATAGCTTATTTGTCTATTATAGATTATCTACTTAAGAATACGCAAAAATTGTCTCGTTATACTTAAGAAAAAAAGCAGCATAACAAGCAGTGTTTAATCATCTACAATAATCACAAACTGCAAAAAAAAGATCATATTTCAAACACTTGCATGACCTGTTTTCTATCAATCGGTTTTCAATCTTCCAGATGCGTAAAATATGATAATAAATAACGGATAAAATACTCACATTTTAAACGCTTGGTTGATCGACTTGCGATTGCAATTCAATTTGTTATTGTATTTTGAATCAAACTCTTTTTAATCATTGACGCTAATCATTTTCGAAACCTTTTTTAATCGTGTAAGTCACTAATCAGTTTTTTTTATCACCAAACGTACTCAAAGAAGACTCAGCAAGGTGATTTTTTTTAAAACAATCATCTAAATGCTAGCTGGGAATGAGAGCCATTCGAAGTGTCATTGTTTGACATTTGAACAATTGTTATTGTTTGCTAGTAGAAGGTACGAGGTTAGTAAAAGTGGAGCGCTACACGAATGAACAATGCATTCTCATTGTGAAATTGTTTTTGGGGTCACAATAATGCTCAAGAAGAGTCAATTGTAAAGAGATTAATGGATAAATTTGCCGAAACTGGGTCTGTTAGTGATGTAAAGACAACAACGCGCCTTCCATCGACCGAAAATGTCGCAGCTTTACGTTATGATGGCGCTCAAACTCCATCCACCTCAATTCGACACCGAGCTCAGCAAATTGGTGTCTCCAAATCCACTATGCAGCGAATTTTGACGAAAGATTTGCATCTTAATGCATACAAACTTTAATTGACTCAGGAACTAAAGCCAGCATGTCATACAGCCAGAGAAACAATTCAATTGCTGCATCAGTCATTTACCGGTCGTGTTATTTCGCGTTTTGGAGACCAGAATTGACCGCGTAGATCGTGTGATTTAACACCTTTAGATTTTTTTCTTTGGGGTTTTTTGAAGTCCATGGTTTACGCGAATAAGCCGACGACGACTCAAGCCTTAAAAGAGGACATTGGACGCTGCATTAATGAAATACCGCAGCATTTATGCAAAAAGGTCATTGAAAATTTCATTAAAAGATAGCGTGTGTGCCAGCAAAGCCGCGGCGGCCATCTGCACGATATATTGTTCCATACATAGCCTCATTCTGTCTACTTTACGATATAATAAAGTTCCACGATTTTTTTTTTTAATATCTGTGTTTTATTTAAAATTTAAAAATTGCATTCTAGTTGGGACACCAGATATATACTAAGTATTTTAAATTTAATAAGGTCTCTTGCATGTCATTTTTCGATTGCTTGTGCAGCTCTGTATATTTTACTTCGTGTTTCGTAATCGACTGTTAATTTTTACTCAAAATTGAAAATATATAAAATATTTAATACGTTTTCAAAACGTTTCTAAAACACTACCTTAAGCTCTGAGCGCTCAAGGTGTCGTGTCCAATAACTACCTCCCATTTTCCTCTCAGGCTGATGATTAAAATAACAGCAACACATTCTCTTTCATTGCCAACTATACTAAAGATAATCTTTAAAAAAAGTTTAAAAAAAAATTTAACATTTTTTATTCGAACTAGCAAACCCTCAAGCAATAAGTAACATTTTTTCCAAATCCTTCCAGTGCAATTTTTAGCTTTCACTTTTGAGATCAATTGCAAAAAAATTCACTTTATCGCGAGCTTACTGTATTACATTTAGTCATTTTAAATAACATATTTTTACTTATTAATTTATTTTGATTTACTTTGTAAATATGTATTTAAACTTGTTTTAGATTTAAATAAAATGCAACAAACTAATAAACCACTAGTTAAACTTAGGTTAAACGTAATAAACTAGTTAAACGTAATAATAGTAAAACAACAAATAGTGTTTAGTAATGAATAACGACGATATCAAATAAAAATTCTAAAACAAAATATTCTAAATAAATTTAAAAACTCTTATGGAATAAATCATACAAGCATAAATGAAAATGTAAATAAGTACGACTATATACAACAAAACACATACATTCGTTCACACATTTATTAAATATTAAAAAAAATTCAAAATAAAAATAAAGAAATTAAAATGTTGATTATTAAGTCATAAAATTTTTTTTAACCCAAACGAAACTGTAAACCAAATCCTTATAGAAATAATTAAAAACAAAATCGATAAAAAAAAACTAGCACAATTTGCATACTATGAAGAAGTATTTATATAAATATATATTTAAATTAAATTAAAAAATAGTAAACCAAATTGCTTTTTCTATTATTATATCAATAAATAAAAGTTATTAAACAAATTCCTAATATTACAAAAAAAAAAAAAATTAAATAAAAAATTATTCTACGTTTAACAAAAAAAATCTAAAGCAATTTTTTAGTTTTAAAATTATGTAATTACTTATGCAAAATTGTTGTTAATTTTTTCTGTAATTTCCACTTACATAAAATACTTGAGGCGTCTACTGACGACTTTAATGGCGGTTTTCAATAAATCTGTAGCAAAAAGGAAAAACTGCTGAAGTCGACAATTTAAAGCTAATTTAGGAAACTTTTCAACTAAAGCGTGATTTTTAAAGAGCTTTAGGACAGCTTTAAATTCAAAAAAATGCATTAACTCTTTACTTGAATCGATAGTACCGTCCATATAATGTAATGTTTGAAGATTATTTCATGCAAATGTTGACCGTGACTGCGCCTCAAAAGGTCTATCCGCTTAGTCCAATTTTGGCATACTCTTTCCAACATTTCGGCCGGTATCTCATGAATAAATGCTTTAATGTTGTCTTCCAATGAGTCAATTGAAGCGGGAACGTGTGTATAGACATGAGCTTTAACAAAGCCCCACAAAAAATAGTCTAATGGCGTTAAATCGCACGATTTAGGCGGCCAATTGACTGCTCCCGAACGTAAAAAAAATGTTCACCGAACTCGCCTCTCAATAAGTCTATTGTTAAGCGTGCTGTGTGGCATGTCGCACCGTCTTGTTGAAACCACATGTCATGCAAGTCAAGCTCTTGCATTTTGGGCAAAAAAAAGTTGGATATCATCTCACGGTAGCGCTCACCATTCATAGTTACGTTACAATTCGCATCATCTTTGAAGAAGTACGGTCCAGTGATGCCACCAGCCCATAAACCGCACCAAACTGTGACTTTTTCTGGATGCATTGGTAGCTCTTGCAATGCTTCTAGCTGATCTTCACTCCAAAATCGACAATTCTGCTTATTAACGTATCCATTGAGCCAAAAATTTGTTTCGTCGCTAAACACATTTTTTCGATAAGAAGCATGCAGTGAACTTTCTTAACAGAGCACGCATTTTAATAATAAAATTCAATAATTTGCAAGCGTTGTTCGTTTGTAAGACGATTCATGATTTAATTATAGACCAAACTGAAGATGTTTGAGAGTAAAACAAAACACGGAACGTGCGTCAGCTGTTTAAACCAGTGTTGCCAAAAAGATAATAGCTTCAAAATCACCCTTTATTTTAGACAAATTTATGGCAAGTTATACCGTTCAAACTTACTGTCATATTTTTCAATGAATTATGGTATTTCGAATTTAAATTTAATTTAGTATAGGGGAACCGATATGCTCTTTAACTAATCCAGCACAGAACTCCTATACTAGTCCTTAATTTAAAGAAAATCCTTTTATAAAAATCAACTTTAAAATATTGAAGTTGTTTCCTAAAGAACTATCAATTCAGACATAAGCAGTTTTTCCTTTTTGCCATAGATTTTATGAAAGTTGTCAGAAATATTTTTGGCGTTTTTCATAACAAGAAAGTGTGTGCTAAGTAATGAGCTGATATAGTTTTCTTATAGGAAAAAAAAAATTTGGCAGCTGGTAGTTAAGCATACAGTTTTTGTTTATGAATAACTACACTTGTATTTTGTACAATCTTTACAAACTCTTATCATGTATATATGTACCTGCAAGCTAGTGTTGACCATATCTTCAGGTCAATCTCAAAGCCGGGTGCAAGATAAATGGTTAAGTAATCATTGATGAAACACTGTCCCTAGTTCGAGGCAAATATTGAAGACCTTTTCGAACAGTAAGCCGACATATCGTACACGACAATATGTATGACATTGCCATGCACACTGTCGTTGACGATTATATGGATAACAGTGTTTTCAATCATGTCGTTGACGATCATAGGGAATATAATTAATAAATTTCTGTTTAATATATTTTTTCCAGCCACTTTCCTAAGTTATGATCTTCGTATTTTTAATGTATTAAATATTTTCTAACCAGTTCTCAAGCTGGTTATGGATTGTTCCATATTCTAGGCATATTCATACTGGTTGAACAGTCCAAAACCAATCAGACGCGACGAAGAAACGTGTCGTATTGTCATTGTGTCATAATATCAAAAAAATAAATAAAAATAAAAA
The DNA here is from genome assembly GCA_941918925.1 of Phyto melanocephala. Taxonomy (NCBI): domain Eukaryota; kingdom Metazoa; phylum Arthropoda; class Insecta; order Diptera; family Rhinophoridae; genus Phyto; species Phyto melanocephala. The sequence continues at coordinate 130,795,836 of OW799233.1, read as the reverse complement.
TTAAAATATAAAAAGTAATGTTTATTGTAAAAATGTTCATTCACACTTAGATTTTGAAAATTTTGAAAATTTTAAAAATTATAACAATACGACTCTTAGGACTTCTTATGAATACATCTAATATTAAAAGAATTTTACGACAAAATATTATAATATTACAGAAGTAAATATGTTTACGTTACTTACACTTTTTTTTTAATCCTAATTTAATGAAAATAAAATTTTAAATAAAGTCAACCTTTACTTTGATCTTGTGAATTCACCAGTTGTTTTTTCAATTAAATGTAAAAGATGAAACAAAAAAAAAAACGCATTAATTTTAGTTGATTTAATTGAAGATTAGTTTAATATTTCTTTTATAATTTTTGTTTTTTATGTTTAATAATAGAATGTTTTTTAATTAATTTATCGGATGTTTGTGTAGAACCATAATAACATAAAGTACTAAGTTTGTCTATAAAATTAAATCAAAAATATATTCTTGCTTTCTTGTCGACTTCATACCACCAAAAGGGATTTTGTAAACAAGTATAGTTTATCAACAATCAACCATTGAAGAGCAATTTTTCAAACATTCTCAAATAAATAGTTTATTTATTTAATTGAAGGTTTTGGTGAAGGGTATTAAAATGTTTGGGAAATATAAAAGAAAAAATGCAACAAAAATTTATTTAAATACGACATTGCCTTGTTGATATCATATTTATGTGTCATAGAGTATTGATTAAAAAAACTGTATTTAAAATGTTTATTTACCTTAATTAAAATTTTTATAAAAATACAAAAATAAATATCAAATTAATAAAATAAAAATAATAAACTAAATTAATTAAAAACAAAAAGCAAAAAAAAAAAAAAACATTTAAACTTGTAATTGACGACCAAGCAACTTTAATTATATTACAACATAAAAATACACACACATTCATCTTAAATACATATGTACGTTCACATACAAACCCGCGTAAAATATACCGATAAAATATTCATAAATTGTAGTTAAACATAAACAAAAATCTATTTAATTTATTTTAATGTCCTTTGTGTTGAACAAAAATACAAAAAAAAAGAATAATAAATAAACATTCTCACATGCACACTATCTACATACAGATATTTATTGTATTAAACCAACCAGGAAAAATTAAATAAAAATTGAAAATAATTTTTAATTGTAAATGTTTTTTTTTTTTTTTTTGATATTTCATTTTATAAAATCATATCACCAGTTTAAATGTTTAAATAAATCATATCATTGTTTAAATGATTTAAAATTTGTAAAATTTTAAGTTTTTCCTTACTCAACTCTATATATAAACTTAAGGAACTCTATTTTATTTCCAACTTCTATCAAACACAATTTTTTATACAAATTCAATTCGTTTATATATTGTACTATTTTATAAAAAAAAAGAAAAACACAATGAAAAACAAACTGTCATGAAAAGGTATTTATGAAATAGAAAATTAAAAACAAAATACTAGTTTAAATTTATAAATAAAAAAATAAAAATAAAAAAAAGCTTGTTAGTGATATTAATTTTTAAAATTATATTGAAAAAGAAGTAAAACAAATTAAAAACACACTGCTAAAGGTTAAAATTTAAATCAAGATAAAGAATATAAAAAAGGATGACTTAATAAAAGCGAATTAAAATAAAAAATTTCAAATAATTGGTCATTTTTATTTTACTAATAATTAAATTGGATTTTATTTGGGGTTTAATTACACTATGCAACAAGCAAAAATTCCCATAATAATTGCTAATTTTTTTTGATCCGTTTTAGTCATCCAACTGCGAAAATCATTATTGTTTCAAATTCCAATAGTGTTTTTTTTTAATTTTTTTTTGTAAAATTTGCGATTTCTGAAGAGGCTGCTCCATACATCTTGTCGTAATTTTGTACTGGATTTTGTTAAGCAATCCGTAAAAAAAAACTCTTTAAATTAAGCCAGCTTTAAGTCTTTCTAATATCATTTTATGATTACTTAAGCCACCGGGCTTGGAGTTGTTGAGGAACAAGTCAAAACAAATGGACGATTTTTGCAGTTAGGAGACTATGACGGATCCAAAAACAAATAATGAATATAAAGGGAAAAACAAAAACTTCCAATTTGTTGCATAGTTTTAATAGAGGTAAGTATTGAAGCAATGAATTTTATGTATTTGGATTTACTAGCTGAACCCGAACCGCTTTGCTAGTCCATACAAAGTTTTATGTCATTCCTAAAAATGGCTGGGACAAGCAACATTCCTCAATTCAAAAGTAAATGCAAATAATTGTGAACACCAATTTTACAACAACAACAAAAAAAATAAAAAATCTAACAGTACTAAAAGAAATGAATAACTGAAACTAACTCATACAAAATGTTCGTATTAACACTTTTGTAGCAATTCAATATATAATTGCTGCTACAGGAAAATAATGCGCATGCAAGAGTGAGTCAACTAATTTATATTGATTTCCTGACTTTCAAAAGCAAAATTTTTGTTAAACTATTGTGTACAATTTTTAAGGCAGTGTAATAAAAATTAATTTTTATACAAGGGCACATATAGCTTCGTCATTCCGTTTGGAATTTCTACAATTTTCATTTGTATTTTTACATATTTTTGGAAAGCTTATGAATAGAGGAGTCGATTAAGCCCTGACCGTCTGCCCGTCTGTCCGTGTGTTGGTTGAAATCAACTTTTAGAAGCAACTATATATTCCTCAGATCTGTGTATGGTATCAGTCTTTTGGAAATATCGGGGAATAAATTATTATTGAAATTCAGCACAATCGCCTCATAACTTTCTGAGATATGAGCAAATAAACGCGACTGCCTCTGTTTTTTCCCATATTTTTAACACCAAAATTAAAATTTTTAAGCCAAATAATAATTTATAGGTACCTTCGCTACTATTTGTAGATATAATATGCATCGAGAAATATTCGTGAAAAATTTTATATAAATCGGGCTCTAATCGGTAAAGTTATAGGCCATTAATTTTTTTATGAAAAAAAAAAAAACAAGCAAAAGCACTATATTCGGGTGCCGAATCTTTTATACCCACCATAAGTTTTCCGTTCTTTTGTAGCTAGGGTTTTTTTCCCGAACATTTTTGTTTCCCGGAAATGGGAGATTTATTTTTTAATATCTTGGAATCCCGCAGCAAAACAAATAAAAAGCAAATTTGTTTTTATACCCGCCAACAAAAAAATGGTGGGGGTATATTCATTTTGTCATTCCGTTTGTAACACATCGAAATATCCATTTTAGACCCCATAAAGTATATATATTCTGAATCAGGGTTTGATTTGATGACGATCTAGCTATGTCCATCCGTCTGTCCGTCTGTTGAAAGCACGATAGAGGTCACACCGATAAAGCTAGGGGACTCAAAATCTTTCTTATACACAAGGTTTGTTTGGAATTGAAAATCGGCTAAATTGGAATATTAGGAAGAGAGTTATAGCTCGAAAAGCAAGAGTAGGTGGAAAAAACCGTGTACTTCGATCATCGAATAAAATGGAATTGTGTCCAAACGCATTAACGTATATATATATAAGAATATATATTTCACGAGTCAAAACAATATTTTTCCCCGAAAATTATCTAAATGTATGCATTAGGAAAATAGTTATCGTTCAAAATGTACGAAAATTTATACCGCACAGTGTATTTTTCGGTATATTTAAAAACAAAAACGTCATAAAAGCAACAAAATTGGATGTAGAACTCTGAAATTTTGCACACTTTTCTTTTATTGAGACGCTTTTTTGTAACGGAAAATCAATGTGTCACTCTCACTTTTACGCCCACCTCCCATATAACGTTTTACCCAAAATTCATATAATTTCTCTACTAATATAGATTTTGGAATGATAAAGGCCTATATTCAAACATCTATCTTGTACTCATTAGCAAAAACAACTTTGACACGCCTACTATAACGCCCACTTTTCACGTTATCTACCGTTAAAGAAATTCAAAAGCTCATAAAACCGGCAGAATAAGAGGTATGATGATAAGATTTGCTACGTCTATCCCCCTAGGCAATGTCATTACAGTGCCAAAAAATTAAGGTGCCACGCCCACTTTTACGCCCACCTCCCTTATAACGTTTTACCTAAAATTCATATAATTTCTCTATTAATAAAGATTTTGGAATAATATAGGGCTATATTGAAACACCTAAGTTGTACTCATTCGCAAAAATAACTTTGACACGCCTACTATAACGCCCACTTTTTACGTTATATACCGTTAATGAAATTTAAAAGCTCATAAAACCGCCAAAATGAGAGGTATGATGATCAAATTTGCTACATAAATCCTTCTAACCAATGTAATTGTTGTGCCAAAAAGTTTAGGTGACACGCCCACTTTAACGCCTACCTATCATATAACGGCTTATCTTAAATTCATGTAATTTCTCTATTGACTGAGTTTTTGAAAGAATTAAGGACTATATTGAAATATCTTATTTGTATTTTTTAGCATAACATTTATTGACACGTCTACTTTAACGCCCACTTTTATTGAAAGACTAAATTAACAAAAGCATTTTACTATCGAAGTTATAAAGGGTGGTTTAATTTTAAGGGCCGATGTTGATTTTAAATAAATCACAAATTTGTTGGGAAATTATTATCATTTCTTTTTATAATGATAATATTTGTATGATTCAATTATGTATGGAACAAAATATCAGCCAAATAGCACCCAAGCCCTAACCTCGGCGCCACACCTCCAACCGAAGGTCCGAATTTTCAATGACAATATTGGTGCTCAATTGTTAGGCACGATGATGAGTCGAGGTTGACAGCTCTTTTGCCAGACTATCGCAAAAACCAGCAGTGGTTCCCATTCAATGAACTAAAAAGGCATTACAGATGTTCTAACATTTTATACAGACCTGTTTTCAGAAATTTAAATATTTTTTAAAATTCACAATTTTAAATTGTGGACGAATTTGAACTATTATGATGACCAAAAGAATCACGAAGTGCACAAAATGCATTTTGATATGAACGCCTATTTTCATAAGAAACGCGTTGTTCATTTGCGTGTCTTTCCACTGTTCAAATTAAGTTAGTCTGAGATTGAGAAATATCAAATAAAATGCAAAAAAAAAACTTGTTGTTTATGTGTGGTTCACCTTTAACAGGGGCCTTTAAAAATTAACCACCCTCTACAAAGAAAGTAATACATATTTTATTATGAAGAGATTATTCCATAGCGATTAACAAAATAATAAATATTTTGCTTTAAATGTACACAAAATTGGTGGTGGGTATAAAAGATTCGGCACAGCCGAATATAGTGCTCTTACTTGTTGGTAGTTTGAGCATGAAACCTCAAAACCAAAAAACCCTGCTTCAAATACCGACAGAGGCAAGAATCATTTCATAGCGCTTGATGTTTAAATTTCTATGTAAAATGCACATCAAATTTGTTCAGTATTTTATGAGAGGGAGAGATAGGCCACTCACTTACAACTCTCTTACAGTTACTAGTATAAAATCATGTTCAAGGATGGGCTTTATTACCATCTAATGTTAAAATCGATAGTTTGATGCATGAAAATAGGACAGACTTGTAACTAGTCTGAGTTTAAGAAGCGACTAGTATATTCTAATCACATACTAGTTGTTTTATCCCGCATTACTTTGAAAATACTTTAGCAATTTCAATTAGATTGAGAAAATTTCTTTCAAATAGGTTTTATAATGTGCGCATAAGTTGCGTAACAAAAAAGACTTACCTCTAAACATATATTTCCGGTTATGGAAGGTTTCCGTTATAAGAGGTTTCACTGTACATATATAGCTTTAACAATTATGTTTTAAAACGTGTAAAAATATAAGGTTGGAAGACAAAAATTGTCTACCATTAAATTGCGTTAATGTAAGTTAATTTTTTGTATTTTTTTACCAACAAACTTAATAGTTATTTGTTTGCACAAGCGATTTTAACGAATTATACGCTACAGGTTTTCCAATTAAATTAAGTTCTTAAATCAACTTTAGTAATAAAATAAACAGCAGTTCTTATTTTTTATATTTATTTAATTATGTATTTGGTTTCCTTAACTGTCAATATTTGCTCTGTGCACCATTAAAAATTATTCGAAAATGCATAGTGATGCATAAAGTTCATAAAATAAACGCTTGTGTGTTTGTATTTTAAATGAATCTGCATGCAACAGCATAAAAATGCTGGTTGCATGCACTGAATAGTAAATTAATAGTACCATTCATATTCATTCAGATGTGAGTTCCATATGTATGTGTAAAGGATTTTGAATTTTATAAGCATAGAACTCAGAAGTATAATTAAAAAAAAATATTCAAAACAAGGAAGATTCTTTTAATGCTTCACGTTGTTTGAAGAAATTTTACTACAGATAATATTATTATTAGATTTATAAGCGAATTCTTACCTTAAGTTATGGACTCATAACAAAAAATGTCTTTATTAAAGTTTCGACTTTTTAAAATACTGTGACTCTAAAATAAAGTTGTCGTGCATAACTAGCCCTGCTTGTGTCATTGTCACGTAGATGCATGAATAGGATTTTCATTTAAGATAATTTTGTAAAAAATTTGTCTGGATACTGATACAGTGTTGATGACTTTTTAATGATAATATCATAGTGATGATGTCGCTCAAATTCGCCACTGGGTGCTTGTTATGATTGTGTATGTGTGCATTTACGAGTATGTTCGTTTATCTTAATTCCTCAGCGGTAAAACTCAACTGCCCTTTACAACTCAGGCCTTCTAGAAAGGGAATTAACAACTTATTTTAAATCTTCGATCTCACTCTATTCTTAAATGCCTTCGAGCTCTATTTTAAATATGAAATGATATTTTTAACTCCCCTTCGTCAATTCCCTAATGTAAATCTACTTGTTTGAATGACCGGGTTAAAAAATTCCAATTACTCTTATACTCCGTTATTGTTAATATTGTTTTTGGTAGTAATCTCGTGTAGTTGCCTCATTGCAAATCTCCCACCATTTGTTTACGACGAAACTGATTAGTGAGCACACGTTGTGTATCTTTATATTTATAACCTTCACCTGTGTTGCACAAGGGTATACATAGCCTTGTCATTCCGTTTGTAATTTCTACAATTTTCATTTCCGACCCCATAAAGTATATATTTTCTGATAGCTTATGAATAGGGGAGTCGATTAAGCTCTGTCAGTATGTCGGTGTGTTGGTTGAAATCAACTTTTAAAAGCAACCATAAGTTCCTCAGATCTGCGTGTGGTATCAATCTTTTGAAAATATCCGGGAATGAATCGGTATTGAAATTCAGCACAACCGGGTTATAACTTTGTGAGATATGAGCAAATAAACACGACTTCCTCTGTTTGTTCCCTGGGTACCTTTGCTACTATTTGTAGATATAATATGCCTCAAGAGATATTCGTGAAAAATTTTGGATAAAGCATGCACTAATCGGTAAAGTTATCGGCAAAATTTTTTTTTTTTTTTTTTAATATATTCCAAAAATTTACAAACGAAAATCTTTTTTTTCAGATTCTAGACAACCGATAGAGTCAATATTGGTATTATCTGAAAGGACATGACTTAAAATCCAAGATGACGTCAAAAACAAAATGGCGGAACAAATGTTTTTAACCCCATCAATATGGGTATCAAATTAAAGGGCTTGACTACTGGAATACAGTTAACTACGTAAAAATTCAAAATTGACGATGAAAGAAAAATGGTGTATAACATGAAATATAGGTTAAGCTACGATGGAGGATTATACCTATGTACATGATGGTGAAGGGTATTATCGGATTCGGCACGGCCGAATAAAGCACTCTTACTTTTTTTTTTTAAATCTGGTGCGTGAGAACCTGTGTCAATTTGTATGTATGTAAATAAAATTATCAAAGATTATTAGGAAGAATTCCTTAAAGGATACCAACTTTTGTTGATTTCAAAAAGCTGAAAGACTAACAAAAATTATTTTACCTCAGAAATATGAGATTTTTTAACGTTTTTCCTTAATTTAAAAAAAATGTATTACAAAAATCATTCTAGTTTTTAAAGCTCAATTAAAAACATGTTGTAAAAATTAATTTTGAACAACAATAGATCGAATTGATTAAATATATCTGTTTTTTTTTCAAAGAGTATAAATTAAGAAAATATGAACTCTCTTTAACACGTTCCAAAACAGCTTCTGTTGCAAACCCCGATTTTAGAGAACGCAGCGGAGGGGTATTTTGCCAATCTAACCGGACATTTGGGTCAAAATTGAAATTTAAGAAACGTAAAACTTTAAGTACGCAGCTCAACAGACAACAAAATTTTGTATCGTTTAGTGAATTTCAAGAGTTTTGCTTGTCGTGTTGGAACACCGTTAAAGTCAAGAGTTTAGTAAATTGCACTGCAGTTTACGGTTTTAAAACGTTTGAAAAAAATTTTTGGCCAAACAAATAAAGATTTTATATTGATTTCTTTTTTCTGAGGAAGGCTATATTAACAGCTGCTTAAAAAATTTTTTAGGAAAATTTTAGATAAAATGAGGGGATACCTAACTTTACATATAAGCTTATGCTGACGATAAAAAGAGCAGAATTTTTCAGAGGTAGGATAAGTTATTCTTAGAAAAAACTTGTTTCTTTATCCGATTTTTCCTATTTTCAAGCTTTACCATCCTATGATTATAATACATATTTCCGCCAAGTTTCATTAATTCAAGAGAACTTAATAACCTTTAAAAAATTTTTTTAAAATAATTAAAATATTAAAAAAAATAATAAAATATAAATAATATATTAAATAAAATAAAAAATTTTTTTTTTGGCTCAGGTGGAATTCGATGCCACGTTTACTCTAACCAGTAGATATGTATGTTGTTGTTGTAATTGTGAAAAAAAACGAGGTGGTCGTGGTTTTTTGCTCATATCTCAGAAAGTTATGGGGCGATTGTGCTGAATTTCAATAGCGATTCATTCCTGGATATTTCCAAGAGATTGATACCATATAGAGATCTGAGGAACATATAGTTGCTTCTAAAAGTGGATTTCAACCAACACACGGACAGACGGACAGAGGGACAGACGGTCAGGGCTTAATCGACTCCTCTATTCGTAAGCTTTCAGAAAATATATACTTTATGGGGTCGGAAATGAAAATTGTGCACCACAGGTGAAGGGTATAAAAAGTGATGTCCGGCTAGATCGGCAAAATTCCCCTATTTGTGGTTACACCATTGAATAAAGTCATATTTGCGTCACCATTGGCGGACTAAGAAGGGAAGAAAGATGTACCTCCTCGTATGTACTTTATTAATTTTTGTATTCTTAGCAAAAAAAAAATTTATAATCGTTATTAAAACGTTACTTAAAAACAATTGAAAAATAGTGTGGAGTGTGTTTCAAAGCGTTGAGCTTAGTTATGAGACAATAATAAAAATATATAAAACACATTTTTAATGATTAAATTATATTTTTTTTATAAATATAATTTAATCTATGAAATATATCAGTTCGACAAATCTTAATAAATTAACACTTTTTAAATTTAAAATAGCTAACTTTGTTTTCATAATGTTAAAATCAAAAAGATTTTTTCAAAAAAGCGTTTTTCAGAAGAGCTTATTAGAAGCGAGTGTGAGAGCCCTTGCTGTATATCCTAATGCGTGTTAAAAAAATAAATGATAAAGAAGGCCTTTTATAAGGCCCACTTACCCCATCTTTTTACAGCTGGGTCATCATTGTCAAATTTATGGTGCATTTAATTGGAAATTTAAATATACATATTTCATTTACAGTCAAACATGTAGATGAAAGGTTTCAAATAAATTAAACTTCCGGTTGTCTTTGACTTTAAATTGTCTAACAACCGCATTGTGGTTTAGAGAGTAGAACACTTTAATAATGTCATCAAATATACATGTAAATACTGGGATGCTGATAGTTTTAATTTTATTATTATTATGGCTGAAAAGAGAAAACGAAAAAGAGTCTCTGGTAAAATAAAGTTTAAATATTTGGCATTTTTTTCTAAATATTAAAAAATATATTAAGAGTTTTAGGCGTACATACATAGGTACTTCTGAAATAACCTCAAATTCAATCGTAAAGCAGTTTTATATTTATTTGGTCAAATAATCTGCAAAACCTTTTAAAAAATTATTAAACTTAATAAGAGATTCAAATGAAATGCGTAATTCTTAGTTAAAACAAGTAAAAGTATATTCGGCCGTGCCGAGTCTTATATACCCTTCACAACGTGTAGTCATGCAATAACAGTAGTTTGTGTCACCATTCATCCCATATGAAATACGTACATACATATATAAAAACATCCCATTGTAAAATTATAAATTCTCGTATGTATTTTAAAAAAAAAAAAATAAAAAAAAAAATTTAAAAAAAAAAATTTAAAAAAAAAATTTTTAAAAAAAATTTTAAAAAAAATTAAAAAAAAATAAAAAAAAAAAATTAAAAAAAAATATTATATATATAATATATATAAAACAAAAAAAAATATAAAAAAAAAATTAAAAAAAAAAATAATAATAAAAATATAAATAATATATTAAATAAAAAATAAAAAATAAAAAAATATAAAAAAAAAAATTTTAAAAAAAATTTAAAAAAAATTAAAAAAAATTTTTTTTTGGCTCAGCTGGGATTCGATGCCACGTTTTCTCTAACCAGTATACACGTTTGTATGTATGTATTATGTTGTTGTAATGTTGTTTTTGTGAAAAAAAAATCGAGGGTTTTTGCTCATATCTCAGTTGTTTATGTACCAATGTTTCTGATTTTCAATACCGTTCTACTCCCGAATATTTCTGATATTTTAATACCTCACCCGGGTCCGAGCGATGTCGGGGCTCTTCAAAAAGTTGATTTCAACATACACACGGACAGACGGTCAGACGGACAGATTGACAGAGCTTAATCGACTCCCCTATTCATAAGCTTTCAGAAAATATATACTTTATGGGGTCGGAAATGAAAATTGTAGAAATTTCACACGGAATGACAAACCTATATATACCCTTTTTCACTGTGTGAAGGGTATAAAAAATTATGTACATGTCTATATATACGTGTACATATGTATACAGTTAGCATACCTGAATATTTTACCCTCTATGCATCACCCTATAAATAAGCCTCATAAGCATTACCTAACAATTGAATTGAAAACAAATCCATTTTATGGAAATTGTAAGCAAATTTATTAATAAAATATTAAAGAAAAAAAGAATACTGAAAAAAAACATGAATATTTGCATATTCATCAGCTGCGAAAAAGATAAATCTTTAGCTGGAAAATGAAACGAACAAAAACAAAATTTTTGGATAAAAAAAATGTTGCAGTGAGTGCTGCAACCATCATTTGTAGATGTCATAGACAAGCACTTATGTATGGTCTGAACTAAAGCACAGTTGGAAAAATATTAAAAAGAAATTTGCTAAATCTGCATACAAAAATAAAAATAAAAAAAAACAGTAAAAAATGAGGAAGAAACAAATTCATTAGTTGAATTGAAAATCAGTGGCAGTGTGCGGTAGTTCAGGGTAACTAGTTGGATGCGCTACATTTGCTGTTGCCCATTGGTAGTTTATTTTATTGTATTGGCTTGATTACATCAGTTTCTTACTACAAAAAAAATCTTTATAAAAATATATTTATAAAGAAAAAGGTTTTGATATCTCCTTTATTTAATGGCAATTTAAAAATTTTTTTTATTTAAAAAAAAAATTATTCACCTACGGGCTAAATATGGTCAACGTTTTCTTTTAATTAAATTTATTATAGTCAAGTTTAGTTGATTTAACAATCAATACACTGGTCTGCAAAAAACACCAAAACAAAAGAATTTTATGTGGTCTAAAGATATTTTAAAGTGCTAAACTCAAGTCCGATTTTAGTTTTTTCAAGATTTTTTTAAAGGGCATGACTAATATATCGCCCAAAATAAGGCGGTTGTGCTGTTAAGTACATTTTATTATACCTTGAGAACAATTTGCCCAATTCAAATCAAATTACCAACAAATGATTAGGAAGAAAATATCCATAAAGTCAGCTAAATAATAATTTTTTTATTATGAGGTATTTGGGAGTTATCCAGAAATTAGTGGCCATATATATATATATTTCTTGTTTTCATGCATAATTCGTACTGTTATTTGTTTACAAGAATTAATTTAAAAGTTATTAGGGCAAGGTTAGGTAATAAGGCTGGTGCAAAGTTATCTTCAGACCCTCACTCAGAGACCAATACGGTCCATTGTGACATATTAGGGCAAATATTTTACCTTTTTATAATTTATCAAAAAGGCAGGATTATTACATATCTATCTCTATAAAATAAATATCTATCTCTATAATAAATACAAAGATATATATAAAATTACGTGTATGTTTGTGATCGATAAACTCAAAAACTACTGGACCGATTTTGATAACTAAAAACATTAATTTTGATTTTCTTCGAAAGGCAGTTCAAAATAAAAGAAAAATTAGGGGCCAGCCACGCCCACCGGGCACAGCTAGTTATATATTAATCATTATTATATTACAAACTAATAAGCCACGAACTATGTAAATTGGCTGACTAGTGTAATCACCGACCAAAATATGCTGATGATGAGCAGCAGATTTTAAAAATGCACTCCACTCGGCTAGTGTCGGCAAAGACAAATTTTTCAAATTATTCAGATTGCAATAAAATTTTCTACAAAAAGTTTATTAAGGCATTCCATCGGTTTTATCATGTGAGATATGGCTTGTGCTACTACGTTGATAGTATCACTGCCGACAAAGATCGTCCAGTCCAGAAAAACATACCAAGAATAGTAGCCATTGCCCCATAAATATTGTTTGCGAAATTCAGCAAGAGATTGCAAATTCATTGGGAACTACTAGTGCAGCAATTTTAAGACCATTTTAAGACGACTTGGCATGTCGGAAATGTTTCCTGAACCCTATAAAATATTTAATTTTTTTCCCCGAAAAATTAATTGTGATTAAAACTAGATATTTTAAAATAACCTGAAGCGCAAGACATCGTATGTGATCTAGGCTAAAACGACACCAAAACCAAAGAATAATGCTCTGTATTAAATGTTATTAAAAGGTTCCTATCTAATATGAGCTGCTAAAAGTTGGCTAGACCTTTACAATACCGAATGAAATCCAGAATTAGCGGCTTAACATTAAACCATAATATTCCATCTTGAACATGCTGGCACACTTTGTGTAATAATTTCTTAAAACTTTGTATTTAAAAAGAAGTTGTTGGGATGTCTTGCCATAGTGGCCTTATTTTCCAGACCCTGCCCCGTTCAACAACTATCTGTTTCGCTTCTCCTTAGAACATTGTATTGAAAATTGACTTAATTCGTTTAAAAAAATATATGTTCGCCTGTGTTCTGTATAACGAGTGAAATTAAATCACTCGGAATTACCATTGTAGTGTTACTGTTTACAACAACAACTTCATGGCAATTCCGAGTGATTAAATTTCACTCGAATTGCAGAACACAGGCGATTGTTTTCAAATATTTTGCATTCTTCAAGGTCCTAAATTTATTTTCGACTAGTTTAAACACCAGTTGTTTTTGAGATAAACTTATAATTTGGTTCGAAACTAACTGAGATATAAGCACCAAAATATAGCTGCTTTGGTGTTTTTCCTTAAATTTGCAAACAAAAATCGTTTTTTTTTCAGTTACTATGCAACCGAGTGGACCAGTATGGGTCTTAAATGAAGAGACTTTACTAGCGCAATATAAATTATAAGAAAAATTAAATACAAATAAATACTTATACAAAATGGCGAACAATAAATTTATAAATGGGTCATATATGGTATTTCAAAATGTTCACATGAAAGAATTTGACCAATAAAATGCTATAAACTGTTAAAAAAGTATAAAATCCAAGATGGCGGAACACATTTTGCTTACCCCCATCAATATGGATATCATATTAAAGGGCTTGGCGGGTAGAACACAGGTTACTATATAAAAATTCAAAATCAAAAATAGAATCGGATATAATAGAAAAATTGTAATTTGTTGATTATGTAGATGATGGTGAAGAGTATTGTCAGATTCGACACGGTCAAATACAGCACTTTATAAAATCACAAAGTACTTAATTTTTTATAAATCTCATTGTTCTGAAAATAAAAGAGAATAGAAACTGATCGCTCAGTGTTTGTACCTGTAGGGTATGCAAATTGTTCATTCTCGCCGACACCAAAGAAGGGCTGAATGAACCAATTTATTTTCAATTGATAAAAACGCATTTACTCTAGATCTTTTTATACATTTTTCTGTCTGTTTCCTCATCTGCTGCTTTGTGATGCTTCATTTTTTTGCTTTATGCCGCTGTTTGTATAATGCCGATGCAGGGCAATACAAATGGGAATAAAACTATCGCAACTTATTTAAAAAATATTTGTTTTTTTTATAAATTGTAAAAATAATATTAATGCGCTCATATTGTTTACTCTGATTCTTAATTATTTTTTTAAACTATTTTTTATTATTTTTTTATTAGAAATGTCTTTTTACAACAATTTTTGCAAACAAAACTGTACCCCCATGTGATGACAATTCTTCAAATTAGTAAATAAAAAATCACTGTTATTTTCATGTTGCTCTCTGTTATTACTGTCAATTTTTATGCTTTTTGTTGTTTATCTATTGATGTATACATGTTTTTGTATATTTGTCAAAGTGAATCAGAAGTTAGTACAATCACATCACCCGCACTTTTTTTGTAGCTTCACTCTCAGCGAACTAATGATTAGACTATTGGGTGGAAGAAAAGTTCACTTCCACTTTTTGAATGACTATAAGTGCAAGTTACAAAAATTAAAAAAAAAATAATGCTTTTTAGTTTGATTTAATTTAAAAATTAACTTAAGGATTGCGTTGCAATTGATATTAAATAGAAAATGTGGTTCTCAAGCAAAAATTTTCTATAAAATAAAAAGGGTTTACCTCATAAAACGCATACCAAGGCATATTTATTCATCAGGTACTCTTGATTCGTCAGCTGATTATTTTTTTCAACACTTATTTTAAATTTCAGCTGTCAAAATGCATAAATAAAAAACAATTTTCTCTCTTTTCTAATTTATTTCAAATGTCAAACTTCATATATAAAAAATATAAACAAAAAAATTATCTCCGAACTGCAATTACCTGATGAATAAATATGCCTTGACGAACACGAAGTTAATTTTTAATTTAAAAATTGCTTATTTTGTTTTTAAGAAATGGTAGTTCTATTTAATTGTGTATAACATAATTCTTACAAAGAGTTTTACGTTATTGCAACAGATTAGCTGGGACTCTTATATGGCTACAGAATATAAAATAATTTTAATCTATGTTAGCAATATGTTGCAGCGATATAAGGATAATGACATAAGTTTTTTGGCAAAGAGTTCATTTTAGATACCGATTTGTTAAGTTTATAGTTATAGAATAAACCGGATTATTCATTTAGTTTAACCGCTCTTTTTATATCCTTCACCTGTGGTGCACAAGGGTATATATAGCTTTGTCATTCCGCTTGTAATTTTTACAATTTTCATTTCCGACCCCATAAAGTATATATTTTCTGAAAGCTTATGAATAGAGGAGTCGATTAAGATTTGACCATCTGTCCGTGTGTTGGTTGAAATCAACTATAAGAATCACCCATATGTTTCTCAGATCTGTATATGGTATCAATCTTTTGAAAATATCCGGAGATGAATCGCTATTAAAATTCAGCACAAGCGCCTTATAACTTCCTGAGATATGAGCAAATAAACACGACTGCCTCTGTTTTTTCCCATATTTTTACCACCAAAATTAAAATTTTTCAGCCATAGAATAATTTATAGGTACTTTTGTCACTATTTGTAGATATAATATGCCTCTAGAGATATTCTTGAAAAATTTTGGATAAAGCGTGTTCTAATCGGTAAAGTTATGGGCAAAAAAAAAATTTTTTTAAATATATTCCAAAAATTTAAAAACGAAAATCAATTTTTTTCAGGTTCTAGACAACCGAGAGCGTCAATATTGATATCATCTGAAAGGACTTAGCCAGCGCAATATAAGCACATTAAAAAAAATTAAAATTCATAGTGGCCGCCACTACAAAATGGCTGCCAATAAATTTATATATGGGTCAAATCCGGTAATTTAAAATGTAACTTCTTGAACCCCCTCAATATTGGTATAAAATTAAAGGGATTAACCAGTAAAATATAGTAAATTATTAAAAAAATGTAAAATCCAAGATGGCGTCTCAAAAAATGGAGGATAAAATATTTTTAACCCCATCTATATGGTATCAAATGAAATGGCTTGACTAGTAGAATACAGTTAACTACATAAAAATTCAAAATCAAGGATGGTGTCGGAAATAATATAGAAAAATGGCGTATAATATGAAATATAGGTTAAGCTACGATGTGGGGTTATAACTGTGTACATGATGGTTAAGGGTATTATCAGATTCGGCACGGCCGAATATAGCACTCTTACTTGTTTTATCATAAACTGCGTGCATAAATGCACAAAAATGTTGTGCAGCCGTATGCGTGAGAGAATTTTAAAGTACAAAGCTATGAAAAAGTAAGCTCAGAAGTTTTTATCAAAATTTAGTCACAAAAAATTGTATTGGCTTATTAAAATGTAAAATAATGCAGTTCACACTGAATTTGCTATTTTTTAGGTAAAAGAAAAAATAATCGTAAAGATTTACATTTAAATTTAATACAAGAAATTGTTTTGGGTATAAAAAGCTATCAACAATGCAGTAAACACTGAATTTATTATTTTTTTACTTGTTAAAATAGAAAATTTTCAATAAATTTTACAGTTTTGAATTTGACTTTTTAAAAACAAAATATTTTTCTAATTCCATCATAATTTTTTACGCACTGTGTTTGAATAAATATCAATACAGCCTTTATGCTTGCGCACTCGTCACTGTCTTATGAACGACTAAATTAAAGAGCTTTTAAATAAAAGAGATGGGGTTAAAAACAATTGTTTGATGAAATGGGCACCTATGCCGTATAGAGAACGACGACAGTATAAATGAAGTCTATCATATAAAAATTTGCCCATTTTTGTACGGTGGCATTTTTATTCTGGTGAGAAGTTATAAATATGACACAAAAGTTGTAATCAACTGTTAACATCAAATAGAGCAATATTTATATGCTAGAGTCAATAAAATCTAAAATCTAAAACTACTACCACAGTGTAAAGTAAGATATATAATTGAGCGATGCCATATTTCAAAAAGGTGAGATTTTGAACATTAGGTTCATTGATACACATAGATTTCAAAAAAATTTTATGCACATGTCAGATGTTATTATTAATTTAAAATTGTTTCAGTTGTTTGCATTTTTAACTACCTTTGAGGTAGTTGGTATCTTAAATTCTACCTTTTAATAAGTTTGCTTTTTAAGTTTTGTCCCAAACTTGATTTACTGACCAGAGAGTGTTATTGTTTAACTGAGCGAAATTCACTAACAATCATGATTTCTTTCAGATAGTGAAGATGCTCTCATATATCGGTACGGGTTGTCCAATTCAATTCCGAAAATATTTTTAAAATTTTCCTTTACTCTGACAAAAATTTAACGCAATTAAAAATAAGGAAGAATGCTATAAGCGACCGTTTCTAATTGGATAAGTACTACTATCCAATACTAGCCAATACTTTCAAAAATACTTGCAAAACTTATTAAAAAAGAATGTATCCGATTTGAGAATCTTTAAAAATTCTACCCGATCATCAGTTTGGCTTTCGGCATAATCATGGGACCCCTGAACAATGTCACAGAGTTGTTGAAACAATAATAGATGCATTAGAAAATCAGCAATGCTGATATACCCAGATATAGCCACAAATACGGATGTTATGATTGCCACATATACAGGTGATACTGCTATATTAGCGGTCAAAGAATCAGAGTCTGAAGCTTAAGCAACAGTTTAAACACAACTTGACTTAATAAGCGTATGGTTAAAAAACTGAAATATAAAAGTGAATGCAGTTAAGTCAACTCATGTTACTTATACCCTTAAAGAGGGCGACTGTCCGCCCGTTTATCTTAATGGTATTATGATTCCCAAATCTAATTGTTTTAATTATCTTGGCATGATATTGATAGACGTTTAACATGGAAAAATCATTTACAACTGAAGAGAAAGCAACTTGATATAAAAACAACGAAAATGTATTGGCTACTAGGTCCAAACTCAGAATTGAGTCTAAACAACAAATTAACATTCTATACGACAATTTTAAAGCCTATCTGGACTTATGGAATTTAGTTATAGGGAACAGCATCGTACTCCAACATTGATATTATTCAGAAATATCAGTCTAAAACTATAAGGCTTATAACACGTGCGAACTGCATTTACCTGATGAATAAGTATGCCTTGAAATGTAAATAGATTGCAAATAAATATATATGTATATAAAAAAAAAATAAATAAGTCTACATAAGTATAATTACCACATGGTAGCACAGCATAGCATATATTTCAGATTTTATGTTCATGGTTTTATGTTAAAGTTAGCTGTCTTGCTTATAGGAATATAATAAAACCACTATGTAATATATGTATGAATGTATGTATGTATATATGTATGTATATATGTATGTATGTGGCGTTTAAATATGCCCTGAAGGAAACCTGGGGGCAAGTGTCTCCAAGTAACCAGTTTTGTCGACTATTGTGGTGACTTCTTGGCGACATTGTCAACAAAGTGTCTAAATTTTTTTTTATTTTCTTTGATGAGAAAAAAATGTATACACAATAAATAAGAATTCTAATTAAATGAAATGTACCTAATTTACTTTTAATATTTGATATTTAATGAATTCCTTAATTATATTTAATAAAACATCATATTTTAACAAAAGTTTCATTAACGACGTCTATTTCTGAAAAGTATCAAAAGTGTAGACTAGAATTACTTAAATGCACTATTGAATATCTGGTGACAATGTCTACATATGGCCCTTAAAGAACTACCTACTCAGTAGTACCAGCGTCAGTAGTAGATTTCCAATGACACGCACATGTTAAATGTTTATAGTAAAAAGCATTGTCGGGGGTATAATAAGTCACTAGTACTGGTGACAGTGTCAATATTGGGTCAGTACAGATTCACTAGTGACATTTCCTACAGGGTGTTTAGAATAAAACTAACCTTTCTTTATGCGTCTGCAAATAAGTTAGTAAAAACTTTTTGTTTTTTCGAACCATGCCAAAAAGTATTAGATTACATCGGCTAAGTCTCTTGGTAGTTTTAAGAGTGTTAAAAAAATCTTCATATATTTTACAACGCTATAGTCAAATGCATAATTAGTAACTTTCATACGAATACCGAGTAAGTTGCAACGCAAGAAAAAATTCTTGGTTTTTATTTTAATTACAACTTTCATAAACATTCAAAAGGTAAAGGCCATTATTTACACATGTATGATAATATGAATTTACTCTGTTATTCCCTCTCTCTGTTTATTTACTATAAAAGTTGAAACGAAATTACTTCTTCTCTAACTCAATAAAAATCAAAATACATCTGTAGTTTCACCAAATCAAAAAACAAAATCCAATTGAATTTGTAGCCATTTTAGTAAAATTATATAATAAAAGCATAGTTTAAAAACTCAGGCCGGATAACACAAACATATACAAACGCACACAAATATAAATTTCACATCAAATGCAAAAGAACTAACGATGTTATACAAAGTGTATTTAGAAGCACATTTTTATTTATACAAATTAGAAAAGTGAATTTGGTTTTATTTTTATTTTTTTTATTTTTTTAAGAAGAGGAAGAGGGCTTGTTTTAGAGAAAAAACGTGTCATTGTTGCTAAGGTAATTGGCGGGCGAGGGTGCAAACACATTTTGGCGCTTAAGAAAAAGTTTTAGATTTTAAGGAAATTTAAAAAATTAAATAAAATTTTGGAAAATGTAAAGAATAAAATAAAAGTTTTAAAAAGTTGCAAAAACAAAAAGACGGCCTTCAAAACAAAACCACAGAGAAAACAAATGAATCAAAAACAGCATGTCTTAAGAGATTCGTTTTAATATATTCCCATCAAAATAAATAAAACGAAAAAAGTTTTAAATTATTATAAACGAATAATAACACAATCAGCAGAGAACTTTAAACAAGTTTAATATATAAGACAGTACTAAAACAGAAGAAAATAATAAATAATAAATCCGAAATGGAAAGTGTCATGTCTCTTTTTGAGAATGCAGATCCTTTTAAAACATGGTGGCCTACAATTGCGGCCATTTTGGTTGGAGTCGTAATCACAATACGGTGGGTAGTATTTTTTTTTTTCATTTTAACTACCACAAATTGAATAAAAGTTTAAAATATTTTCGGTAAAACACAACAAACAGATTAACTTAAATAAAGCTAAACTGATAAAAAAAAACGGAAAAAAATAAAGAGAAAACGTAAAAGTTTTAAATTCAATTGTGGGACATTTTGTATGGTGCAACCATTAAGAGAAACCTTTAAAGTAAAGTGAAAGAAATAAAAGTTGCCGTAGTCTTATAGAAAAATTGTTGTTTAAAATTTTTAAATAATTGACTTTTTGAGTTGTTTTTAAATTCTAATTATATTTCTAATCAATTAGTTTAGTTTTTTAGTTGATATTAAATGTTTTCAAAAAACCAAGGCATATTTATTTATCAGGTAGTCTTGTAACAAGACTCTTGTTTTGTCAGCTAATTACTTTTTGCTTCACTTATTTTTAATTTCAACTGTCAAAGTCTATAGATAAAAATCAATATTGTCTTCTCTCTCATTAATTTCAAATGTCAAACTTCATATATAAAAATATAAACAAAAACAAGTAAGAGTGCTATATTCGGCCGTGCCGAATCTTATATACCCTTCACAACGTGTAGTCATGCAATAACAGTAGTTTGTATCACCATTTATCTCATATGAAATACGTACATACATGTAAAAAACATACATATATAAAAACATCCCATTGCAGAATTATAAATTGAGTTTACGTTTGTGTTTCCAAAAAAAAATTACAAAAAAATATAAAAAAAAAAATTTAGAAAAATGTATTAAAAACAAAAAAAAAAACAATAAAAAATATTTAAAAAAATTAAAAAAAACATTAAAAAAAAATAAAACCATAATATATAAAAATCAATATGTGTTTGTATGTTTGTTTGTGCTTTATAGACGGTTAAACGGCTGGACCGATTTCGTTGAAATTTTCACAGAATCTTTTTGTATGTCTGGAAAAAACTAAAGGCTATACTTTGGTTTTAAATTGTAAGTAATTGATTAAATTGTAAAAATTGTAATTGAGTAAAAAATGGGCGCAATTGCAATAGTAGGCGTGGCCACATGAATTAAATACTAAAATTCGTATATTTGGAAAACGATATCGATTAAAGTAGTAAAATTTTGCAAGATCAACTTTGACATCCAAATGAACATTAAGGCAAGAAATGGGTGCATTATCAATAGTGGGTATGGCACCTACCATATGAATTAAATACTAAAATTCGTATATCTGGAAAACGATAACGATAAGAGTACTAAAATAAACTATAGAGAGGTCTCTCGAATTCGGGCAGTATACTATGGCAGCCTTCTTGGATATAGAAGGGGCCTTCAATAACGTAACCACCCTTGCGATTCAGCATGCCCTCACTGGTCTAGATGTTGAGGAGTACATCAGCAACTGGCTAGTGTCCATGCTGAGCACAAGGGTGGTTATTGCTAATCTTGGTAACACCACTATATCAAGGCTAGTGGAGAGAGGTACACCTCAGGGCGGTGTGATCTCTCCACTGCTTTGGCTTATTGTTGTTAACAAGATTCTTATTGAACTGGACAATAGCTTAATAAAGGTCGTGGCTTATGCGGACGATGTTGTGATACTGGTATCGGGACTGTTTCCGGGCGTGATTAGTGATATCATGTCCGACGCCTTGAGATTACTAAGAAACTGGGCCACGGACAGCGGTCTAGTAGTAAATCCAAGCAAAACGGAACTGGTACTGTTCACAACAAAGACAAAGATTCCAAGCTTCAGACCACCGAGGTTGGGGAACTGCGAAATTCCCCTATCGGATAGGACGAAATATCTGGGTATTATCCTGGACTCTAAATTGTCATGGAAGCTGAACGTCCAGCAGAGGGTGAAGAAGGCTACGGTGGCCTACTACACGTGTCGTGGGATGTTTGGTAGGAAATGGGGACTTACCCCCAACATGATTAAATGGATGTATACGGCCGTAGTACGTCCGATTCTCACTTATGGATCTCTGGTATGGTGGACTGCAACAGGGCGTAAGTATGTTGTGGACCAGTTGTATAGAGTACAGAGATCGGCGTGCATTGGGATAACGGGAGCGATGCGAACTAGTCCTTCGGAGGCGCTGAACACTATGTTGCATCTCGTTCCCATAGATATTCATATATTGGCCACATCCGCAAGTAGTGCGGTGAGGCTTAATGCGACTGGATGTTGGAGGTCGAGGACATATGGCCATGCGAGTATATTGGCCACGCTGCCTTCGAGCGTGAATCAACCCTCTGACTACATTACGCCCTACATGGATTTTGATGGGGCGTTCAGGGTTCTTATTCCCTCCAGGAGAGAGTGGAATGGGGGTCGCCTTTTGGGGAGTTTTGACACCAGGATCTATACTGACGGTTCGAGGATGGAATGTGGTGTTGGATCTGGTGTCTTCTCTGATGGACCGGAGATTGAACTCTCCTTCCGTCTTCCGGATGATTGCAGCGTTTTTCAGGCGGAAGTACTCGCTATCAGGGAAGCATGTAGGATACTGAATGACGGGAATATCCACGGGAGCATTGGTATATTTGTCGACAGTCAGGCGGCACTCTTGTCACTCAGGTCATACATTATTACGTCTAAATTAGTTGGCCAATGTAGAAAGGAACTGTCAAGGCTTGGTCAGCGGGCTGACGTTACTCTAGTTTGGATTCCTGCGCATAAGGGCCACTATGGTAACGAGCGTGCTGATGAGCTAGCCAGGGGAGGATCTGCTCTGGATATCTCTAATGCAATTGCAGTTGCAATCCCGTTGGGGACTATTAAGAGCAGAATCTCCAGACACTTTCTCCGGAAGGCTGATAACAGGTGGCGTGGACTGAGCACGTGTAAGGTGGCACGGCTTACGTGGCCCTCTTTTGATGCACGACGTACATTGCAACTTACCAGTCGGAGTCGGAGGGACATATCGAGGTTGCTGGCGGTATTGACGGGTCACTGGATGTTAGGCAAACATGCAAGTCGGCTCGGACTCCCATCGAACGACCATTGTCGCAGTTGTCTGGATAGAGAGAAGGAGGAATCGGTTTTCCACTTTCTCTGCGAATGTCCTGCATTGGCGGCTAAGAGACACAGATTTCTGGGCGAACATATACTAGGTGGCCTCTCTGCGATATCTGAAGTTGGACTGAATTATCTACTGAGATATATCAGGGCCACGGGGTGGATCTAGTACCCTTACTCTTGGATTTTATTCTGAGATACGCTAGAAGCTGACGAGTGATGTGGTCCTGTCAAAACGGAGTCATACAGACTCTACTTGACTGTTGGCGTGCAGCGAACTACCACGATAACCAACCAACCAACTAAAATTTTGCAAAAGCAACTTTGATATACAAATAAACATTTATGGAAGAAGTGGGTGCATTGAAAATAGTGCACGTGGCACCTGCCATATGAATTAAATACTAAAATTTGGAGTGGCGAAGCACACCGGGTATTAGCTAGTAATATATAAAATAAAAAAAAGTTTTTTTTGGCTCCACGTTTACTCTAACCAGTATATATGTATGTATGTTGTTGTTGTAATTGTGAAAAAAACGAGGTGGTCCTAGTTTTTTGCTCATATCTCAGAAAGTTATCACGCGATTCTGCAGAATTTCAATAGCGATTCATTCCTGGATATTTCCAAGAGATTGATACTATATACAGATCTGAGGAACATATGGTTGCTTCTAAAAGTTGATTTCAACCAACACACGGAGAGACAAATAGATGGTCAGGGCTCAACTACTCCTCAATTCAAAAGCTTTCAGAAAATATATACTTTATGTGGTCGCAAATGAAAATTGTAGAAGTTACAAACGGAATGACAAACCTATATACACCCTTGTACCCTTGTGCATAAAAATGTTGTTCGAAATATATTTTTTTTCTCCAAAATTGAAATCAAATTGATAAATTAGTTTAAATGTTTAATAAAATGTTTTAAAAGAGCCGAATTATAAAAAAACAAGTAAGAGCACTATATTCGGCTGTGCCGAATCTTTTATACCCACCACCAATTTTGTGTACATTTAAAGTACATTATTTATTATTTTGTTAATCACTATGGAATAATCTCTTTAAAATAAAATATGTATTACTTTCTTTATAGAGGGTGGTTAATTTTTAGGGGCCCCTGTTGAAGGTGAACCACACATAAGCAACAAGCTTTTTTTTTGCATTTCATTTGACATTTCTCAATCTTAGACTAACTTAATTTGAACAGTGGAAAGATACCTAAATGAGCAACGCGCTAAAGTTATTAGGGTTTAATTATTTATTTTATTTGATCTCTTTTTTTAAATTTTCATATTTAAATATCCAATTTTTGTATTTAAATTCTCAATATTTCGCAACTCCTTCGTGTAGCATCTTCAGGAAAATTCATTATTATTAATTATTAATTAATTAATTATTATTAATTAATTACTTGTAAATTAATTTTCAGGTTTAATATTCAGGTTTTTTTTATGAAAATGGGCGTTCAAAACAAAATGCATTTTATGCACTTCGTAATTCTTTTGATCAACATAATCCTGCCTTCTTAGTTCGTTGAATGGGAACCACTGCTGGTTTTTGCGATAGTGTGGCAAAAGAGCAGCCAACATCGCCTCATCATCATGCCCAGCAATTTAACATCAACATTGTCATTGAAAATTTTGACCATCAGATACTTCGATATGCTACAAAAATGCTTTTGTAAATGTAGTCTTTCAATGAAAGTGGGCGTTAAAGTAGGCGTGTCAATAAGGAGTCTGCTAATAAATACAACTTAGATATTTCAATATAGTCCTTTATTTTCCAATAAATCTTGTCAATAGAGAAATTACATGAATTTAAGATAAATCGTTATATGGGAGGTAGGCGTTAAAGTGGACGTGTCACCTAAACTTTTAGGCACAACAATTACATTGATTAGAAGGATATACGTAGCAAATTTGATCATCAAACCTCTAAATTTGGCGGTTTTATGAGCTTTTAAATTTCATAAACGGTAAATAACGTGAAAAGTGGGCATTATAGTAGGCGTGTCAAAGTTGTATTTGCGAATGAGTACAACTTAGATGTTTCAATATAGCCGTTTATTATTCCAAAATTTTTATTAATAGAGAAATTATATGAATTTTAGGTAAAGCGTTATATGGGAGGTGGGCGTAAAAGTGGGCGTGGCCCCTTAATTTTCTGGCACAGTAATGACATTTCCTAGGGGCTATACGTAGCAAATTTGATCATCATACCTCTAATTTTGGTGGTTTTATGAACTTTTAAATTTCATTAACGGTAGATAACGTGAAAAATGGGCGTTATAGTAGGCGTGTCAAAGTTATTTCTGCGAATGAGTACAGCTTAGATGTTTCAATATAGCCCTTTATTATTCCAAAATTTTTATTAATAGAGAAATTATATATTATATATTAGATATTTCAATATAGTCCTTTATTTTCCAATAAACCTTGTCAATAGAGAAATTACATGAATTTAAGATAAACCGTTATATGGGAGGTAGGCGTTAAAGTGGACGTGTCACCTAAACTTTTTGGCACAACAATTACATTGATTAGAAGGATATACGTAGCAAATTTGATCATCAAACCTCTAAATTTGGCGGTTTTATGAGCTTTTAAATTTCATTAACGGTAAATAACGTGAAAAGTGGGCGTTATAGTAGGCGTGTCAAAGTTGTATTTGCGAATGAGTACAACTTAGATGTTTCAATATAGCCGTTTATTATTCCAAAATTTTTATTAATAGAAAAATTATATGAATTTTAGGTAAAGCGTTATATAGGAGGTGGGCGTAAAAGTGGGCGTGGCCCCTTAATTTTCTGGCACAGTAATGACATTTCCTAGGGGGCTATACGTAGCAAATTTGATCATCATACCTCTAATTTTGGTGGTTTTATGAACTTTTAAATTTCATTAACGGTAGATAACGTGAAAAATGGGCGTTATAGTAGGCGTGTCAAAGTTGTTTCTGCGAATGAGTACAGCTTAGATGTTTCAATATAGCCCTTTATTATTCCAAAATTTTTATTAATAGAGAAATTATATGAATTTTAGGTAAAGCGTTATATGGGAGGTGGGCGTAAAAGTGAGCGTGGCACCTTAATTTTCCGGCACAGTAATGTCATTGCCTAGGGGGATATACCTAGCAAATTTGTTCATCATATCTCTAATATTGGTGGTTTTATGAGCTTTTAAATTTCATTAACGGTGGATAACGTAAAAAGTGGGCGTTATAGTAGGCGTTTCAAAGTTATTTTTGCGAATGAGTACAACTTAGGTGTTTCAATATAGCCCTTTATTATTCCAAAATCTTTATTAATAGAGAAATTATATGCATTTTAGGTAAAGCGTTATATGGGAGGTGGGCGTAAAAGTGGGCGTGGCACCTTAATTTTCTAGCACAGTAATGACATTGCCTAGGGGGATATACCTAGCAAATTTGATCATCATATCTCTAATATGGGTGGTTTTATGAGCTTTTAAATTTCATTAACGGTGGATAACGTAAACAGTGGGCGTTATAGTAGGCGTGTCAAAGTTATTTTTGCGAATGAGTACAACTTAGGTGTTTCAATATAGCCCTTTATTATTCCAAAATCTTTATTAATAGAGAAATTATATGAATTTTAGCTAAAACGTTATATGGGAGGTGGGCGTAAAAGTGGGCGTGGCATATTGATTTTCCGTTACAAAAAAGCTCCTCACCAAAAAGCAAAGTGTGCAAAATTTCAGAGTCGTACATCCAAGTTTGTTGCTTTTATGACGTTTTTGTTTTTAAATATACCGAAAAATACACTGTGCGGTATAAATTTTCGTACATTTTCTTCGATAACTCCTCTCCTAATGCATAGATTTAGATAATTTTCAAGGAATAATATTGTTTTTACTCAGGAAATATATATTGGAAGTTTCATGAGTCTACGTTAATCCGTTTGGACACAATTCCATTTTATTCGATGTTCGTAGGACACGGTTTTTTCGACCTACTCTTGCTTTTCGAGCTAGAACTCTCTTCCTAATATTCCAATTTAGCCCATTTTCAATACCAAACAAACCTTGTATATAAGAAAGATTCTGGCGAAATTTGAGCCCCCTAGCTTTTTCGGTGTGACCTCTATCGTGCTTTCAACAGACGGACAGACGGACAGACGGACGGACATAGCTAGATCGTCATCAAATCAAACCCTGATTCAGAATATATATACTTTATGGGGTCTAAAATGGATATTTCGATGTGTTACAAACGGAATGACAAAATGAATATACCCCCACCATTTTTTTGGTGGCGGGTATAAAAATAAACCATATAAAAATATGTTTTGTTTTAAATATAATGAAGCAAATATTTCTTGTATCCCGGTATATTACTCAGGATTCTCCTTTTAATATTAAGGTATGTCAGAAAACTTCTTCACTTTGTCTGATAAATATTCCTTGCCAATAAATATTTGTTTATATGAAGGTCGTTGCTAGAAATTGTTTAATCAATTAAATGCTTGTTTTACTTTTAATTTTAGTTATATTTTTATTTGATATAATTAATATTTATACCAGTGATCAGCTTTGAGTCGTTATTTCAATATTCATAGATAGTTTTAAAATATGAGTATAAGTGCGTATAAATCATTGAAATTTAACTGAGCTGACGTACGCATACGCACAACAGCGATAATTTATAAGTACAACACACAAAGAACATAAGAACTACGTCGTACTTATATTTATAGCGTCCCATACTTATATGACTTGCAAAACTACTCATGTTGATTTATATTTTTAAGAAACTACTTATCTTCATAGAATGATGCAAGTTGACTCAACAACAAACACATTAACAGCTTTCATTTGTATGAAGAAGAAACAATGTTGCCAGGTCGGAGAGTGCAAGATATTTTTGGCCGCCAAAAAATTTGCAATGTTACAATGTGTAATATACAATTTTTGCAAGTACCTATCACTATTTAATTATTAAATAAATGGAACTGATTATGGCCTTTAGGCTAAGTTTTGGTTGGTTTCTATAATAAGAAGTAAACAATAACAGTTATTTTGTGTTTTTTATTTTCATGTTTAAATTTTTTGCAGCAAATTAAAAAACTGCGTTCTTAGGTGCTCGCTTAAATTTGAAAGATAACACGCAAAAACAAAATCTCTTAAACATACATCAAAGCAAGCACTTTATTTTTGCTTGTTGTTTTTGTATTATTTTGTTAAATTTAAATTGTCTATGTTTTTTAACAATCCACAATTATTATGATGAATGCCAAAAGTGTTATCTGGCAAGCCTAGTAAAAACACACAACTTCATAATGACTACGCGAGTCATACGTGCTTTTGTTCGTCTTTTTATCTTGCATGAACGACAATAGCAATCAACTGAGTCATATGTGTTGATGAATATAAGTACTGTAAGTACATTTCATTTAAAAGTGCGTGTAAGTAGTGAAGAATTTTCATTAAGTTTGAATGCCTATAAATCAACGAAATAATGAATAATGATTCAAGTTGACTTACTTCATTAGTATTCGTTGCAGATCTCTGATTTATACCCTTTACACGACTGTGCAAAAGGGTATGTACAGGTTTGTCATTCCGTGTGAATTTTCTACAATATTTATTTCCAACCACATAAAGTATATATTTTCTGAAAGCTTATGAATAGCAGAGTCAATCAAGAATTATTTATCTGTCCGTCTGAATGTTTGTCCGTCTGAATGTCTGTCCGTGTGTATGTCGAAATAAACTTTTTTAAAGCCCCCCCGACATCACCAAGACCCGTCTAAGGTATCAAAATATTAGAAATATTCGGGAGCAGATTGGTATTAGAATTTGAGCAAATAAACACGACTGTCTCTGTTTTTTTGCTTATTTTTACCACAAAAATTAAAAATTTCTAACCCTAGGATAACTTATAGATACGGTTGTTACTATTTATAAATTTGGTATGCCTCTGGAGATAGTAATTAAAAATTTTGGACAAATTGGTCACTAACCAGTAAAAATATACATGTTTTTAAATATATCAAAAGTTTTTAAACTCCTAAATAATTTTTGAACACGCTTAAGACATTAAATTATAAGCCGTAAAAAAATTTTTCTAAGAAAAACCTTCAAATCGGTTTGAAATCAACTAAGACAATAGCACCAAAGTACAACTGCTTCGGTGTTTTTCCTAAAATTTGCAAACGAAAATCGATATTTTTCAGTTTCCAAGAGAACCAATATGGGGATCAAATAAAAGGGCTTGAGTATTAAAATATAGTCAGATATGAAAAGAAAAAAATTCAAGATGGCGTCCTAGATTAAGTGGCCAATTTATGAGTCAAATTAATATCAATAAAGTCAATATTAGTATCAAAAAAAGCTCTCGACCAGTACAATGTAGTAAACTTTAAAAAAGTGTACAATGGAAGATGGCGGTCAGAAACAATATGGCGGTACAAATATTTTTAACTGCATCAAAATGGGTGTCAAATAAAAGGGCTTGACAAGCAGAATACAGTTAACTTTTTAAAAATTCAAAATCAAAAATGAAGTCGGAAATAATAAAGAAAATGGCGTATTACATGAATTTTATAATCTAGACTTAGCTACGATGTGGTGTTTTTACCTATGCATATGATGCTGAAGGGTAGTATAAGATTCAGCACGGCTGAATATAACACTCTTTCTTGTCTTAATAATATTTTATTTTCTTTTTGCTGTTGCTTTAACCCCAAAAACAGAATCTAATCATAGTATGTTGCTCTTAGATTACAATTACCACAACCATGTTTTTCCTTTTCGTGCACATGTTTTCTCTTCTTGACGACTTAATAATATTCCCATTTTAATTATAATGTTACAAAGCTTTCCCGATTACTTCTGTTCATTGAAAACATGCTACGGTAAGCCTTGTTTATTGAAAAACCATTTTATTTTTGCAGCAAATATGTTTGAAAGAATTAAAAATTCCAATAATTTGTTAAGAAACTTTAAATGTTTAAATTAAAAAAAAAATGTTTAAACGTACGTGCAGACAAGATTAAGGATTTTGTACGTGTTATTATCACACACAATTTTTATTTTTTCAACCATTACTCATAAAAAAATGTTAAGCTAAATAGAAATTTTCAACAACTTAATAATGAAAATGGTTGGTCACGTTTCTCATGAGAGACAGGTAATGAAAGAGAAATGGAGAATTTTAAACTATATGCAGAGGGATTTAATAAAGAATTCTATAGTGGTAATTTTGAGCAGAGTATTTAATAAATAAACATCAGCAAATTGCAAAAAATATATTATTTAATATAAGGAAAAAATAAATGAAATTTAAACATTTCATTAATGCTCATACTTAATGTAGATACAGATGTGTATCACTGCAATGATATTTTTGTTTTAATTTTAAAATTATATTTCTGCAGATTTTAACAGATTATGGTGCAAACCAATATGCCACTATCATGCATCATTTACCCTGTATTCGTGCAATACTGCTTAACCAGCATAAAGTCAATAATTCGATTAAAACACACATTTTTTTGTTCATATAAATCGTTCTTGTGGTTTCGATGTGGAGAAAAGTGGAAAATGTTCACATTTTAATGAATATTATTTTATTAATCGATAAAGTTTTTATTTCATATCTAATTACCTTATAATAAAATAAATATAAAAATTTACTCAAATTAATTTAACTTGCCACAATTCGATGATTCAATAAAACCCATATTCGTTAGTCAATATATTTTGAGTGAATTTTTTGTGCTCTTCAACATTAGTGGAAACAGAAGTACATATAGGTTACTCCAATTATGTGTTAAGCCAAAAAATAACTATTTTCTAATTTGTTTAATCTACATAAGTATGTCTGTCAGTTTGCCTGCCAGTCTGTTTGTCTGTCTGATTTAAACATATTCACAACCCAACTAAAGAAGTGAATTCGTTTATATTTATTCAAATGATTTATAGTAAGACCCCACACATAGGTCGGATTTGCTTAGTCACATCCATTGATAAGAAAACTTTAAAACAATAGTTGGTCATAATATTCGACTACTAAGCCCTTTTCGCTGGTCTAAATTCTAGACAGTTTTGTGGATTTGCTTGTCGAGGCACCAAAACCACATTGATATTGAGGTACCCCTGCAATGTTAATGAAGCAACTAATAACCAGTATGTTTTTTAAATATGATTTGTCATGTATGTGACTCATATGTAATTCTGCATGTCTGACAAAAGATGTTTTACAGTAAACTGCCGCTAACTGTTTTCAAGCGGCAGAAATTTTTGCCAACAGCTGATGTCAGGTGGCTTGTCAGATCAAGATAGAGCAATCCGAAGTTGAAATTTTCGGTATCCGAATAATCGAAAAAATAAATTCTTTTATATTTCCGTTATCCATTGGTTTTTTTAGAATTACGGTTCGATTTTTTTTTTTGGGAAACCGGTTTTTCGTATATGCCGAAATTATAATTACTTTAAAGAAGCTAGATCGGGCCGAAAAAAAGTAACAGCTTTTCCAAGCATTGTTTGATATATATTTCTGTACCTTTGATAAATATTGCAGCTGCTCCTCTCACAATAAAATAAAAACAAAAAAAGTAACTTTTACTTTATCACAAATCTTCGGCGTTAGGCAAAAGACATTAAGTCAAAAAATTACACTCTGAGTTTTTGATTGGGTTTAATTTAATATTTTTTTATCATTTGATTTTTTCTTTTTTTGTATTTTCGTAATATATGCACCAATAATATGTACGTAAAAAAAATTTGGCCCCCTAGGCCCTCTCTTTGTCCCTCATTTTACTTGGCAAATATAGCCTCTAGGATGAAGGGAATTTTTTATCCAAGAAAAAAATAGTAGTCTTGGCAAATGTATTTGCCTATGGGCTGAAAGAAAATTCTTTTATAAAAAAAAATTTTATTGAAACGTATGTTGTTTTATATTTTTTTATTTATTTAAGCTATTAAGGAAATAATTTATAAATAATTTGAACAAAAATAACATGTGCAATACATGGTACTCGCCAAATCAGTCACGTGATAATATACATTTGTGCGACTATATTTGCCATAGGTGGAGGAGGCCGCGTCATGATATCTGCAATTTGAGATTGCTGAAATGGCGGATCTGTGGACCAATACATTCGAATACTGGGTAGATTTACTAGGCTCATACGTATGATTAGGCCCATATGAGCCTTGAACTCTTTCAGGGTCAGAGTGAAAACACGACCTTTTTGCATAGCATACAGTTTGGACTACTCCACTATTATTATGCATATTTCTGAAACCAAAAATTATACACAAAATAAAAACTAGTATATTGCAATTGTAAGAAGTAACCTTCAAAATTACAAACGGCAATAAACACATCCTATGCTGATGGCATTTTCTCATGTATATTTACAGTAGGTTTTAGAACTTGGGAATATTCATAAGTGCAATCCTGAAATCCAGTAAAAACGGGGCTTTTATAGGCACTCATCGTCTATCTGAACCGGAAAGTCTTCTCTGGTGGTATAAAAAGTTTTGGCGTTTCTAGTATAAGTAAAGCATTAGAAGTCGTTGCAATTGG
This sequence comes from Phyto melanocephala, assembly GCA_941918925.1. NCBI lineage: Eukaryota > Metazoa > Arthropoda > Insecta > Diptera > Rhinophoridae > Phyto > Phyto melanocephala. The sequence goes on along the minus strand of OW799233.1, from coordinate 130,762,891 downwards.
CTCAGCCTCTACAGCAACTGGTAACGGGTTACGACTAATGCGGACCTTTTTAATTACAGCAGACTCTACAGAATTATTGCCTTCGAAACAAATTTCTATCGGTTTATCGTCTTGGATTTTCATAGCATCATTTTCTAGAAAAATAATATCCTCTTCATCCATATTTGTAGCAGCTTCTTCCCCATTGTCACTGCTGTCACAAAGCAAAAGTTGTTCAATTTGATCCGTATTAAGGAAGAAAAAACGATCACGGACGTGTCCATTCATTATAAATTTTGTATTTATAATAACTTACTTAACATTGTTTAATCAAAAATAACACTCGAAATACTATAATAATACAATATTAAAAAGTAATGCACGAAATATGTCTGCTCTGATTGATTTCGAATAATTAGTGAATGAATAATTAGTGAAAGACACAAGCAGCGCAAAAAAAGCTTGCAACTTATAACAATAACAAACAAAATCCGTTTTTGGTCAATTGAATTTCATCATTAACAGTTAAAAACAGACATGCACCAAACAATTTAAAACTGTATACTCAGACCTACATACATATAATGATGAAAATAAACAACAAACATTCGATTATTTTTAGGTGCCTTTTTTTCCGTTTCAGTCCGCAGGCAAACATACTTGCCAAACACGTTTGCCAAAGTTGTGGGCAGCTCGAAACTTACACAAACCTCGCTAATATATTTTTTAAAAGGTAAGAGGTGCCGCCAAAATATGCTTTAGTTTTAGACAGATGCATCCTACGCTCTCTTCACACAACCCCTCTAAAGTAAGTTGACTTTTTGACCAACTTTGAGGCCACCTAGCGGGCAAATGGGGGCAGATAAGAACCTACCGCCTACCACATTTGTGTTGCCACTATCGTCTGCTGTAAACCAGTATTGAACAAATTAACTCGATCTCCTACAGAAACAATTATATGATGACAACCCCTTGGCAAGTATGTTTGCCTCTGGTCGTCAAAGGGTTAACTTAAGTCTGAAATAACTGCTTCAAATCGTAGTCATTTGATCTTACTGATTCAAAAAAATTAATATTGTGTTTGATATTAAGCAAAAACTGCAGTTTCTTTATTAACCATTTTTTGACTAACTTCAAAGTATTATGAGTCTGTATTGAGTTGGTATGCAAACCAATAACTTTTTTATAATTTGTAAACAAGGCCATCCATATCGAAGAGACATTGAACCCTCTTATTCTTTTTATTACACAGTCACAAATTAAAGTGTATTTCGAATTGAATACATATCCACGGGAGGCCCAGTGGACTAGTGGACTAGGTAGTGTATTGGTCTGCTAGTCAGGGTTTGATTTCCGCAGAGACTTTGGACTGGTCTGCTTTCCTTTCTTTCCTATTTTCTATTCTCTTCAGGTCTCATAAAGGGATCAATATGATGAACCCAAGTGAGATGTACAATAGCTGCCCGTTCTACCAGTTGAAGTAGATGAGCGAGTGTTCAGCGAACAGACTTGTTTATATTTAAAAGGTAAACAATTTCTGCAACAACACTAACCAAAATTACATGCACATACCTACTTGCAATAAACCATAAAAAAACAAGCAATGGCATAAATGGCACGGATGGAAATCATGGTACAATTGTATTTTTTAAGGTACATTTTTGACCTTGTTGGTACCGTGGTACTACCGCGAGCTACTTGGTACAATTTAAAAATTTGTCCATGTTCTTTTTAATTTTGTTTGTGTGTGTTTTATTTTATTCTATCAACTTCTGTTCCAGGTGGTGTCAAGTCTGCAACGACAAAATCTGCCTAGTACACTATTGCAAACTTCTTAGAAAAATCACCTATTAATTTGACATCATTTGGTACATGAATTCGACTTGGCTGTTGTTATGTATATTTTATTTTACTTATGATTTGTAAGCATGTAAGGTGGACTTCAATAATGAAGTACTAAAATGGTTCGATAAGTTTACTCCAGAAAAAGTTATTATGGGAGAAACAAATTCAATAGTAACTCTTCTGGTGAAAATGTGTCCACACGTACAAACAAACTTTGAAGCAATAAATAGTCAGTACAGAGCACTAGCCGATGTGATTGAACTTAGATCACAAAAAGATTCAAATATTTCCTATTTTTGGTCTTAAGTATCACAGATGAAAAATGAATTAAATGAGTTCATGTTCCCAGATATTTCAAGAATGGTAAGATGAATTCTGTCTATTCCAAATTCCTCGGCCAACGTCGAACGAGTTTTTTTTTCTAAAACAAAGGAAACAAATAGACTGCACGTTTCTACTGTTTCAAATTTGATGCAAATATAAGATTTATTGAATACAATTCTTGTTGATTTAATTTTAAAATAACAGAAAGTTTATTATCTTAAAGTTTTTAATAAATAAAATTTGTTTAATAATCGATCTCTACGTATGTACCTATGAATGTAATATTTAATATTTTTATAACCGCCACGAAAAAAATGGTCGGGGGAATATTCATTTTGTCATTCCGTTTGTAACACATCGAAATATCCATTTTAAACCCCATAAAGTATATATATTCTGAATCGGGGTTTGATTTTATGACGATCTAGCTATGTCCGTCCGTCTGTTGAAAGCACGCTAGAGGTCGCACCGAAATAGCTAGAAAGCTCAAATTTTGCCAGAATCTTTCTTATAGACAAAGTTTGTTTGGTATTGAAAATGAGCTAAATCGGAATATTAGGAAGATTGTTATAGCTCGTAAAGCAAGAGTAGGTCGAAAAAACCGTGTCCTTCGAACATCGAATAAAATGGAATTGTGTCCAAACGCATTAACGTAGATTCATGAAACTTCGAATGTATATTTCCTGAGTAAAAACAATATTTCTCACTGAAAATTATCTAAATCTATGCATTAGGAAAGGAGTTATCGGTCAAAATGTACGAAAATTTATACCGCACAGTGTATTTTTCGGTATATATAAAAACAAAAACGTCATAAAAGCAACAAAATTGGATGTACACCTCTAAAACTTTGCACACATAGTTTTTTGGTCAAATGCTTTTTTCTAACGGAAAATAAATGTGACGCGCCCACTTTTACGCCCACCTTCCATATAACGTTTTACCTAAAATTCATATAATTTTTCTACGAATAAAGATTTTAGAATAATAAAGGACTATATTGAAACATCTAAGTTGCATTCATTATTAAAAGTAATTTCGACACACCTACTATTACGCCCACTTATCACGTTATCCACTGTTAATGAAATTTAAAAGCTCATAAAATCGACAAAATTAGAGCAACGATAACGAAATTTGCTATAGATAGCCTTCTAGTCAATGTCATTGTTACGCCGGAAAATTTAGGTGACACGCCCACTTTAACGCCTGCCTCCCATATAACGGTTTATCTCAAATTCATATAATTTCTCTATGAATAAAGATTTTGGAATAATAAAGGACTATATTGAAACATCTAAGTTGCATTCATTAGTAGAAACAACTTCAACACGCCTACTTTAACGCCCACTCTCATTGAAAGATTAAATTTACGAAAACATTTTACTAGCATATCGAAGTTATACAAAGAAAGTGATATATATTTTAGTATAAAGAGATTATTGCATAGCGATTACTGGTGGGTACAAGAGATTATTGCATAGCAATTACTGTTAATAACAAACAATTACATTTTTTTCTATATTTGGGTTATTTCACGGGAATTTTCTTCCCGATTTCTCGGCATTATTTTCGGGATCGCGGGAAATAAAAAAAGTGCCTACGATTCGAAAGGAGATGTTTATATTGAAATTGAATTCTAATGATTTTATTTTTGTTCTCATAGCTGAAGTACCTGTATTTTTGGTTTTTTGTGCTCATATGTATTTGATCTCATATCTAGAGAATAATATTTTTTTCAATAAAAAAATATTTTTACTCAATTTATATTTTAAATTCAAGTTTCTTTATTAATTTTTATAGTTTTGAAGTGTTTCTTTTACATTATAAACTATTTTGTGATTTTTAATAAAAAGTTTTTTTTTAATTAAAAACAAATTTACTTTTTATTTGTTTTGCTGCGGGATTCCGGGATATTAAAAAATAAATCTCGCATTTCCGGGAAACAAAACTGTTCGGGGAAAAAACCCTAGCTACAAAAGAACGGAAAACTGGTGGTGGGTATAAAAGATTCGGCACAGCCGAATATAGTGCTCTTACTTGTTTATTCTATACTGGATTTTTGTACACATTTTTGTTAAGCTTCTATTTTTTATTGTATACTTTTGAATTTTTATAAACATTTTTATTAAGTTTATGTTTTTATTAATAAATATTAAAAAAATGGTACCGTCATGGCCTAAAAAGTACATTTTGTTTTCGTACTTGGTACAAAATCATAAAAGCCATTTTCCTTCCCTGATAAATGGCAATAACTATAGTGTGTTTTTGAACATTTATGTAGACCAGTGACTGTCAAACTTTTTTATTTAGAAAAAAAAAAATAAAAAAAATGTTTGGTAAATTGTCATACAAAAAATATTGAAAAATCAATAAATCTGTATAAACTTAAAATCAAACTTATTTAAAGAAAACCTTCTGTAGAAAATTACAAAATTTTTTAATCTGACTCCAAAATTTCTATAAATTTATTGAAATACGCTTGTGTGCTTGAATACAATCGTAAACTGCTAACGTTAGTTGTCCACTAAGATTATGTGATTTAATCCGACTTAAGTTTTACCTGTTGAATTTTACAAAGTTCCAGATCTATTAAAAAAAATATTCAGTTGGGTCAATAAGAAAATTTTGTGTGTAAAATTGTAAATAAAATTAATTTCAAACTTATTTGAGATTTTATGAACATGGGGCTAAATGTTTTAGAAAATTGTAATTTCTTCACTTATATCTAAAGAAAATGTATTACGAATATAAAAGAATATGAACATGTTGAATTATGAATTGTCATTTGATAGGTGAAGTAAAAATTCAACAAATTTGAAAATTAATACTGAGATTCACTAATTCAAATTTCATTGAATTGTAACATAAATAGGAATTTTAAATTACATAGTAGTATACCGATAAAGAGTGGTGATGATGAAATCGTAGCTGGTTTCGAAAATGCATTTCACTCGGCTAATATCGGAAATAATTTAAGAAAGAATATTCCTACAAATGGTTTCAATTTAATTTAATTTGAATTATAAAATTAAATGAAAGAATAAATGAACTTAATCCAAAATAAACAAGTAAGAGCACTATATTCGGCTGTGCCGAATCTTTTATACCCACCACCAATATTGTGTACATTTAAAGCACAATATTTATTATTTTGTTAATCGCTCTAGAATAATCTCTTTATAATAAAATATGTATCACTTTCTTTGTAGAGGGTGGTAAAATTTGAAGGGCCCATGTTTAAGGTAAACCACATCTAAACTTCAACTTTTTTCTTGTATTTCATTTGACATTTCTCAATCTCAGACTAACTCAATTCGAACCGTGGAAAGATACGCAATCAAGCAACGCTTTTCAATATTAAAGATTTTTATAAAAATGGGCGTTCAAATCAAAATGCATTTTGTGCACTTCGTGATTCTTTTGATCAACATAATCGTTTAACTTCGTCCACAATCGGGAGAATTGTAAAAAATATTTAAATGTCTGCAAAGCAGCTCTGTATGAAATGTGAAAACATCTGTGAATGACATCTCAGTTCGTTGAATGGGAAACATTGCTGTTTTTCACGATAACGTGGCAAAAGAGCAAGCAACCTCGACTCATCATCGTGCCCAACAATCGAGCATCAACAGTGTCATTGAAAATTTGGACTATCGGATCGTGGTGTGCCGCCTAGGTTAGGGGGGCCATTTGGCCGATATTTTGTTCCATACATAATTGAAGCATACAAATATTATCATTATAAAAATAAATGATAATAATTTCCTAAATAATTGGTGCTTTATTCAAAATCAACATAGTCCCTTAAAATTAAACCACCCATTATTACTTCGATATGCTAGTAAAATGTTGTCGTAAATTTAGTCTTTCAATGAAAATGGCCGTTAAAATACGCGTGTCAATAAAGTTTCTGCTAATAAACATAACTTAGATATTTCAATATAGTCCTTTAAATAGTATTCAAAAATCTTTATTCATAGGGAATTTACATGCATTTAAGAGAAAGAAAGTGAATTCAAGGTTAAATTTTAAGGGCCGCAGGGTGATTTAAAATATACATTCTCTGAATTTTTCTAAAACGGGAAATTTATTAGTATGATTTTGATTTTTAAACTTCTATAACATTTTGCTTTTAAAAGATTTTCAAACGAAATAAGTTTTGTATAATTTTAAAATTTGTTAGCCATTAGTACATGAAAATAAATTGTTTATAATGTTTAGAGATAATTTTTTTTTACTTAGGTCAAAATTTTCCTAAATTCCCATTTTTAATAGAGCATAACTTCAGGAGAACATAAGCATAAGTTGTTAGCATGCCATCTAGTAGTTGCTAGTAGAGTCATCTATTTTATCATCTTTATCTTATATTTAGCTACAGTACAATAAATGGCGCAGTGTAAGATGAATAAATGCTAATATATATGACTAATATATTTTTATTAAAATTTAAGGAAAAAAGTGTGCGTGGCACATCTATTTTCCGTTATAACGAAGACTTTGACCAAAAAGCCATGTTTGCAAAATTTCAGAATCGTACATATAGTTTTGTCAGTTTTATTACGTTTTAAATTTGAAATATACACTGTGCGGTATAAATTTTCGTACATTTTTATCTGTAACTCTTTTCCTTATTCATAGATTTAAGCGATTTTCAGGGAAAAATATTCTTTTGACTTGATAAATATATATTCGAAGTTTCATGACTACGTTTATGCGTCTGGACACAAATCAAAAGTGAAAGTGGGCGTTATAGTAGGCGTGTCAAAGTTATTTTTGCGAATGAGTAAAACTTAGGTGTTTCAATATAGTCCTTTATTATTCCAAAATCTTTATTAATAGAGAAATTATATGAATTTTAGGTAAAACGTTATATTGGAGGTGGGCGTAAAAGTGGGCGTGGCACCTTAATTTTTTGGCATAGTAATGAAATTGCCTAGGTGGATAGACGTAGCAAAATTTATCATCATACCTCTAATTTTAGCGGTTTTATGAGCTTTTAAATTTCATTAACGGTAGATAACGTGAAAAGTGGGCGTTATAGTAGGCGTGTCAAATTTATTTTTGCGAATGAGTGCAACTTAGATGTTTCAATATAGTCCTTTATTATTCCAAAATCTTTATTAATAGAGAAGTTATATGAATTTTAGTTAAAACGTTATATGGGAGGTGGGCGTAAAAGTGGGCGTGGCACTTTTTCTTGCCGTTACAAGAAAGCGTGTCACTAAAAAGCAAAGTGTGCAAAATTTCAGAGTCGTACATCCAATTTTGTTGCTTTTATGACGTTTTCGTTTTTAAATATACCGAAAAATACATTGTGCGGTATAAATTTTCATACATTTTGATCGATAACTCCTCTCCTAATGCATAGATTTAGACAATTTTCGGGAAAAAATATTGCCTTTACCCAGGAAATATATATTCGAAGTTTCATGAGTCTACGTTAAGGCGTTTGGACACAATTCGATTTTATTCGATGTTCGAAGGACACGGTTTTTTCGACCTACTCTTGCTTTTCGAGCTATAACTCTCTTCCTAATATTCCGATTAAGCCCATTTTCAATACCAAACAAACCTTGTCTATAAGAAAGATTCTGGCAAAATTTGAGCCCCCTAGCTTTTTCGGTGCGACCTCTATCGTGCTTTCAACAGACGGACAGACGGACGGACATAGCTAGATCGTCATCAAATCAAACCCTGATTCAGAATATATATACTTTATGGGGTCTAAAATGGATATTTCGATGTGTTACAAACGGAATGACAAAATGAATATACCCCCACCATTTTTTTGGTGGTGGGTATAAAAATGGTTCACATTAAAAATTTAATTCTAAAGAAATTTTATGTTGATTTTTTGAGTAAATTTTTTATACAACAACAATAAAAATCTCCTTGGTTGTTGTATTAATTGTAGACTTACCATCACCTTCTAGTTAGTTCGCCTTGGTTTACACCTATTACGTGGCGGAAAAGGAACAATCTCTCAAAATAATGGATCACAGGAACATTTTAAATAGAAATTAGCATCAAGCGGAAAATCAAAACGCAATAAAATAATTAAAAAAAAACTGCACAATTGCGTATGTTTAAGATGACGTACATAAAACAGAACATTTGAAAGAAAAAAATCGAACATGTACTGCTAAAACCAGTAGGTTTGGAACCACTTCATTTAACAAACGAACCAAGATTTTGCCGCAAATTGATCGAAATTTTTGGTTTTCAATAGCAAAATTCTCGAAATCATTTCTTATAACTTGATGCCACAAACGAGTCTTTGGAATATGGGAGAGCTTTAATAAGTTGATTTCAACGCTCACGCGTACAAACAGAAGAATGGACATTGTTCAACTCCTCTATCTACAAATTAGGATTTATAATAAACATTCATTATGAGGTCTCAAATAAATATTAAAGAAATTGCAAACAGAATAAATCTATATTAACTCATGTTAAGCTTTTAATAAATTACGACGAATACATGTAAAACTGTGGAGTTTTGACAAAACGAATTTCCTAATCATAAAAGCTAAATTTTTTTAATGAAATTTTTGCATTGATTTTACAACGTCTTATAGTTGTTTTTGTGCTCAATATCGATATTTCACAAAATCATAATTAGTTTCCATTAATCTGCATCTTGATATGAATTCAGAATAATAGATGTAACAGCAACAAAAATCAACTATAACTTAATTACTGTTGATATGTTGTTTGTTTTTTTTTTTTGTCCACAAGGAATATTTGAAAGTTTAAAATAAGTTATATTTCCAAAGGAACACAGAAATACCTATATATTGGAATATAAAATAAAAAAATATTTTACAACACAAGCCATATTTCTACAACACTGATTTAGAATTTTAAGTCGAAAAGAGATTAAATAGAATATAAATTGACAGCATTATAATAGTGGGCGTAGCACATATTGTCTTTAATCGAGGAAACTAACATAACCGAATGGTTCAACTTTATTAAAAATGTATTCGCTCTTTAAGATTAGTTTTGCTACATGTAGATGGGTTAGCAGTATGAGAATGGCAACTCTCGTATGTGATATAGAAAATGCCGCAAATTTGCTGGAATTGGTATGAATATAAACAAACTAAAAACAACTAGATTTTTTAATGCACTAACTTACGCTGAAAATATGAATATACAACGTGACACTCCATATAAATCATTACATTTCTAAAAAAAATTATAAAGGATCAGTAAAGTCTACCAGATATGTGTGTGTTAGTTATTTAGAAAACAAATTTTTTTTGAAAAATTTTCATTTGGAATCTCTGTCTTAGTCCATAAATGGATGCCTGTATCAACTATATGACACACACACAAGCACATGCTATATTTCATGATTTTAAGTATGTCTAAGTATTTGTGTCATTATGACGAAAATTGATGATTTAGTGCATATAAGTGCATGTGCATGTACATACGTATATTAAAATGCTGGAAGTGAAGTGTATATATGTGCGCACATATATTCTTTCATCCTGTATACAGCAACAACAAAAAATAGGTCGCCAAAACCACAATTGCCACATGACCATGTCATTTACTAATGCGTAAACAAATTAACAATTTTACGCTTCTTTTGACTACGACCCAACAAAGTTGCCACAGTTAAATTAAAAATACACACAAAACACACAGCGTACACATACCGGCAAACATAAAAAGTAAAAATAAATTAAAAATAGCAAAACACTTCAGTTGATTGAACACATTGATTACAACTCTAACGTAAAAAGGTGAACACACTTAACGAGATGACTAAGGGGGTCAAAGCAGTACTAAAATGAAATGTTAATAGTAGGCTAGACTGTTGTAAAACTAGTTATTTGGTCACTTTATAACTTGCATATACCAATTCAGTAACATACTTAACTATACAATGACCAAACGATGTTAATAAGCGCCATAAGCACCTCTGTACTATAAATGACTTCACTTTACATTGTCTTTGTCATAATTTCTTTTTTTTTCAGCACCATAATGAGCGGTCAACGTTGTCCAAATGACAATCAAATTAACGATCAAATTGTAATTATAACGGGTGGAAGTACAGGTATTGGCTATGAAATAGCCAAAGCACTGGCCGGTCGAGGGGGACGTATAATATTGGCCTGTCGCAATATGCAGGCGGCTGAAAAAGCTGCACGTGTCATTAAACGAGAACTTGGTTGTCGTGTCATTGAGCCACCATCAACACCAACACACAATACCAACTCCACTACAACTGCGACAGCAGTGTCAACTGCCAACATAAAGGACAAGTTTTTTGTTGAAGTACGTTACTTGGATTTGCGTTCTTTTGATAGTGTTCATCGTTTTGCACGCAACATAATGGCTGAATTTGAACGGGTCGATATACTAATCAACAATGCTGGCGTCATATTCGAGCCAATAAATACAACGACAACGGATGGTTTTGAACAGCACTTACAAGTCAATTACATGTCACATTTCCTACTCACACATTTGCTGATGGGCCATTTGCGAAAGTCAGCAAATGGACGTATTATAAATGTATCGGCTCATGCTCATGCAGCAGCTAAAATGGATTTTGATGATCCATTAAATGTGGGCACTTGGGCGGTAAAGTTTCATGCACGCGATGCTTTTGCACATTCGAAATTGGCGGTCATTTTGGCTACACGTTGGCTGGCCAGGGAGTTAAAGGGTGAGTAATGACGTAAATATAGTAAGCGAAAATCAGAGTTGAAAATTTTTTTTTATTAAATGGAAATATTTTCTAAAAGGAGAGAATATTTCAGTAATTTTTAATTAGAATTTATTGCAAACTTTGTCCAAGTTAAGAGTGCAACAATTAGATTACAAATATAAATTATAAAAAAATATTTTAAAAAGTCCTTTACGTCAGGAAGTTTTTCAAAAATGTTCCATAAATATACAATGAAAAAAAACATAAATAAATAAATTCCTTTAAATTTAAAATTTAAGTACAAATAAAGAGAAAAAAATCATCAAAAATAAAACGAAAATTATAACCTTGAGTACATTGTACCCTTGTCGGTGTGTAAATAATTAAAATTTTAATCCCCATACAGAGAACAAGCCTGCCATATAAATTCGCGTACATTCGCGTAATTGAATTGTTAACAACAAAAGAAAACACATTTTCATATTTAAATAAATTTTCTTTATTTTTCTTTTATTACTTCTTTTATGCTTTTTGCCAAATGGTTCTTTATGCAGAAACTTCAATCACCGTAAATTGTTGTACACCTGGCTTAGTACGTGGCACTTCACATTTAAGAAAGTAAGTTTTTATTTAATTTTTTCTTCTTCTTTTATTGTTACAATTGTTGTTGTTTCATTTGCATACGTCAACAGTTTTTTTTTACATTTGAACATCATTTAAAATTTATCCATTCATATGAGAGTGCGAGTATTTTATGCAATATGTTTAACACACATACACACATGTGTATGTATAGGAAATTGGTTTTATTGTTTTTTCTGAATAAAAGCAACTTCGCAGGTTGCCATATTTGTTGGCATATACATACATATGCATGCACATGTACAGGAAGTTACAAGTTTTCGAGCAAGAATATATGGCATATTTATATATATAAAAGTGAAACTCTGTGTCTGTGTGTGTGTGTTATAGACTCAGAAACTGTAAAACCGATCGGACTCAAACTTTGGCAAGTTGTTGTACACATTGCAGGGAGTGTTTATGGGTGCCAAAAAGTGGGCGGGGTCACGCCCATAAAAAATCAGTTATAATTTTTAGCTACTTGCACTTAACCGATTTTTCTGAAACTTTGCACACATATTGAGCTGTCATGACTATATAATTTCGTGATTGGAAAAGTGGGCGTGGCTACGCCCATAAAAAAGTTATAATTTTAAGGTACTTGCCCTAGACCGATTTTTCTGAAACTTTGCACACATCTTGAGCTTTAATGACTATATAATTTCGTGATTAGAAAAGTGGGCAGGGCCACGCCCATTAAAAAAAGTTAAAATTTTAAGGTACTTGCACTTGACCGATCTTTCTGAAACTTTGCACACACATATTGAGCTTTCATGACTATACAATTTCGTGATTAGAAAAATGGGCAGGGCCACGCCCATAAAAAAAAGTTATAATTTCGAGGTACTTGCTGTATACTGATTTTTCTGAAACTTTGCACACATATTGAGCTGTCATGACTATACAGTTTCGTGATTAGAGAAGTGGGCAATGCCATGCCCATTAAAAAAGCTAAAATTTTTAGCTTTTTGCACTTGATATTCAATTAAAATTCAGAATGCATTTTTATTCATTAAGGGGCGTAGCAACGCGCGTCGGGCTTTTCTAGTATTTAAATAAAAAAAAAAACGTTTTTCGACTAATTTGAAAAATTTTAATGTACAATTACTCCGGCATTCGGTTTTTATATGTGTTTACAACCGGTTTGTATAACCTTTATTTTTTGATTTAAATTAAATTTTAAGTAAATGTAAAAAAACAACAACAACAAACATTATATATTGTTATCTAATAATTTTTCCAAAATTTGTTTATTAATGTTTATGTAAATTTAAGCAAATAAGGCCCAGCTTGATTAATGCAAGTATAACACTAAAATAAATTTTATTCGGACGTTTAGCCAATGGTTTGGTGACATTTCCAAGGTGTTTCGTATATTTGAAACAAAAGAAGTAATATTCAATAAGAAAACCTACAGAATTACAAATTTATCACTTCAGTGTAACGTTATAATTAACAATTAAAAACTCAGTAGTTAATACTTAATGCAATGCAAAAAAAAATGTCAATTCTTCTTCTCCATTAGTTTACTTTAAACATGTAAGTAAGGTCATGTTAAGCATAGCATAACGTAGTTAAGATTTAAGATTTTCTGCTTAACGCCATCTTGCTTTATTATCTCCTACTCCATCTTTGTATTTGAACTCTTATCTCTTTATGTGATACCAATTTTGTGGGAATTGAAGGAGCTAAATTTTTAATTACGCAATTTGGCCCATAAACATATTTATTTTACGCAATTTTATAACGGCGTTTATCATAAATTTTATTTTTTTATATTGGTCCTTGTCTTTGGATCTATACATTTTTATATGAAGGGTTTAAAGCATAATGGACCCCTAGATTAAACGTCACTACATTCGAGCTGTCAGTTTTACTTAAATGGTATCAGAGATTGGAATGTCTAGTTAGAAGACCAGATAATATACTCAGGTCCTTCTTGTCTTGAGAGATAAGTCTTTTAGATTAGGCTCTTGAGAGGAAAACGAACCTTTTAGCCTGACATTGACCCTGAGCCAGTAAAAAAAATTCAGAAATAAATGAGTATTCAATTGGTATCAAAGTCGTTTTGTCTATTAAATAAGGCCTTATTACAGAAGGCCTATTTACACCCTTCTTTTTACAGCTGGGTATGAACACATATATGCATACCATTTAATGTTTAAATACATTTACATACGCCTGTTCATATACTGTCGCTCACTTGAATAGAGTCAGGTTTTTTTTTAATTTTATTAAATTTTTGTAATAAATACCTAAAAGAATAATTTATTTCAACTAAAATTATGTATGCAAATAAGTTAAAGTATTAACTTTATATATTTATAATTTTTAATTTTTTTTATTTTGGTTTTATGTTAAAATGCAGTATAAACACATAAGTTTTGACTCACTTGATTAGGTTCATTATAAATATAATTGCTTATCCTTTGGCAACAGATAAATTCTCCAAAAATTTTTAGTGTTTGTCATATTTTCTTTTTCTTTTTTTTTTGTTTTTTTTCTATTTAAAATTTTATGAAAAAGAAAACGGCAAAATGAAAGTGATTACAGAATCCGGCGTAAGAAATGGGAAAACTGCAAAACCAAATTTGGCGAAGTCAAATTCGGTTAAGAAAGCAGTATGATTAAAAAGGAAAAGAAAAAGACGAATGTATAAGATAATAACAGAAGCAGACCGAAGAGCTATTATAAGAGCTACCTTTGGTTCGAGTTATTTTTTTGAAAAATATAAGCAAAAACAGGTGATAGAAGGCTAGCCTACACGCAAAGAAAAACAAATAAGAGTGCCATACTTGCCCGTGCCGAATCTGATAATACCCTTCATCATCATCTGTAAAGGTATAATCCCACATCGTAGCTTAACCTATATTTCATGTTATACGCCATTTTTCTTTATTATTTCCGACGCCATCCTCGATTTTCAATTTTTACGTAGTTATGCGTATTCTACTAGTCAAGCCCTTTTATTTGATACCCATATTGATGGGGTTAACAAATTTGAACCGCCATTTTGTTTTAGACGCCATCTTGGGTTTTATATTTTTTAATAATTTTCTGTATTCTACTGGCCAAGTGCTGTTTCATTTAATACCAATATTGAGGAGGTTCAAGAAGTTACATTTTAAAATACCTGATTTGACTTATATATGAATTTAGTGTCCGCCATTTTGTAGTGGCGACCAACATGAGTTTTAATTTTTTTATAGTTCCTATATTGCACTAGTAAATTGCTTTCAGATGATATCAATACTGACTGTCTCGGTTGTCTAGAAGCTGAAAAAAATTGACTTTAGTTTGTAAGCTTTAGGAATATATGTATATTTTAAAAAAATATGCCTATAACTTTACCGATTAGAGCCCTCTTTATTCAAAATTATTCACGAATATTTCTGGAGGCATATTATATCTACAAATGGTAGCAAAATAACCTATAAATTATTCTATGGCAGAAAAATTTTAATTTTGGTGGTAAAAAAAATGGGAGAAAAACAGAGGTAGTCGTGTTTGATTGCTCGTATCTCAGAAAGTTATGGGGTGATCGTGCTGAATTTCAATGGCGATTCATTCCCGGATATTTCCAAAGATTGATACCATACACAGATCTGAGAAACATATGGTTGCTGCTAAAAGTTGATTTCAACCAACACACGGAAAGACGGGCAGACGGTCAGGGCTTAATCGACTCCCTCATTCATAAGCTTTCAGATAATATACTTTATGGGGTCGGTAATTAATATTGTAGAAATTACAAACGGAATGACAAATCTATATAAACCCTGTGCACCACAGGTGAAGGGTATTAAAATTAAGTTGGAAGGTCCAGATGGATATTAGTGTTATTTTCATGGTTTTGGAAAAGAATAATGTTATCCGAATCGTCTGTATAATTATAATAATAAAGTCCTTTCCACATTTCTCTATTGTTTTTGGGCCCATTCCGTGAATATTTTAACAGTACGATGCCTCGATACATACATTAAATGTTATAACAGAATGGATTTAAAGTTTTAAAGTTAGTATTTTTGGGGTGGCCTTCTTATTTTCCTGATCTTAATGTTATAGAAAATGTGCGGCGGTTGCTTTCTTGTAAATGTGTATAAGACGATTGGAAATAACTTAATCAAATAAGCCTTAATTGAGGGATGATTTCCTCTCAAATAGCATTTTAAAGTTATATTAAAAAAAAGAAAAATTATTATATTAAAATATTGTAAGAAGTATTATTAAAACAAAACGAAATTCATGAATAAATTTTTACTTGATAATTTTTAGCATCTAAGCAAGAAAATCGTGGTCTAGTTCGAAGTGAATAATATTATTCAAGGACTTCTAAATCAGTAATGGAAGGAAAGGCATTCTGCATGCCTCCCTAAATCCAAAACAGTGTGTCATAAATGATGTGCTTCAAAATACACGTTGGTGTTAAAATCATAGATGTTTCACCTAAATTGAATCCATGCATTTAATTTTTGTTTTACTTGTATTTTTATGCTGGAATTAGTTATGTTAAATCCATTCAAATGAGCATAAAAAAATACGTTTTAGTATTTTGGAAAAATAATTATTTAAAATCGGCAACTTATTATTACAGTAATTTTTGTGTCGTTTAAGTAAAACTAAACCTTTTGAAGTAAAACTAATTACTTTATTATTTTCCAAAACAAATTAACCTTAATGTAAAGATAACTGTGAACCTCTTCAAGTGAGCGACAGTGTAATTCAGACATATGTAGATGCTGAAACTGTAAACTTTTGTAATTTAACATGTTCCCTTAATTATATATTTATGTATGTGTGTAGTATGTTGCTTTTTTTGTGTGTTTTGATGTGTGTATTTCTAACACCATCATAAAGAAAACTTTAGCGATAATAAAAATTTATTAAACAAATAAAAAATATATCTAACTACAGCAGGGCGAAAAGTTATTTAAAATAAATATTTCTCGCAATTTCTCTTGTTAATAAAATAACGTTTGAAATCAGAAGCATGTGTATTTATGTTTAATAATAAAGTGTAATTTAAAGCATATAAATTTGGGGTGAAAACACATAATTTAAGGAGTTGCAAATTAAATTTAAATTCAATAAAAACAGAAATCTCTTCGTCTTCATTAAAGGCATATCCTGCACAGAAAAAAATATTGCTTAAATTTGTTTAATTAATTAAATTTTTGATTTGTTTTTGAATTCTAATTATAGTTTTCATTACTTTAATTAAATTGTTTAATTGATATTAAATATTTTCAAAAAACAAAGAAATTTCTGTCAGTTGAAAAAAATTTAAAAAAATAAAAAATATTATTTTAAATTACATTTTCTTGAAAATTTAATTTGAAGAATAAATTTAATATAATAGTTACTTAAGGAGCGGAATAATAAAAAAAGACGCCAATCTGCAAGAGAAGAACTAGTAAGTGCACATATGTATGTACATATATAAAGCTCTGTACAGATGGTTGTTAGATCTGACATAATTGCTTTACCTAAACATATGCTAACAATGGAATGACAATGAAGAATTGTTTTCATAAGGTAAATTGTCGGTTCAGACAGTTGTCAGACTTTCATCAAAAAAGCTAACAATTTTATTGGCAGATATTGTTCTAACAATAACTTTATCTGACGATGTTGTACGGCAAAAAATTTTAAGTTTAGACGGTTGTCAGATGACGATAAAAAAAAAATTGTTAGATGAGTTGTCAGAATTCCTTTGGTCTTGTTGTTTTTTACAATTTTAGATTTCTATGGCGTCTGGGAATCTGAAATCTTCCATTGATTTAAAAATGGAATACTTTGTACCGCCCTCTTTAAATTCACAATAATTTTTTTTTATTAATTATCATTTTATTCTCCAATTATTGACACAAAACTAAAAAAACAACAAGAACATACAAGAAAATTAATAATTTTGTTTTGCAAAACAGCTGTTGCATTGAAAAAACCTTTTAAAGTGATGCCATATGAAAAAACATACTTAAAATTCCTACGTTTCTAAAAAATTCTCCCAAACATGTTCTAGTACACAAAAGAAAGAAGAATATTATGTATAACCTATAAATTCAAGATGGCCGCCAACAAAATAGCGGACAGATCTGTATATATGAGAAAATTTTTGTAATGAACACCACCCTTAATAGTGTTATCCAATGAAAGGGCTTGAAAATTCTTGATCTAAGATGGCGTACAAAACAAAATGGCGAATTACATATTTTTTCCAACCCGACTGCAAAATGACGTACAACGGTATAAGCCAATCCTATATTAAGCATATGTGACAGCGCATAGAGAAAGGGACCTAAGGGTAAAAACAGGTTTTGTTCAGAAGAGCCATTTTAAAGATTAAATGATTTTTTTAAATTGTTCATAAGAGAAAACAAATTTGTTGTAGTTTCGTAAAATCAAGTTATTTTGTTAATTTAGTAGGGGAAAAAATGAAAATAAATAAATTTAACTGTTACGTCCCTTTCTATTTGCGCTTAGAATCGTCGACTTCACTTTTATAAAACGCGCATATCTCTGGGAGGGAACACTTTTGCGGCAAGGGATCGGTCTCATTCGATGCTCAGATGTTGTCCACATCAAAAAAAAGTGAAAATTGTTTTTTTTACCCTTAGGTCCCTTTATGCGCTGTCACATATAATAATTCATATATGTAAGTAGGTATGTATGTATAGAAGTTCACGATTATATAGTATATGTATGTATAGATGTCTTTGATTATAGTATGCAGATGTATGTATATTTTTTTTGCTTTTAGTTTTTCTTTGTAAATTAGGATTAAGTTATTTTTGCAGAATTTAAGCGAGTGCCTAAAAACAAAACAAATGCTGGTGAAGTGTATATTAGATTCGGCACAGTCGAATATAACGCTCTTAGTTGTTTTTATTTATGTGTTTAATTTGAACATATTTAAGTAACAATATAGAAAGTACAAGAAAATTCCTAGAAACAGCATTCTATTTAACAATACTAAAAGCAAAATTTTATACATCTGACATCACTGACTTGTATGACAATGACGCCATTGTCAAATGCACAAAACTTGTACATCTGCCAATATAAAATTATCTGACAACATGTTTCAATGGTCTAACAATAACGATGAAGGTTGTTCAGACAATTGTCATATATCTGACAATATTGTTGCCAGGTGACCGCCTGTCAATGGTCTGACAATGATTTTTCTGCCAACATTGTTAGGCATTGTTGCCAGTTCACACGGTTGTAAGGCATTTATTACCAATTTTTCACACAATATTGTACGATCTGACAACCGTGTGTACAAAGCTTAAAAACATCTTCTGTTTAAAATAAAAAAAATGGTTTCGGTTTCATTGTAGGTATGCCAAAATTCATTACATTTTTTTTGTATCCCCTTATATTCCTCAGAATTCTTTTTTTAATAGGTAAGTTAGTTAAATTTTTTCACTCTGCCTCATCCAGCCCTTTTACCGTTTAATATTCCTTTATATCTAGGTCGTTGGTGCTAAAAATTATTTTGGACAATCCGGCTTTTGATATGGTATAGTATGTGTATGTGTGTGGAACACTATTTCTTAACATTAATTTTACTATATAAGTAACGAATTATTATTAAAAATATAGATTCCTTTGTAATATATGTAAATGTATTTAAGAATAAATAAACATAAACAAATATTCTTTTTTTGTATTTTTTTCTACAGGTTTAATAAATTATATTATTGATATAATAAATGCTTTAATTTTATAAATCCCATATCTCAAATATATATATGATTAAATTAATTAAAATCATTTTTGAAAATTGTGGAAATTTTAATTAATTTTTTAATACTGTTTTAATTGATATTTTTCTCAATATTTTTTTAAATAAAACTATTAATTTTCATTTAATTAATAGTATCATTTCGATGATTAGAGCAAAATTAAACAATTTTTTAATTAATAATATTAATTTCGTAATTGAAATTCATATTTATTTTTTTCTGTGCGCTAAGTAGTTTAATAGTTAAAATCATCATGTATATCAACAAAAGCAAACGATATGCACTCAGCTACATATACGATTTCAATTGAAAGTTTTTTTGTGGTCTTCAAGTTTATTCCTGTCCTAATCAACATTCTACCACCTCACACAAATTATCTTAGCAACAATGAATAAAAAATAAAATAAATATAAAATTGAATAAAACATTTCAAGTGTTTTAACATCGACAACAACTAAAACAGAAACAGTAACGAAAACAACAAAAAGGATTGAACAAATATTGCATGCCAAAACACATTCATAAACATGTCGTCCACTCAAAAAGACACGTTCCTTTTTTCATTTTACTTGTATCAGTTTGTGTAAATGTTCGTGTGTTTATGTATCGATGGGAACATGTTAACAACAAAAACATACACATTGAATACATTTTCATGTATCCATAACAAGCAGACATTTTTCATAAACAAACAGTAAGAGAACAAGTAAAAAGATACTTTTTAAATGAATGAAACACAAGTTTCGAATTGTCAAAAGTGGCAGCCTTAAAGAACGGACACAATAAATTTTTATTAAAAAAAATTTTTATACCCGCCACCAAAAAAATGGTGGGGGTATATTCATTTTGTCATTCCGTTTGTAAAACATCGAAATATTTATTTCAGATCCCATAAAGTATATATATTCTGAATCGGGGTTTGATTTGGTGACAATCTAGCTATGTCCGTCCGTCTGTCCGTCTGTCCGTCTGTTGAAAGAACGATAGAGGTCGCACCGAAAAAGCCAGGGGGCTCAAATTTTGCCAGAAGGTTTGTTTGGTATTGAAAATGGGCTAAATCTGAATATTAGGAAGAGAGTTATAGCCCGTTAAGCAAGAGTAGGTCGAAAAAACAGTGTCCTTCGAACATCGAATAAAATGCAATTGTGTCCAAACGCATTAACGTACAGTCAAGAAACTTTAAATATTTATTTTTCTCCCCGAAAATTTTTTAAATCTATGAATTAGGAAAGGAGTTATAGATCAAAATGTACGAAAACTTATACCGCGCAATGTATTTTTCGGTATATTTAAAAACAAGAAGGTCATAAAACCAACAAAATTGGATGTACGACCCTGAAATTTTGCACACATGGCTTTTTGGTCAAATGCTTTGTTCTAACGGAAAATAAATGTGACACGCTCACTTTTACGTCCACCACCTATATAACGATTTACCTCAATTCATATAAAAACTCTACGAATAAAGATTTTAGAATAATAAAGGACTATATTGAAACATCTAAGTTGCATTAATTATTAGAAATAATTTCGACACGCCTACTATAACGCCCACTTTTCACGTAGTCAACCGTTAATGAAATTTTAAACCTAATAAAATGGACAAAATTTGATGTACGATTCTGAAATTTTGCACACTTTGCTTTTTGGTGAAAGGCTTTGTTGTAACGGAAAATCAATGTGGCAAGCCCACTTTAACGACTACCTCCCATATAAGAGTTTATTTTGAATTCATGTAATTTCTCTATTGACAAAGTTTTTGAAAATATAAAGGACTATATTGAAATATCTAAGTTGTATTTATTAGCAGAGACTTTATTGGCACGCCTACTTTAACGCCCACTTTCACTAAAAGACTAAATTTACGAAAACATTTTACTAGCATTTAAATAAATAAATAAATTTTTCTAAGCAAATGTGTCAAGTCCAGATAAAAGTAACAAAATCATAGACAGCAAATGTACTAAGTCCAAAAAGATCTATTACCCCTTAACGGCGTTACGTTTAAATAGTTCGATCAATGGTGTTGAAAAATGCTAAGTCAATGAAAAAATCTGCGTTAATAGATTTAGAAATTGTCACTATTATCCATGCTTCCTGTAAAATGTAAAAATATGATATTTATTAAGATCCATTAGATACTTAGTCCTTTTTAAGGTTCAGTGAAATTATTGTAGTAAAATCTAATAATTATAGCTAAAGATTTTGTTTTCGAACTTTAACTGCCGTACACAGAAAATCATTGCTTATAATTTTTAATTAAATGACTAATTGATTTACTTCTTTATTCGAATTATTTTTTTAATTAATTTAAATAATTTTTTTAATTGATATTAGATTTTTTTGGAAAAATTTTGAAATTTCTCTCAGATGAAAATAAAATGTTTTAAAAAATAAAATTGAAAAAAATCCTATTTGCCAAAGTTTGATTTTAAAGAATAGATTTGTCATAATTTTGATTTATCATGTAAAAACTTAAGGTGAATAGTTTCAAATTAGCAGACTTAACTTCAAGTTTAATTACTTTTTTAATACTATTTTAATTCATATATATACTGTTTAAATTGATATATTTAGCAATATTTTTTTACCAAAAATTATTAATTTCCATTTAATTAATAATATCATTTTTATGATTGATGCAAAATCAAATAAAATTTTAATTAATAGTATTAATTTCGTATTTATTTTTTTCTGTGTAGTCATAAAATAATTTTGAGTTTATTGTATGCTTATTTGAAAAAATTTCTGTAAAACAACAGACAAATAAGCGTTTAACAAACCTTAACTATTTTTTATGAATACAGCAGTAAATGTATGGTAAATAATGAACCAAAAATATTTGATTCCCAAAAAAGAGAATTGTACGACCAGCAATTAATTTGGTTAGCACAACGGATCTGTGTTCTATGCGTATATATCAGTAATAAATTGTAATTAATAGGAGAAGCAATATTGATCATACCCAAAACCCTTGCATGGCCATAATTTACATACTTCCATGCCCTTGTGGCATTCAGCCTCAGTGCGGTGTCCGCAGCCATCTGCTTAGCCAGGATGTCTGGTGGCAATCAGTTCAAAATATTATACAGTGCCTTAGATGGGGTGGTCCTAAGAGCACCTGTTATCATAATCGCAGCCATTCTCACCACCAGACCGCCGCTCCGTAATAAAGAATTGGTCTGACGACAGAATCGTATAGCCAGTATAAGTTCCTGGGGTTAATACCCCAATTAAGGCCAATTGCCCTCTTGCAGCAGTATAATACAGTTGCCGCCTTAGTGATCGTGGACCTTGTGTTCAGGTTCCAGTTTCCATATTTGGCATTATCGGATAGCGCTAGTGCCACTCCATCTATCCTAGGCTTATCAAAGGTCGGTATTTTGTACCTCCTTGTGAACAGTACCAGTTCTGTTTTGGCAGGATTGACTCCCAACCCCCAACCCTGGCACCATCTAAGTATTAACGTTAGCGCAGATTTCAAGAGCTCCGAGAGCAGTCCAGGATCTTTGCCCGTACCTGCTACAGCCACATCATCTAACTCATCTAAAAAAAGAATGCAACGTTTATTGAACATCTACGTTCTTTAATAGAAATATTCGAGTTATAAACTTTGCAAGATAAAATAGGTTTATAAATGTTTATGAATATGTTGCTAGATTTTCTGCTACTGGCTAAATAATATTTTTCCCGCAAAATATGTACAAAAATCGCTAGATTTGACGAGAAAACAACTGAAATGGCAACAGTGGAGCTAGACTTTTTAGAAGCACAATGTTTTTGTTTAGGCGAACCTATAAAATGGGTTTTTATTTAACGGATTATCATAAAAGTTAACAAAAATTTAAAACACTGAACTGAAAACTGAACTATAAGAGTTTTTAAACTATTCTTCCATTAAATTTAAGTTTCAAGAGTATTAAAAGAAAAATCCCATTAAAAATAAATTCTTTAAAGTAAAATAAATTTTCTTAAAAACCCTGCCATTGAATTGCTCGCTACTGTTAAAATTCTGCACGTCTGTTTTATATACAACTAGCCAAACTCGGCGCGCGTTGCTACGCCCCTTAATGAATCGAAATGCATTCTGAATTTTAATTAAATATCAAGTGCAAAAACCTAAAAATTATAATTTTTTTATGGGCGTGGCACTGCCCACTTTTCTAATCTTGAAATTATTTAGTCATGACAGCTCAATATGTGTGCAAAGTTTCAGAAAAATCGGTCTGATGCAAGTACCTCGAAATTATAGCCTTTTTTTATGGGCGTGGCCCCGCCCACTTTTTTAATCACGAAGCTATAAAGTCACGACAGCTTAATATGTGTGCAAAGTTTCAGAAAAATCGGTCCAGCGCAAGTACCTCAAAGTTAAAACTTTTTTAGAGGCGTAGCCCCGCCCACTTTTCTTATCACGAAGTAATTTAGTCATGACAGCTCGATAGCCAAACCCGGCGCGCGTTGCTACGCCCCTTAATGAATCAATTTGCATTCTGAATTTTTATTGAATATCAAGTGCAAAAACCTAAAAACTATAATTTTTTTTATGGGCGTGGCACTGCCCACTTTTCTAAATACGAAACTGTATAGTTATGACAACTCAATATGTGTGCAAAGTTTCAGAAAAATCGTTCCAGTGCAAGTACCCCAAAATGATACCTATTTTTTAATGGGCGTGGCACTGCCCACTTTTCTAATGACGAAAGTGTAAAGTCATGACAGCTCAGTATTTTCGCAAAGTTTCAGAAAATTCGGTTCAGTGCAAGTAGCTAAAACTGATAACTAATTTTTTATGGGCGTGGCCCCGCCCACTTTTTCAATCACGAAATTATAAAGCCATGACAGCTCAATATGTGTGCAAAGTTTCAGAAAAATCGGTCCAGTGCAAGTACCTCAAAATTAAAACTTTTTTAGGGGCGTGGCCCCGCCCACTTTTCTTATCACGAAATTATTTAGTCATGACAGCTCGATATGTGTGCAAAGTTTCAGAAAAATCGGTCAAGTGCAAGTAGCTAAAACTGATAACTAATTTTTTATGGGCGTGGCCCCGCCTACTTTTTTTCATCCATAAACACTCCCCGGTTTGTGTACAACAACTTACCAAAGTTTGAGCCCGATCGGTTTTACAGTTTCAGAGTCTATAGCTAACACACACACACACACACACACACACACACACACAGAGTTTCACTTTTATATATATAGATACAAAACAGACAGCCACCTGCAGTTCAAAAAGTTTACATAATAGTTGGCCTGTTGTGGTGGTGGTCTTGTCCCACATATTTACTCTGTTAATGTTACAAAATATATTTTCTCTCGTCCTCTTTCCAAAATGTTTTTTTTTTATAATAAATTGTATTACAAAAAAAAAAAAAAATTAAATAAAAGAAAAAAATTTAACTTTTTGGTAATTAAATTTTGTGAAAAAAGGCTTGCTAGAACACATGTCGTTGTATAAGTAAATGGATGTTTGCCAAAAACTTTTAAAACAAAGCAAAACAATATTAAAAGAAAAAAAAAAGTTGGTGAAAAAAATTACAGGAAAATAAGTTGTATGAAATGACTTTCAACTAGTTAAACACACTTTTATACGTTTATATGTATTTAATAGTACAAACACACACACAATCACACTCCAAAAGTTTGAGATTTTAATATCAGTAGCCCATAGTGAAGGACAGATGTTTATAGTTTGTTGTTTATTTTGTTTAATGAAAGCGATACAAATTTGGCACAGAATGTACTTAGTTTAACAAACTCAAAAGTAATTAAAATAGTTTTTTTTTCTGTAGAAAGAACTTTTTATTTAAATTCGCCATACAGGTCGGATTAAAATTTCCAGTCTTAAGGCGTTCGTTATTATTATCAACATGTTGTTAATTATTCAATCGTTCACATCAACTCTGGATGGTAAATTTTACGCCTGCAAAGCTTGTCAAAACCTTAAAACTTTGTCATTAGGATGAGTGTTCGTTAGTGAAAGCATTGCCACCAATATTAAAAAAATATTTCATAGCGCAATGATTCTGTCATTTTTTTTTTACTACACTGAAGGCGACATTTCTCACCACAACCTTCTCGCAAACGCTTGTCTTTTATCGTCTTTGAAGAATTATAAAACCATGAATAAGAATACCCTGAGTTTTGCAATTTTTTTGCCCTTTTTGTCGTTTGTTATAATGTTCACTTTTCTCGCATTCCTTTTTTTTACACTTCCTTGTGTAAATCAAATTCTACTACTACTTATTGTGCGTGGATCAAAATCATTTTCCGAATTATCACTGAATGGATCTGCAGAGCTGCTGCCAGAAGAATGACAACTTTCACTACTTAATTTTGTTGTACTGCATAATAATGAATAGTGCTTCATATTTGGACAACTCATTTTGTTAATTGAACTAATTAGACCTTTTGATTTCAAATATTCACTATTATGTTTAATAAATTTAATAATAAAATTTCTTGCTGATCAAAAATGAAATGCTATATTGCTCAAATACATGATGATATCACAAAGTGTCATTAAAATTATAAAGTCTCATTAAAACTATTTCATCAAAACAGTAATAACTCAATAAAATAAAAGAGTTGTTTCATGGAAACAGTAACAACTAAAAGAAAAAGTTAAGCATTATTTCATGAAAACAATCAAAATACTACCTGACCAAAAGAATTTTTTTTATTAGAACAACATCTTTACTCAAAATACTACTCTTTATACGAAAAAATAACAAGCAAACAACTCAAAATAATTTTGTTTTCTTGATTCACAGAAATAACCGACTTCCGCAAGAAAAAGGTCACAACACAATTAAGAAAGAGTAGTCAGAACCAGACCTGGGGGGTCTCAATTACAATTTGTATTTAATTACACCTATAATTACACAATTACATGTAATTGTAATTGAATTTTTTCAATTACAATTACACGTAATTGTAATTGAAAAAGAAAAAAAAATCAATTACAATTACATTTAATTGGAAAAAAAAATTTTTCATTAAGTAATTTAAAAAAAAACAAGTAATCATTACTTTTTTAAGTATTTATTGTCAAAAAAGTATTTAATTACAAAAATTATCAATTACATATTATATAAGCCAGTCTTTACCATTTAATAATTTTCAGTTTAAAAATGTTACGAACACGTCCGAATTGAAATTTCAATAATGATCGAAATGAAATCGATCGTTTTTCATCACATACCTGATTGAAAAATAATTAAGACAAGGAACCAATTTAAAAAAAATTATTATTTGCTTTAAATAACACAATTTTTTTTCATATAATTTAGAAAATCGTTTTAAGAATTTTAAGTTTTATTTTATGGTTTTAAAAATGTAATTGAATTTTGTTCAATTACAAGTAATTATTTGTTGATTAATTACAATTACAATTACTTGTAATTAGTAATTGAACATTTTCAATTACAATTACATGTAATGTGTATTTGATTTTTTTCAATTAACAATTACAAGTAATTGTAATTGACATTTTTCAATTACAATTACATTTTATTGTAATTGAGTTAAGTCCTTACTTTCAATTACAATTACTTGTAATTGTAATTTAGACTACCTCAATTACAAATTACATGTAATTGTAATTGAAATGTAATTGAGATCCCCCAGGTCTGGTCAGAACTATTGAGAATTTTTAACCATAGGTAGACATAAGCGTTGTGTATTGCTTTTTGCCAAGAAGATAAAATAAAAAAATTTTGAGTTAATACAGTATTGTTGAACGAGTGCGATATGGAAAAAATTTTGTATTTTCAAATGTAGCCCCTCATTTTTGGTAACAAATAGCACGACCAGTAGAATACAGTTTAAAAAAATGTTTCATATCAAATTTGGCACCCGAAACAAAATGTCGTTTAACCTTTTTTTTAAGCCCATCAAAAAAGGTATCAAGTTGAAGGCCCTGGCTATTATAATACAGTTTATTTATTTATTTTTGATTTAGGCTACTCTACCATGTTTTCATTATATTTATGTACATATTCGTAAAGGATATTATTAGATTCGGCAACTCTGTATATAGCACTCTTATATATTTCTCTTATTTTGGGCTTCGTAGGGTCTGTTTTAAATTTTTTCCGAATTATTAGAAACGTTGCACATTAGGTCAAATGACTACTTTTTCTGTGCAAAATTAATTACGACTACATTATAAGAGTAATCGAAACAGTTATTATATGAATTATATAATTATGGATGGTTCCAAATAAAAAAATGGAATTTAACCCATAAGTGACCAAATATTAACCCTCTAGCACCCATTAATTTAAACACAGTGTATAGAATTAATTAATTTGTTTTTTAATACTAAAAACACTTTGTAAAATTAATTCAAAGGAGGCTTCTTCACTTTCATTATTTTCGTCGTCTTGTTCGTTATGGTGAAGTTCTTCTGTTGGTTCGCAGCAACATAATAGTTCAATGACTTTAGGTGGTAACGTGGAACGTGTTCTTTTTTGAATGCGTCTGTTTAAAAATGTTGTGGAAATTAATGGATCTGAAGTATCCATGGCCCTATTAAATACATCTAGTAGGTTATTGGTGCGGGTGTTTCTACGCGCGTGATGTAGGCGATTGGCTTTGTATATTTTATGACGAGATTCAGCAGCACCTTCTCCAAAAAATCCAATTGAAAGTGGAGCATTTTCTATTATTTGCTTTGAGTGAATTAACATTTTGTGAACCGTAGAAGTCATTGGCAACCAGGGATATCGCTACTGAAAAAGTTTTGCTGTTTCAAAACAATATAATTCAAATTTCTCTAAATTTATTTCGAACTGACAGGATAAACAAATCAGTATTATTTTGAACCTAAATATAATATCCTTATCTTGTTGGACTTTGAATACTTTCCTTTAGTATTGCAGCCAAATCGGTTTCATCTTGTTTACGTGCTGATGTTGCTGCAGCACGAACGAGAAGACTTGTATAAGCTTTTGCATTTGAAAGCTCTGCAGCTTCTTTTCTTTTTCCAAATTCAGATTTTTCGCTTTTCTAAAATGCCATATACCACAATATTTAATTCAGCATTTATCCATGCCTGGTTTTGGTTTTTGAATACATTTGTCTTTCTATGACACTTTTTCCACTTTTGTTCTAGTTTCACGCAAAACAAATTAATTTTTTTTGGCAATTTGTTTCACCATTTCATCAGAAATTGACGAGGTTTCAAGTTTGTCATATATGTACGTGTTTCAAAACGGCATCAACTTTTTGTTTTTTTGTACTTTCCTTTCGCCATACTTCAAAAAGATCAATCTTTTTTATACAGAGGTTACCTAACAAAAAGAGGCATTACTCGCAAAACGCAAAAAATCGCAATTTTTGATAAATACCAAATAACTCACTAGATAATATTATAATTATTTTGTGCAATTTGAGAGTGGAGAAATGGGGTATATTTTTTTAAAAGCTTTCAGAAAATAAAAATTTTATAAAAATTTAACTATTTATAGATGTTTACGCCGATGAGTTATTTATTAAGTATAGCGACATATATATATAACATTTAAAATTAAAAATATATCTACTTACTTGGCTCTTTCTTTTCCATTTTACTCTAATAAATTATCACAAGCACAGTCCGAGATATACGCACTTAAAGTTGACCACGCACTACTTCACTTAGGAACACAATTATAGAAAAAAATTAATCAGTTGACTTCGACACGCTGCTGTATAACGGTTATTAATATTTAGTCAAAACAAAAAACACTTTTTATACCCTTCACACAGTGAAAAAGGGTATATATAGGTTTGTCATTCCGTGTGAAATTTCTACAATTTTCATTTCCGACCCCATAAAGTATATATTTTCTGAAAGCTTATGAATAGGGAAGTCGATTAAGCCCTGTCCGTCTGTCCGTCTGTCCGTCTGACCGTCTGTCCGTGTGTATGTTGAAATCAACTTTTTGAAGCCCCCCGACATAGTTTGGACCCGGGTAAGGTATTAAAATATCAGAAATATTCGGGAGTAGATCGCTATTGAAAATCAGAAACATCGGTACATAAACAACTGAGATATGAGCAAAAACCCACGACCACCTCGATTTTTTTTTCACAAAAACAACATTACAACAACAACATACATACATACAAACGTGTATACTGGTTAGAGAAAACGTGGCATCGAATCCCAACTGAGCCAAAAAAAATTTTTTTTTAATTTTTTTAAAAATTTTTTTTTAATTTTTTTTTTTATTTTTTTTTATTTTTTATTTAATATATTATTTATATTTTTATTATTATTTTTTTTTTTAATTTTTTTTTTTATTTTTTTATTTTTTTATTTTTTTTTTTTTTTATATATGTATATTATATATATAATAATTTTTAAAAAATTTTTTTTTTTAAATTTTTTTTAAAATTTTTTTTTATAAATTTTTTTTTTTAATTTTTTTTTTTTCGTTTTTTTAACATACATACGTGTACGTATTTCGTATGGGATGAATGGTGATACAAGCAACTGTTATTGCATGACTACACGTTGTGAAGGGTATATAAGATTCGGCATGGCCGAATATAGCACTCTTACTTGTTTTTATTCTGAAGTCTTTAGAATTAAAAAACAACAACAACAATAGTAAAACTGCAAGTTGATTTTTGGACTTTCGCACAGAAAAATGTGTCGTTTGATCTAAAGTGCGTTGTGAAGAAGTTTTGGTGATTTTTTTGTGATATAGTTGTTCAGTGTCCCGAAAGAAAATTTCGTTCAAGTTTTTTTTGAACACCTATTTTATTATGAGACAGTTTTCTTTGTGTGCTTTAAATGTTAAAATCATTTTGTTTTTTAATGATTTTTGCTGGACACATTTAGTGCAAACTTAAATATATGTAGCATCAACGAAATAACAAAAGCCAAACTTTGTAAAAACTTTTTTTGTTTTACATATCATTGTTGCTCTAACAAATTCAGTTGTATGTTTTTTTTATGAGTTTTCAGGAGATCAAGAAAAACATTTTATTAAGTTACTTTACAATAGTAAACTTACGCATATTGGCAATTGTTTATTTTTGAACGAATCAAGATATCCTTAAATGGTTTAGAGGGTAGATGTACACATTGATAACCCTTCAAAATAGAGCAATGACATGAAAGCAAAAAAATTGTCATATAACCGATTACGTCAGAGCAGCGACGGTTTAACCTTTATTTTATAAAAAAAAAGAAATGTAAATTAAGCCTGAAAATTCGCCTGCTGTATATTCCTAGGCACATTAATACAGAATAAATTATTAGCTAAGATGATATTATTGTCGAATATTCTTATGAAAGTGTTTGTTAAAGTGGTATCTGACATCAAATTCGTAGTTTATAACAACAACGCACCTATTTCTTAAAGTTGTACTAAATATTATTTTGTTTATTGATGTTGAATATTTTGTTCTAGAACTTTTTATACTTAGCAAACTTAGCTTAGTTTCAATGCCAAACTGCATCCGTAAACTATCAACTGTTCTGTTAAATCTCATTTAAGTCAGCTTAACAGTTGGGCCATGACAATAATATTATGCAGACAGATGGTAAAAGAAAAATCGACTCAGATGCTCTAAAGCAGACAGCAAGCAGCAATATGTCAAAAATAAAATCCATGTGTTTAAATGAAAACGATTATTTTGACGGCAGCACAGCAGCACGACTGCACAACAGCATTTGCTGCTGCTGCCAACTTAGGCTATTTTATATTTTGACGGGCAGCAAGAAACAAATATAGTGTTGCCATTACATATATTAAATTGGAAAAAAAATAACAAAAACTTATTTTTGATGTTAAACATAAAAGAACATTACAAAAATACAATAAAGAAACAAATGTATGTGTTTTTATAGTTTTTCGTGATATAATTACATTTTTTTTATCAATAACTTTAATTTTATTCATAATAAAATATATATGCGGCATCCCTGAAATTTGTATTGCTAAAATGCACATCAGCTGATTATTATGTTGTTGCTGTCTTCAAAATAATTATGAAGTTGACTTTAGAGCAGCATTTGAAGTTGGCAGCATTTGAAGCCATGAAGTTGTGAAGTCTGCTGGCGTCTATGTGTTTAGAGCTAGAGTGTAACAAGGCACAATAAAATAAAAAAACTTTACCGACCTTTTTATGAATACGACTAATTTCCCGTTGTTAAACATAGAATAATAAACTTGACTTTATTATGCCTTCTGATAGAGTCTAAGGTTATATGTGCCGCAACTAATATTATTCCATTTTATTAGGATGATGTCACACTAAACTCCTTACAAATGAGGTACATATTTGTAAAGTCATTAGTTTAATGCCTCTCAAAAAACACTTAATTTTAATTACATAAATAATCCGCTGAGTTTATGAACTTACAAAAGTCATTATTATTCATATTTTTTTATGACTTTGCATGAACGTAACTTCGCTTTAAAGAAATACTTAAAACAAAATTAAGAACCGATGTATAAAAGTTTGGGGAAATTATAAAGTACTCTAATGGAATTAATAAGAAAAAAAAATATTAATATTTATGCTTAAATAAAATTATGCCATTTGAATGGCTCCCAGCAATCGTTACGTCGAAAATAACAATGTGCGTAGTCGAAGCTTTCAAAGTTAGTTGGCATTGATAATACTTATTATACACACCATCTTATAAAATGGAGTGCGGCAATATTAATTTTTTCATTTCGTTTGTAACTCTTGGAAATATCGATTTAAGACACTATAAAGTATCAGTACGTCTGTCCGTCTGTCCATCTGTCTGTCTACTGAAAGTACGAAATAGCTCGAACAGAAACAGCTGGAAGGATATTAATTTCTTAAATATATTTCTAATACATCAGACATTTTTGGTTTTGCAATTAGTATTCCCTGAGGCAATTGTAAGCAAGCAACCATGTCAGGAAAGTATGTCTTGTCTCTTGTATGTAGAGCGATAAAATTTCACAGGTATATTAATTAAGTAAAGAAATGTTTTCCTAGCAACAGCTCAAATTCGTACACTATGAAAGGAGTTGCATTTATAAAGATTTAAATATCTTTAAAGTGTCTAAAACAGCATTAAACCAAAAAAATTAATTGTACGATCCTGTTATTTCGCCAATATAGCGTTTTGGTCAGTGTTAACGTCATAATGGAAAACACGACAACTTTAACATCCTTTTCTCATATATTTTTCTTAAAATCATATAATTTCTAGATGGAAAACAATTCTAAACGAAAAAAGGACTCTATACTACAATATCTATTATTAGCAGAAATTGTTTTCATACTCCCACCTTTCACATATGCACTGGGGGTCAATTATTGTTCTGTGAATGACACACAAAAACTTATTTTTATTTCACAGTTTTATAGAACGACAATTGATACCCTGGTCTATTATTAACTTAAAGCTCAGAAAACCAACAGGAATAGATAACCGTTATTTAAATTTCAGTGAGTTTTTTATCTAACAGCCAAACCATAGCAAGAGCGGAAACCGTTTTTTAGTCTAAAATTCTTATGTCCATACAATTTGTATAAAACAAACCGTAAAATACCGTGGCGCCAATGCTTTGCAATTGAAAAATTCAAGCTCGAAAGGGCGTTAGGTATTGAACTTGGTTGCAGCACAACTGATATTGTTTTTTTGCTTTTGAAATTGTTGAAAAGTAATATCGTTTTAGCTTTTTTCAAGTCAATGTAGCGATTTTATTTTTAATTTTATTACTATTTGTAAGTTTTTGCAAGATAATAGCCCAATTCACAGTCTTGTATATTTGCAATTGCAAATATGTTCTATTTGTGTATACTTTGTAAGTGAAAAGTTAAAATATTCTCAACTATATTGCAAGTTCACTGATGATGTGCAAGACCTTTTGCAAAAGATTGTGAATTATATATTAAATAAACTCAAAATAAGAAATTTGCTTATACTGATGAGTAGAAGACTTTACCCCAAAGAACGAACGAAATTATAGATGCTTTGGAGTTTTAAAATTTGGACCAACTTTATTTTACTTAAAATAGTATTTATTAATTAATCTGATTGCCTAATACCACAAGACATCTTATAAGTAACGGTACTGGAATCAGACAAATTAAACTAGACATTAATAACAAAGTTAATATTCTCAATGAAATTAGGATTAGAAATTCAGAGGATTTATTTTTATATTCATCTTCTCTTTTCCTGTCAAATTGAATTGTGCAGAGTGCTGATGATTCAATCATAGTTTGTTTTAAAAATGCATTCCACTCGGACGACAATGTTCTGAAAATTATTATAATATAATTTAATTTAGAAATATTTTAAGAAATTAAATAATAGAACGTGAGCCGAAATAAAAATGATTTAAATACAAAAAATTTTTTATATCGTCGGCTTAATATGCAAGGAATATTAATTTTAGTCCCATCCTACAAGTTCAAGCTCTCTTTGATATTTATAAGGAACAAAGTCTGTGTGTCTGTATATGTAAATATATACTTAGTAGAATTTTAATCTGCTGATTGACCTTTCAAATATAATTCAAATTTAAGAATTAATTAGTCAATTTATTCAAAAAAAACTTAAGCAGTAATTTTGTATGTAAACCGCTGTAACAATTTTTAAAGTTTTAAAGAAATATTTTATTGAAAAATTTAGTGAAATTGAAAATTTATAAAAATTTTGTTCTATGCAGTTTATTAATTTATCGAAAATTCCCATTAAAAGATCATAAACAACATTTGAAATACAAAACAAAACCCTTAACCTGAAGCACTTTTTAATACAAAAATAAATGGTATAAAATTAGGTCTGCATAATATTATATTTTTCCAATATATGCAACCCATTTAGATTAAAAACAAAGCCGACAAAAATTGTTTTTATATTTCGATAGAAAACAAAAACTTTCAAAAATATATTTAAAACAGAAAATATGCTAAAAACGAACTGCAATATGTACAAATAAATGTGTTTTGCAATAAGCAACATGAAGTAGATCATTGTGTTTGCATTAATGATGAAGTTGTTCTTAAAAACACATGATACAGAAATTTTATATTTTTTTAAATTATTATTTCTTTTTTCTCTCTTTATGTTTGTGCTTTTGTGCTATGAAAACTAAAACTAAAACTTTTCATTTTTATTTTCTATTCACAGTTGTATTTCATTCTCTTACTCATAACACGCTGTTGTCGAAAAAGGATTGTTTCAATTCTATTTCATTTTTATTTAAGTATAAAGACGTTAACAACAAGTTTTTAAGGTTTCTTTCAAAGGCAACCACAAGAACAGTTCTTTTAGTTGTGTTTGCTTTTATATAAGTTGTGTCTATTTTTTAATGTAGAAATGCATGTGTTCGTTCGTGTTTGTTATAGTTTTTTTAGTTTTCCTTTTACAAGAAAAATTTTAAAAGTTCAGGGTCATAAATAAAATGAATTTAAGATTTCACAATTGGACGGTGGATGTATTAGAAATATTTAAAAATAAAACAAGATCAAATGCTTAAAGTTCTTTAACTAGGCCGATAACAAAATTTTTTTCTATTGACACTTGGGAAACTCATGCTAAATTAATAAGGATAATTAGTTTTTATATTATTTATTAAAAAAAAAGGAAAAACATTTTCTTAATCGATACCCTCACTCACTTTAAGCCACTTGAATACACGAACGGCCACTTAAATAAAGTAGAGAACACACACTCTGGCTGTACACTAGCATACAATGAGGACATTCCTACAAAACAAAAAACATCTCGCCCCCAAAAAATAAAATCTCATCCACATCCTGTTGACCAATATTCATATAATAAACATGTGTTATTACTACTCTTTGGAGCCGGAGTTAGAAGTATATACATATAAGGGGTAGACCACTGCGTTGCCACTACTTTGCTAGTGTTGCACTCCAAAAAACCACACAATCATGACCAAACTAACCAATCGCCATACCGTCAGACGCTTGTATATGTGCAACAAACAGTATTACATCCGCTACAAACCACTCTAATGTGTTTGAGTGTTTATGCATTGAATGCAATTTTAAGTTTTATTTTGTTAAAGAGACCAAACAATTTTGTTTTTCGCTGGGGTGGTCTAAGGTAGAAAGGTCTGTTTAATAAAAATTTCTCATACAGACGGGTTATGCTACATCTATGGTAATGTTAATACAACTTTTTTTTTTCATGAAGCAAAAACGATTGACGTTGATTAACATAAATTGTCTGGACCACTAGAAAATAACAGACAAACATTTTGCGGCACAAACTTCACACACTGTAGCACGTATAAAGAGTCTTTGAAAAAAGTACACTTAAAGAATTTAGATTACGATTTGAAACATTTGAAGTGTTAGAGGAGTATAACATTCAGTGTTGAGATAATGTGCAAATGATATTCTTTCAGTGTCTACCAGTCACCTACACTTATCATACCACTATTTTCAAAACATATTGAATAATTTAAACGGAAATGCAATAAACATACAACTTTATGTATTTATAGACTGTACTAATATCCCCGTGGTTTTTATAACTAATAACCCATAAATGATAATTGATTTTGAGTTTAAATTTATGCAAAACTAAATCTTAACACAATTAAGAATTAAACAATATTGAGGCATATGTAAAACAAAACCGATTTGAAATTTAAATAAATTGGTGCTGAATTTAAAAGACATTATGCGCGAGTGTAAAGTATACCAAGGAATGAGGTGTACTTTAAATGTGGTTTATTTCCTTTAATTAAACTGGGATTATCTTTATTGCAAATAATGATACAAATGATAATACTTACATATGCATGGAACATTTCTAATAGAGAGGTAAAAATGGTGACCTCCAATTGCCCTTTACCCACCCATGACCGTAATATATGCAAACATCAATTAGTTACAGACCCCTAACCCGTCCTTCAACACTCAGTCTGTTGCAGATGTTTTAATCACTTCCGGACAATTATGCAACAATCAATGCTTTATTTCAAGCTCTAAGTTCCTCGGGTATAATGCTGATAGAATACGAAATTATATTCTTCTTTGAAATTAATCTTCAGTATTGTTAAATAAACATAATTCTTCAATATTTGATTGATTAAATTAAAGTTTCCAACTCATGATTCTGTGAATTTATAACAACAAAATTTTGTTGTTGTTTTAATTAAAAGTAGTTTTGCGACAAAATGTATTTACTTTCATAGTAACGTAGGTATTGCGACAAAAAAAATTTTAATACCCCTGCCCGACTTTAAATATGAGCCACTGTACATCAAAGCATAGCCTAGATTTCAAATCTCTGACTTAACACTTTCTCATAGTTATGTATTCGCCTAGTGCAGTCATTTCACTTGACACCCATATTGATGGGGCTAAGAAAAAAAATTACGCGTCATTTCATTTCGTACTAGCCAAACCCGGCGCGCGTTGCTAGGCCCCTTAATGAATCGAAATGCATTCTAAATTTTAATTTAATCTCAAGTGCAAAAACCTAAAAATTATAATTTTTTTATGGGCGTGGCATTGCCCACTTTTCTAATCACGAAATTGTAAAGTCATAACAGCTCGATATGTGTGTATAAGTTTCAGAGAAATCGGTTCAGTGCAAGAACCTCAAAATTATAAGTTTTTTTTATAGGCGTGGCACTGCCAACTTTTTTAATCACGAAATTATAAAGTCATGACAGCTCAATTTGTGTGCAAAGTTTCAGAAAAATCTGTTCAGTGCAAGTACCTCAAAACTAAAACTTTTTTAGGGGCGTGGCCCCGCCCACTTTTCTTATCACGAAATTATTAAGTCATGACAGCTCGATATGTGTGCACAGTTTCAGAAAAATCGGTCAACTGCAAGTAGCTAAAACTAATAACTAATTTTTTACGGGCGTGGCCCCGCCCACTTTTTTTCACCCATAAACACTCCCCGGTATGTGTACAACAACTTGCCAAAGTTTGAGTCCGATCGGCTTTACGGTTTCGGAGTCTATAGCTAACACACACACACACACACAGAATTTCACTTTTATATATATAGATGCTATCGGCTTTTCACTTTTTCATGGCTTGTCGTAATCTACTGGTCAAGCCTTTTCATTTGATACCAATGTTAGAGATTGAAATGGGGAGTACATATTTCATATATAAATTTATTGTTAGCCATTTTGTAGTAGCAGCCTTCACAGATTTAAATTTTGTATGGTGTACTGTGTTCTGGTAGTCAAGCCATTTCATTTATTATCCCTATCAATGTCAATATCCTTTTGTAAATTTTAGCGAAAATATCGATAAAATTACATTTTCGTGCTTATATCTCATTCAGTTTCTAAACAATTTGCTAGCTTCTTCTTAGAATATTTTCCAAAACTAACATTTAAAATTCTAAGTGACCCCGAAAACTAATTGGAAGCTTAACTTAAAAATATTAAAAAAATATATATTTTTTTCAGAACAATTTTGCCTTTAATTTTGTCGATTATTCAACTTATTATTTGTCTTATAAAAGCACCAAATTGCTATAGAGGATCACTATGTATAAATATTAACAAAAGTTTCAATAAACTGTCCGAGAACTGAAAAATTTAAATTTTTGTGTTTAAATATGGAAAAAAAACTAGGCAGTTGCTTTTATTTGTTCATATCTTAGCAGGTTATGGTCTGACTCATCTAGTTTAGTTTTTTGGTGAAAATAAGCAAAAAAAAAAAAAAAACAGAGGCAGTCATGTTTATTTGCTTATATCTCAAAAAGTTATGGGAAGATTATGCTGATTTCTACTGCCGATCTGCTCTTGAATATTTCTGATTTTTTGACAACTTACGCGGGGCTTGCCCTTATCGGGGGGCTTTAAAGAAATGATTTCAACATACAGACGGACAGGTGGACAGACGGATAATGCTTAATCGACTCATCAATTCATAAGCTTTCAGAAAATAAATATACTTTTTTGGGTTGGAAATGAATATTGTAGAAATTTCACACGGAATGACAAACCTAAATATATACCCTTACACTCACTGAAGGGTTTAAATAACGAAATTATCCAAAATTGAGCTAGGATTAATCTTAAACTAAACTTTAAAGACATAAATGAAGCCGCACACGAACTTAATAAGAACGAAGGAAGCAAGAACTGAAGTACAGTTGAGGTAAATTGAAAAAAAAGCCTCTTTAGATCTTAACAGGAATTATTATTAAGCTTGACCTTAACCTAGAAAACTAACACTTCAAGTTCACTATCTGAACTGTAGTTAATACAGAATTAAAACATAAGAACTACCGGAATTTCTTCAATGTATTCGATTAGTGATTTTCCAAAATGCAACTCTATCAATTCCTCACAACTAAACTAAACGATAATAATGATGATGTGCATAATAATGATGCTCTTGTTTATTATAATTAAGTTTTCTCTCATCAGTCATACCTTTTAGTGAGATGAGTTCTATGTGTATGAGTGTGTGGTGATGAGTGTTATTGTATATTTTAATGTATAAAACATTTATATCGATAGACGGATAAATGGTTGTTGGGCTGAGCGAATGCATAGAGGATGTTTGTTATGGTTGGTTGGTTACTAACATTGGTGGTCTGTCTGGTTGCCGCTGCCATTTTTACTTAAAGCAATCAAATTTTCTATTATAATTTATTTATTGAGTTAATGATTTTTTACTGTTAATGTGCAAAACAAAAGGATGACTTTTAACCCATGAATTTGCGGGCAAGGAAAAACAAATTGTTAAAAAAATAAACAAAAGTAAACATAAAAGGTTT
Organism: Phyto melanocephala; assembly: GCA_941918925.1. Classification (NCBI taxonomy): domain Eukaryota; kingdom Metazoa; phylum Arthropoda; class Insecta; order Diptera; family Rhinophoridae; genus Phyto; species Phyto melanocephala. Next base: position 130,723,971 of record OW799233.1, on the reverse strand, counting down.
TCCAATAAGAGTGATATGATGTCTTTAAAAAAAAAACACTTATTGTTAAGGAAATTAAAAAGTTTTTATTAAATGTGAAGTACCAGCGATACAATTAAGTTATAAATACAACGTCATTCAATTGTCCTTCACGACTTCTTCTGTAGGAACGAATTCGATTAACCCAATTTTCGAGCTCTTTTTCCAATTAATCAAGTCGTATGTCATGAATGGCACGTTCAATATTGACTTGTAAAGCCTGAAGAGGGTCTGGTTTATTTCAAAAGACCAACGACTTCAAATAACCCCACAACAAATAGTCTTACGGTGATAAATCACAACTTCTTGGAGGCCATTTAATATCACAATTTCTTGAAATTATCGAATCTCCATACTTTTCTTGCAATAATTTTATTGTTACATTGGCTGTGTAGCCCCCGTCTAGCATTGTCATATCATTTGAAAATTCTACAATATTAATTTCTAGCCCCATAAAGTATGTATTTTCTTAACACTTATGGCCAGGGAAGTCGAATGAGCAGTGTCTGTCGGTCCATGTGTTTGGTCGCATATGAATCCTGTAAAAACTGCAAACGGAATGATAAACTTATATTTATGTACCCTTTTAGAATATCGTGTGAAGAGCTGAGTTTTCTTTACTCCTTTTCTTCCGCTTAATACGTAATTATTTATACACTTCTGTCAACAATGTTGGCACCGACATGCACAAAACCTAATTAGTAGTGCAAATTACCAATTCGGCAACTTTGAATAATGATTATATCATTTTAAAAAGCAAAAATACAACAACAAAATTAATAAGAGAACAACTATGTAGTTGCAACTACGACAGTATGTGAAGCATCATTAACATCTTATAACTATATACAGGGTGGTTCAACAAAAACACATGATGTTTTTTGTAAATAAGCCAAAAAGTTTTCTGAGAATTATTTTAATATTTTTCTTATTATAATTAAACTATTTTTTTAAACGAATTTTAATGTTTTAAAAACAATATTTTATTTTAAATTCTTCTATACGAAGAGATTACCTGGACAAGCCAAATACTGAGAAAACAATTAGTTGTAACTACAACAAATCTTTCAGTACCTTCAAACTGATGGTTAAAAGCAAAATCAAATATATAAATAAAAAAATGTGATAATAAAATGGTGAAGAATGGCAAAAAACAGAAAAGGCTTAAGTTATGATAAATTTTATTCTTACTTACTTACCATGACAGTAAATATAAATTGAAAGGGGATATTTGATTTAAGTTTTCTATTTCACTAAAAACTTGTGATGATGAAACTGTAGCTGTTTTCGAAAATGCATTCCAGGATGGGAGTAAATTTTTTTAGCTTATTCTATCACAAATAGAAAATTTAATCTTTTCATATAGAAGAATTATAAATTAATTAACTCGAGCTAGAAATAAATGAATTTTATCTTTATTTTTTTAAAATTCTTTAATTGATTTTTCAAGCTCGAGGTCTTTAAAAATATTTGTTGATTTATTTATTATTCAATATCTCGCTACTCCTTTGTGTAGCACTTTCTAACATAAAAATATTTTATAAACATTTAAAAAAAAATTTTCAAAAAAAGTAGTATTACAAAAATTAACATAAAAATTATTATTTTAAAAATGTAACATAACAAAATATTAACACAAAATATTTATTACTAAATTTAAAGCTTGTGGAAATGTTATTTTTTGTGTATTAAACGCCTATAGTTCTGAGCAATATTATCTGAACTGATACATTTTCAAAGTTTGGATAGTGATTCGATTTAGAACAATGTGTTGCCAAAGCCGTTTTCTGTGAATTAATATTGTCTCTATACTTTTGGTCCGATCTATGTCCAGCTATTCTTGTCTTAAGTTTATTCTTTGTCGTACCTATGGAAACCTTATTACAACTTTCATTATCATTACCGTTACAAGGTATTTTATATACTACATTTGACATGTCCCACTTATTTATTTTATCTTTTGTCTTACTAAATAGTCTACCTAATGTATTATATGTCCTATAAGCTATTCCATATCTCTCAGAATCAAAGATTCTAGATTTCCTCAAACGTTCTGAAATTTTCGGTATATAAGTCATAGACTTGTAACTTTTGTCGTTCTGTTATGTCTGAGTAACTATTTTCATTACTATTATCATTATTATTACTATTATTATTATTATCATTATTATTACGATTTTTTTTTAATTGATTTAGCAAACTTTGAACTACTTGAATAGGAAAATTGTTGCCAATTAATATCTCTTTAATTCTTTCCCTATTTTCCATATGGAAATCTTTATTACTAATTGTTAATACTCTTTTTATAAAATTTTTAGCCGTATTCATAATAATCTGTCTGCCATGTTTAGAATAATAATTTATGATTCTCCCCGATGCAGTTGGTTTCTGATACCAATCCACTACTATACTCTTACCTCTCCTAATCAATAATGTATCCAAATAAGGGAGTTTCGAACCAACTTCCACTTCCATTGTAAATTTAATGTTAGGATTGAATTGATAAAGTGTATCCAATATTTCATTAATTGCACATTCCGAAACAATGCACAATAGATCATCCACATATTTTATTATTATCTTCGGTCTAATACTTAATTTACCCATACAAAAGTCCAATAATTTATGTATAACTATATCCGCTACAATTGGCGATGCTGGAGATCTCATTGGTAATCCCTTTTTTGTAAATACACCTTACCATCATATTGAAAAAATCTATTTTCTTCAATACAAAATTTAATAATTCTCAAAAATAAGTTTTTCTCTATTTTCGTATATTTCTCTATCATATTCCATTTTTCCTCTATGATATCTAAAGCCAAGTCAACAGGTATACTTGGGAATAATGAAACTACATCTAGTGAAATCAATTTTTCATCGTCTTCTATGTATTGGTCCGTTATTCTATCTTTAACTTCTAATGAATCCTTAACATTATACTTAGAACTCTCAGTAATCTTCTTTAGAATGTTAGCTACATATTTACAGAGTTGGTAAGAAGGAGAATTAACAAATGAACAAATTGGTCTTAAGGGATATTACTCTTTATGAATTTTCGGTAGTCCATATATCCTAGGTGCCGTAACAATATTTTTCTTTATTTATAAAGATCTCGAGCTTAAAAAATAAATTAAAAAATTTTATAAAATAAAGGTCAAATAAGAGCAATAAGAATCTTTATTTTTTGTTATAATAGAAAGATCATTGAGCTCGCCACAACTCCGTTGGTATTCTTCTATCCGATTGTCTATATTTTCAATGACACTAACACATAATTGAGGTTTACACCCCAATTCTAAATAACAATTCCCTGGGAATTTATTCCCTATTCCCTGTTCCCCTATTCTAAATAATTTCTCCCGGGGAAATTTGTTCCCTTTCCCTTTTCCCTTATTCTAAATGAACTTCGAAATTGGGAAATTGTTCCCTGGGAAAAAAGTAGGTATTACGAAAGGTAATTAAAGGGAGAATGTAATAACAATTTTTGGGAAAAAATCCGCCAACAAATTCAAAGGGAGTTGTTACAAAAATGTAAGTATTTAATATTTTTTTATAAAAATTGTGATAAATATTGTAATTTATTGTTACTTTTAGGATAAAAACAACAAACAGGAAGCAGAATAATGAATTGTTTATTAGTTTTAAAATAATTTTAATTTTTATTTATCTTTTTTTTTTAATTTTTGAAGTTTTTAAATTTTTTCAATAAAATGTTATATTTTTTTTAATTGATTTTTCAAGCTCGAGGTCTTTGTAAATATTTGTTGATTTATTTATTATTCAATATTTCGCTACTCCTTTGTGTAAAAATAAATAAATCAACAAATATTTATAAAGACCTCAAGCTTAAAAAATCAATTAAAAATTTTTATAAAATAAAGGTCAAATAAGAGCACTAAGAAAATGTTATATTTATTTAAAAAAATGTATATACTACATACATACATATGTATATAAGAAATGGCTTTATTACAGAAATTTATTAGAGATTATTCGCAATATTTTTTCTAATATTTTTCTATTATATTTTCTAATATTTTGGGCAATGGATAAATATTGTGGTGAGTCTAAGGATACCACATCATTAAACTGAGCGCTCAAATAATCTAAATTTTCTACATCGCTTACTTCAGCATTGCATTTAAAATGAATGCAGATGTTATGCAACGCACATCAGAATTTTATTTTAGCAGACTTTTTTGGAGCGTAGTGCAGCTGTCTAGCACCAAGAATGCACCTCCATCTATTTTTTAAAACACCATTAATGCGTTCAACCACATTTCAACACTGAATTTTATTTCAACAGACTCATCCTGTGGACAAAAAAATGCATGTTTAATTTATGAATTGTCTGTTATCATTCAAAACTTTCCCAAGAAGCCAATATTTGCTGCCACCTCTAAGGTATTCTTGCTCAAGGTTAGCACGTAATTCGTCAGAATTCCAAATAAATGAATCGTGACACGCTCCGGGATGTGAGGCATCAACGTACTGGATCCTCAGCTCATGATCACAGACCTTTAATTTTTTGAGTTCCGTCAACACATCCAATAACCTTTGGAATGCCATACTTCACATAAAGAGCTAACGCAACTTTCCGTTTTTGCACTTTAGTTCTGCAGAAAGTTATCTACATTGGGCGTAAATGTTCCTTATATATAATTATAACTTCTGCCAGAACTTTGCTAACACTACACTGAGCCACAGACACACCGTAATCTTTACCAATACTCGTTTGGTACAAACCTTCAGCAAAGAAGCGGAAAGTCGCACTTAATTTCACGATTGGAGAAATTGCAAAGGACTTACGTTTGGGCTGAATACCTTAACACGTCTAACAGATATTTGAACGCCGGTTTATTTACTCTGTAATATTTTTCTAACCTTCCAAAAGTAAAATTTACAAAGTGTGCGGCAACTCAAGTGGGTTGCTGGCGTCACTTAGCATTTTCCTTTCTACCCTTTGCTTATTCTTGTGCTTCAGAGTTTTTTGCTTCAGCTATTATTATTATCAACGCTACAATAAACATTTTTGTTCACTTTTAACAATTTTTTTTTTATTATTTACGAATATTCACTTTTTACGCTAAAAATTATTAGCAAATATTTTGTCAAGACAAAACAGCAAAAGCAAACAGCTGACTTCGAAAATGTAAAATTCTCTCTCCCTTGTTATTCCCTTCCCCGACTGTTTAGAATAGGGGAATTTTATTCGCGGGAAAAATGAATTCCCGGGGAATTCAATTCCCTGGGAATATTTAGAATTGGGGTGTTAATGTCGTTATTGTGTTGAATTTTCTCATCCTTTAGCTTCTTAATTATTCCTGGCTTATTGACGTTACTTTTTCTTTTAAATTATCCCGAAGAAAGAATAAGTTAACACGGTCATTGAATTTCTCGTACCAAAGAGCCGTTGTTTCGTTGGCTGTGTGGCACCACCATTCTGTTGGAATCACGTATCGTCCAGGTTCATATTGTCAATCTTTGGCCACAAGAAGTCCTTTATTATTTCGCTATTGCGAACACCATTCACGATACCCAATTGGCTGTCCTCATTTTAATTAAGAACAGCTTCATGATGCCGCTAGCCCATAAATCACTTACTCTTTGTGGTTGCATCGACTTTTATACAAACACTCATGGATTCTCCTTTGCCCTAATGCGAAAATTTTGCTTGTTAACAAATTCACTGAGGAGAAAGTGTGCCAGTTCGTCGAAGTGGAATTTCTTGCTAAAGTCATCACTCACTTCTGCCTGTTCAACCAATTATTCGGGGTATTGGCTACACTGGAAATTGTCAGTGGACTTAAGCTCTTGAATCAATTAAACCTTCGAAGTGTATGAATTAAAATCTTTTTAAAAAATGCATATCAATTATGTTCGTAAGATATTCTTCTGCAATACTGTCGCAGACAAAAGGAATGTTTTCCACAGATCGAACTTTAGCATTTGCCACAGACTTATTTAGGCTAAATCTGCTCACAATTCTACCGATTGTCGATTATGCAGACCACAAATATAACGCAATGCATGAAATGTATTTAAAAGCCCACTTTCGTAAATGTTAAATCTCTTAGGGCCATTATTACAACTTGCCGACAAAGTTAATGTTAATAAAAGGTAACTTTTGTTTATGTGAGCAATAAACTGACCATTAAGTATTTTTTTTATTACAACCTGCCTGTGAAATAAATTGTATTTCTTTTTAAGTATGGCAGCACCAAAGCAAATGCTGAACAAATTAATTAGTTCTTTAAAAACAAAGTGGCAACGACAAGCAATTAGTAATCAATTCCCTTATACGGTAGAAAATATGGTAACTTTTGATTATAAACCTCACGTTAAAAGTTAAAGGTAGAGTGATCTTCCCTTTAACTTATCGGACACTTTTAGATTAAAGTGAAGTTGTAATAATGAAAAACTAGTTATTTTTCCGATAACATCCTTACTTTAGTTATCGGTAAGTTATAATAATGGCCCTTAATGGTTTAATATGTCAAACAGTGAAACAAAGAAAGGCCACATTAAGTTGGGCAAGAACTTTATAGTTAACCAAGCGCGTTATGGTTGAACCACCTTTGTAGAAAATTTGTCCAAAGTGGAAGCATCCACTGTCAATGGAAATCGCCACAGAGAGATGATCCGAAGGAAAATTTATGATTTAGACATAGAGAATATGTGGTTTCAACGGGGTGGTGCCACTTGCCACACATCAGAAAAAAAAAAACAATGAAAAAAAAGTACGAAAATCGTATTATTTCTTATAGAGAACAACCGATTTGACCTCTAAGATCGTCCGATTAGACTCTTTCTTGAACTATTTTTTTGGGGAATTTTTTTCAATCGAAGGTGTAAAGCAATCATTCCACAACTGTTCAAGAGCTTAAAAACAGCATTAACGAGCAGATAGAGCAATGTGAATGAGAATTTTAGTAAAGGAATTGGAGCATACTGAGACAGTCGATGAGGTCACTTTACAAACATAATATTTCATTTTTTACCGTAACCCCTTTGTAATAATTTGAAATAAAAATATTTTTAATATCTCAAAAAAAACATTTTTTTTAAGAAAATAAATATGATACCTCAAATTTGTCCACCCTTTCCAAATATACTAACATTTTTTGAAATTCATTTATGTACAAATACAATATATGTATGTGTTAACACATACATATGTGTATAATTTAGTATTTAATTATTTATATTTTGTTTTCCCAATTTCACTTCAACTTTCTAAATATCTGGTTATAATTATGCATCCAAAGTATATAAATGTGTACGTGCACAATGACATATTTACATTATTTACATACGTACAAATATTTTGATATTTTCCTATTTCATATTAAAGTTGCTAGAGATTCATACTTAATTTACAAATATATACAAGACTGAGAAATACATGGAAACGAAATTTATACAAAAATTACAATATTTTGTTGTGGGAGTGTGGAATATTTGTATGTTTGACGATGAATGTATTAGTTATAATTTTAATAAAAAGAAAAAAGTTTATACATATGTAAAAACATATTTCTATAGATGACTTTAACAATTCAGGACTTGTGATATTTTGAATATAAATATTTTATATGGCTTGAGTATTTTCGTACGTATTGGCATACAGTGCGTATGATTAATATTTTTAAATATTCAGAGCAAAAAAAAGGACTTTTCATTAATAATGCAGAACGAAAATAAGACTGCTTTTATTTGAATTTATAAACTGCCCTTTATTGTTTAAGTAAACGCACATTATTAACTCGTGAATTTACTTTTTATTTGCATCTAATATTTATGCGTTCGATGTGCGCTTTTAAGACTATAATTCTGTGGCTTGGAGCTAAAAGGGCCAATGTCACTTTTTTGCTCTTTTGAGTTAATCATTGCATTAGATTTGTTTTCTTGTTCTATTTCATTATGGTAAAACAGCTAAAGTCATACTTAAACCAGAACAGCTTCATAAATAAAATGCTGGCCAATGTCACTATGAAAGCACCTATAAAAGTTAAAGTTCAATTCAAATTTTCGCAAAAGTAAATATTTTGACATTGGCCCTTTTAGCTCCAAGCCACAGAATTTAGCTTATTAACCAGTGAGCCAGAAAATTTTATATTTGTCTAAAGGTTAATAAAACATAAACGGTTCACTATTAAAATTTACAAAAAATACGTAAATTTATTCAAACATTATACAAATTCAATTCACATTTAAACATTTGCTAAATACTCGGTATTTACAAACTTATACACTTTTTCCGAAAGTCCTTTTTCTGTAGCTTTTGGGCGAAGTGGTCCACTTATATTTAAAATCGAACATGCTCTGGGTTGCTTTTCCCTCAATCTTTAATAGTTTTGTTACTAGACCGTAAAACCTTTCCACAGACCGAAGTTCTAGACTGTGCACACTGTGGTAGATCACAAATCTAGGAGGAAACAATTAAAAAAAAATGTCTGGCAACATCCCATCTGATCGTTTAATGAACTTCTCAATACAATAGGTAACTGTAATTTATGTTTAGTTTTTTGTTTTAAACTCTGATTAGGAAAAAGTCAGCTTTAAAGTCAGTTGTTGTCAGCTCATGCATTCAGATTTCATAGAGAAGCGTATTTTTTGTGTGACTTTGGTTTATGATTAATATATTATATTTTATTTTCATAATTTTTATTTATTATTATAAAGCTTCATTTCAGGGAAATATATTACGATTTCCATTATAAGTTTAAAAAAAATATTTTTTTTTGAGCAGTTCAGAAAGTGCAAAAAATTTATATTTTCTTTTTTTTAAGAAAAGTTAAAGCTGCTTATTAAAGATTGTTTCAGTGTAAAACTATATTTGGGTTAATCTTTCAAGTGTTCATTTTAAGGTTACTGAAAAATACCTGCCGCATTTTTGCAACCGCCATACATTTCTTTTACTTTTCCAGTATGACCTCCACTCTTGCGCGAAAGGAAATTTTTGAAGAATGGCTAAAAACTCCCAAAATGCATCGCAAGGAGATGCTATTGGCATTAATAATGGTTAAGTATGGTCTGTAAAATATATGTACCAGAAGACGTGAAAAGAAATCTTGAGGCAAAAATAAATATTATTTGTTTTAAGCCAGCCGAAAAACGGATCAAAAGTGAAAGACATCGTGACGGTATCTTAAAATCAAATTCAGTTTGGCTTGGTAAACCGTATAAGTATGTTGGCTGAAAGTCTACAATCGACTCTTAATTTCTTCGGGTTCTTTTATTGCAAATTTGCGTCACATTCCCTTTCGAGTTCGAGGTTTGATAACAAAAGAAGTTATTTCATTATTATCTTCTGATGCATTTGAGGAGGAAGAATCATTTAACGATGCATATGAAAGTGAATAAGTTAAAAGCTCTTTGTGCATTTATGTGTATTATTTATTAATGTAATCAAGCAAAAACCAGTAAAGAAAAAAATTATTTATTAAAAATGTTTTAATATCAAAATGATTAGCTCCGATTCCTTACGTTAAAACTCACATAATAGTTTTATTAACCATGAATCTTAGTTAAATTCAACCTAAATGCTAGTATATATAACTACAATTAAGCTTAACTCATTAGTGCATAAGGTTCCCCAGAGACATTTTATAATTTTTTTTATAACTGTGGCTTTAAAAACGATAGTAAAAGTACTTCTTAAGAGATTTGTTAAAATAAAACTTATAATATGTGTTTTATAAGGTGTCCATTATAAGGGACATTATGCAGTGGGGACACTTGGCGAATGAAATTTTTTGAAACATTATTTTGGATAAAGGACTTTGTTACATTTAATACATATTAAATTAGACTTCTTGTCACAATTTGCACATCTCTTGTCTGTTTTCAAGTAGTCTATTATATGATTTCTACCATCATACTGGATATCAGTGTTTATGTTAGGTACTTTATAGCCTTTTATAGAGGGCACTCCATATATTTCCAGGTAAGAAGTAGCAAAATTGCACCGGAACTGAATCAAATTGGAACAATTTGGATCGTTTGGTTTTACTTTTCTCATAAGTAGCCATCCATTTACAACCACCGTATTCAATAAATATGCAAAAATTGGCCACCATCACTTACGCTGTCTAATTCGTGATCTATAAACCGCCACTAACTGATCCATTTTATCTACGCCACCCATACCTTGATTATAACGCTGGAATACCTCTGGCTAATCTATTTGTATAGCACCTTGTCCTTAAGCGTAACGTTTTCATGATCCAGTTTCGATATTATCGAAATTGGTGCCTAGGGTGACGACATTATTGTCCTTCCATCATTACAACCAGTAAAAAAAAGTTGAAAAATTCTGTTGGAATTTTGGATGATTGAGCTTAGATGCTAGGAGAAATAACTTCACACTTGGTGTCAATTTCATAAGTAGGATTTATTTTGTACCAACGATTTCTAGTCTTACCTTGCTTTCGTGAATATTTTGAGCGCGGTTCATCTCACTTTCACTCTAAAATTTTGTGCCAAGATGATTCAAACTTCCTTCATGTTCATCATAACTTACATCTAAATAATGATCCATGTCATTTCCGTCCAGAGGAGAAATCGCAAAAATATCAGCATTTTGTAAATAATAATCGATTTCTTCCAATTGTTCCAATATTTCAGCAACTGTAAGTCTATATAACAATATCGTTAAGAATTACCCATTAAGCATAGAGTCCCTTATAAGGGACACTGATAAAAAACGCATATTGCAAAAATTTTAAAATTTAAATACTTGTTAAATTTACAGCAATTAATTACTTACATATATTTTAATAAATGCAAATTAAAAAAAAACACAAATATATTGCCAAAATATTTATTTTGTTATATTTTTACTTACCCTCCATGTGTTTTGCGATTTTATTATTTTCATTATTAATTTTTTGCAGAAAATTACACACACAATACAGATATCTTTAACCTTACACTTGTTTATGAAATAAATGACATTTACCTGAGAACTGTTTATTTTTGCATCATTGTATTTAAAAAAAATCGTCTTTTTTACAAAAAGTTGATTTTAAATAATCATTTATATGTTTGAACTAAATTTTTATTTAATTCATGAGTATGAAGTGAACCCAACGCGATTTATTAATTTTTTTCAGTTAGATTTCCGATCTATCACACTGTGCGGTGGGATGAATTCGGCTCCAGTGGTACCAAGTTGACATTATTGTTTGAATACCACTCAAGGGTCATTTTCCCATAGCGCTATGATGGCTAATCAAGATAGAATTATGAAAACAATCTCTGTTGTTTTAAAGGGAAAAGTCGTTTTTGTAAAAACTCCGTAAAATATATATTTCTGTGTTGATCATACCTGATGTTATAAATGATTGGATTTTTTTTTCCATTAACTGAAATGTCTCGTCAGGAAATTTGGTTTATTTTTTCTATTCGGCATTATTGTCGAACAATCGTTTTGAACCACATAAAAACCTCCACCCGGAAGTTGTCAAAAGTCTGCCAGAACATTGATTTCTTTATCCGTCACATGACAGGTGTACTTGTTTATAGAAGATGATTTAAATTTTTTTGCTTTTGCACATTTCGATCTGTAACTAGCTGGATCAAGGCGAATCCATGCTGGTGAAATTACCAGCCTAGCTGATGGGGGGAAGTGTTTTATCAAAATTTATTCAATTCGCCCTGATTTCAATTTATTAATGTAAGGATGGAAAATAAAATTTTGGATTCGATATTAAACAATTACCTTGAGTGTAACTATTTAATAATAAATGTTTCAAATTTATGTATATTTGTTGCTCTTGCACAATTTTTAATGTGTTTCATAAATATATATCTTTTTTTAAATTAAATTTTTTTATTTTAAACATTTTAAAATAACTCGTCCAACCTCGATATAGGAATAGGCTTTGACAGAAAACATCCCCTAAAAAGTTTCTTCGTGGGATCAATTTGCCGTTTCATTTACTTTGTAGAATATGCCTAGAGCTGAACTTCATACAACTATAATTCAGCATTAATTTTAATTCTACTTTTATGATAGATGTACTCGCTGCTATTCGAAATAGTTGTTTCTCTTCTTTTCCCTTAACAACATCTGTTAAACCTTTATTTCTTCGTGATCCATGCTTTTTTAAATGTTCAAGTCTTCCTTATACAATTTAGTGTCTTTTAATACAGTGTGAAGATGAACCTTTGGATAGTTTGCTATTTTATTTTAATTATATCTTTTGAAAAGTTTTTAATATTATTTCACGACCTTTTTTCGCTGTCCATTTTGAACATAATACCAGTCAAAAATAAATATTTTAGAAAAAATACTCTAACATCTGATATATTTTTAAGCTAATGTGTTCAAAAAGTAATAATTTGTTGGACCAAGGAAAAGGATAGGCTGAAATATTGAGTATAAGTTTTTTTCTAACCCAGTTTTTTTGTATTACAAATAATGCAAGCAAATGTTAAAATCATATATGTTTTTACCTAAATCAAAATAATTCGTTATCAGCTGAAACCCTGAATAAGAATGTATTTGTGTAATTACTATTTTCCCGGATATGTACCAGAGATCTGCAACGAATACTCATGAAGTAAGTCAACTTTAATCATGATTCTTTATTTCGTTAATTATACGCATTCATTCTACTCACTTTTAAATTAAAGGTACATATAGTATTCATATTCAGCCATACGTATGACTCGGTTGAATGCTATCGTCTTGCGCGCAAGATAAAAAGACGATCAAAAGCAAATATGACTCGCATACTCATTACGAAATTGTGTGTTTTAACTAGGCTTGCCAGATTACAATTTGACATTCGCCATAATAACTGTGGATTGTTGAAAAAAATAGACAATTTAAATTTAACAAAAAAATACAAAAACAACAAACAAAAATAAAGTGCTAATGGCCATAATCAGTTGCATTTATTTAAAAATTTAATAGTGATACTTACAAAAACTGTATACTACACATTGTTAAATTGCAAATTCTCTGGCGGCCAAAAATATATCTTGCACTCTCCGACCTGGCAGCATTGTTTATTCTTCATACAAATGAGAGCTGTCAATATATTTTTGTTGTTGAGTCAACTTGAATCCCTCTATAAAGATAAGTATTTTCTTAAATATATGAATCAAAGTGGGTAGTTTTGCGAGTCATATGTATAAGTATGGGACGCTATAAATATAAGTGCGACGTAGTACTCATGTTCATTGTGAGTTGTACTTATAAATCAACTTTGTTGTGGGTATGCGTACGTCACCTCAGTTAAATTTCAATGATTTATACGTACTTATTCTCAAATTTTTTGACTCACTATGAATATTAAAAAAAAACGACTCAAAGCTGCTCACTGATCTGTACATGTACATGCAACAAAATCATTGCTCATACTAACATGCACGACAAAGTTTTTAAATGAAAGTAAAAAAAGGGTTTGAATAAAGAACAGTGTTATATGAATCGATAAATTTTTTTTTTATTAGTTAGTTGCTCATCAACCAACTAGTATATCGGTGGTCACATGTGAAAAGGCCCTAACTCGCTTTTTTTACGAAATTGAGTTTTTCAGCGATTTTAATACATCTCATACAAATACACCTTCACACAAAACTTAAATGCACTAGCATCAAATATAACAGTTTTACATGCAATTTCACAAAAGACACTTCATTGTTATAATGCAGATTATATTAAGTTTTTGCCTTCTCCTGTAAAATAACAACTATTTGAGTTAGGGCCTTTTTACCTGTCACCAACAATATGTACATATAACTCCAATAGTACTTGCTTACCTACCGGATAAGTAAAGATTTCGCTCAGAAACAACAACCATCGAAGATGTGGCATACTTAACTATTATATATTTCTTATCTATAAACAAGTGTCTGTTCCATGGGAAATGAAACCAATAGTTAGAAATAAAGATTAATTTTTAAACATTCTAGTCTAAATGCTGGCACAGGAGAAAACGAAATGTTAAAATTAGGCCGATTTAAATAAGGGAATAACTTTACAGTTTTTTTTTAATTTTCAATCACTAACGATGAATATTAGCTCGCAAAGAATTGATGTGATGTCACACAGACGGAGCAATATATTTAATATACAATACACCAAACACTCGCTCCCATTAACTTAGCCTACGTCTTTCCACCCCATCATTTGCTTAATGGTCGTCATAAAAAAAATTCCATAACTTTATATTTACAATTTCAATATGAATGTTAAAAAGCAATTTAAATTTGTGCAGATATTTTTTATGGTCGTAAATAAGTATAGAAATTTAACTGCATTTTTGATTATACGAATGTATGTTTGTATGCATGTGTGTATGTGTACATGTGTACATTTAAATATTTCATCAAACTTATTGTGATAATTCATATCTATGATTGTATTTTTATGTTTTCCCAATAAAATGTCATTATAAATTATTGTTTGATTTGAGGTAATGACATCGTCTGAATGCTATATCTCAGACATACACACATACATACAAATTAGACATTAAGCAAAATGTTGTTTACTAAATCTATTGCGATATCGATTTCCTAAACCAACAACATAATGATGAGAATGTATGATTTAAATAAAAACAAGTAGGAGCTCTATATTTGGCTGTGCCGAATTTTTTTATACCTACCACCAATTTGATGTACTTTTATAGCACAAAATTTATTATTTTGTTATTAACATTTATTGCTATAGAACCCAAATATACCGAGGGAATTGTAACCATTAAAACCAGTGAGCTCAATTACAGTAGCTTGACTATGGTGATGATAATTGTGAACTTTCCCTGTGGTGCGATTCATTAACTTTTAACTATCCGACAATCGTTAAATTTGTCGACACTTGTTATTGTTTGCACTAGCGATTTTGCAATTCAGTAAATACTCTTTAACGATACTCGACAACTGTAACATTAAAGTGGCATCCCTGTCATAAAAAGTGTCTAAATAAATTTAACTAACATCCCTCATACAGGTAGTCGCGCCATAGCCGAGACTTAAACAAGTGGTTTTTGAGTCGGGTATAAAGTTCAACTTTTTGTCAATAAAATAAACAACCAAAAAATTATTGTCGTTTAGATAACAATAACAACTGTCGTTAAAATATGTTACTGAATACTGAAATCGATATAATTGTTGTTAACTTTTTTTAACGATACAATTATCGTTAAAATAAGTTAGTGAAATGCACTACTGAACAGTACGATAGATACAAGTAGGGGTGTCATGACAACAAAACGAAAGACTCTACTAGCTAAAACATGAAGATCGTCCGAAGACAAAGTTAAATGTATTCGCCGCCAGTGTGGTTTCAGTACTGCTGTATGGGTGTGAAACATGGTTGGTAATAGAAAAGTTCAAATGAAAAATTCAAGCGTTTACCAACATATTATATTAGAAATATTTAGGCGACTATGAATGACATAAACTGTGAAATCCGAGGCCGAATAGGGCACCCTTTAACAATAAGGGATGATAATATATACCAAAGAGCTTTAACCTACAATCGATAAGTTGCAAGAAGAAGAAGGTCAAAAACACCTGGCACCGTGCATTATTACTAAAATAAATAACCTGCCCGATCATAATGACAGAAAGAGAAATAATTGACCGAAATCAAAAAGTATAGCATATTAAGGGTCTATACCCACAACGAGATAAATGTAAAATCATTTTAGACAATGGCTTATTATATTAAAAACATTTAAGCAAAATTTAATTTGATTAAATTTTCATTTGAGCTCTACATTGCTTTCACCAGGTGAACGGACATCGCTTAATCATTCTAGAATGATACCAGTGCCCCATTTTGTTTTATAAGTTAGAAATCGTTTAGTCGAAAAAGTTGATACACGATTTGTTTAAAAGAGGGTGAATAGGAGTACAACGGCTATTTTTTGTTCAACATGAAATTGCATGCATTGATCATCATTTTCCTCACAATGTTAAACCCGTAAACACTATTATATCATTTACATTTACTCAATTTAAAAATTTCTTACAAATAACAGAAACGGGGTTCAGAGTTAAAGATATGTAAAAATTTTTTAACTTAAACGGAAAAGGATTTTACACCACACCATTTCTTAAGGTGAGAATAAAAAAATATCCTCATTAGAAGGATATCTTTACGACATGAATATATAAATATATTGTTTTTTGTGTGGTCGCTAAGGACTGTCGAGAATGTCGCTAATTCTGAAATTATATTTTTCTACTACTTTTTGATTGGAAGGTGTATCCAGGCAAGCATTAGCACATTGTAGTATTTCAAGAATAAACATTTTGGTTTGTTCGCAAAAGCCAATGATTAAATGACACATAAAGCTGAGCACAAACGATAACTGAATTATCAGATTTTATAACAAAAACAACCTGTTTTATATTACAGAATTTCGATTTTTAATAACAGCAAGTTTGATTTCAAATTCGCCATATTAAATTTAAAAAAAAAATTTAATATTTTACATAAAAACTTTTATTAAAATCTTTTAATTATTTTAAGCAGACGACATCAATCATACACATACTACATACATATAAACAGAACATGCATGTAAATATTTTATATATGTATTTCCAAATGCGTATGTGTTTCCCCTGCAGATAACGCGACTAGTCCATACACGCATTTAAAGTATACTCCGTAATGGACAAGGACTAATTAAAAGATCACCCAAATGTATGGAGAAAACGTAGTTGATTTAACATTACCATGTCCTAAAGCTGGACCATATAACCCATCGGAGTAGGCTCAAAACTACTCTTTGGAACTACTCGATGGAGCACCTACACGACCAATATACACGTCTTAAAAACAACATATGTATACGTTAAAACACGAACACTTGTTGTTTAACTACAATCTCTTGTTTAAAAATTATATGGTCCATGATGACTGCATTACATAGGAACATGTTGTAAGTAGTCCATTTAAATAAAATGGACCACGTAGTCCAATATTATCTGCAGGGTCTATATAATTATAACTGCGGGCCCTATTTTCATTGTTATTTTCGATACCATCTTTGGTTTGAATTTTTACATACATAGTTAACTAAATTCTACTAGTCAAGTCCTTCAATTTGAAACTCATATTGATGGAGTTAAAGAAAATTACCTCGATTTTGTTTCATACGCCAACATGGATTTTACACTTTTTTATTAATTTTTTCAATTCTACAGTTCAAGCCCTTTAATTTGTTGCCTTTGTTGTGTGATTAAAAGGGGTCAAATCCCATATTGATTGAGTTAAAGAAAATTACCTCGATTTGGTTACATACGCCATCATGGATTTTACACTTTTTTATTAATTTTTTCAATTCTACAGTTGTATTGTGTGATTAAAAGGGGTCAAATCGGTAATTATTATATTTGACTCAAATATTCGTAATTTTGTCTATGACGGCATCTTGGATTTTTTTTTTGTGTTTTATAGTTTTCTGTGTTTAACCGGTTGAGCGCTTTCATTTGATGAACGCTGAAACTGTTGTTTTTATATATAAGTTAGTTCCAAACCGAATTGTTACCTTTTCTCAGAAATAATTTACTCGCACTAGTTTCAGTATTTCTAAAAAAAGGAGCCTGTAGAAGAAAACTACTAACATTTTCATTAAGCATTTTCTATACACAGGGTACACATGGAAATTGACGAATGTACGCAAATAATTGCAGGCATAATTCTGTGGTGCTATTATTGTGACTGCCACTGTACGTACATATATATTAAATTCTTGATTATTTAAAAAGAGAACAAATAAAGGAACAAAATATAAATAATAATGAAAAAAAACTTAACCAACAGAAAGAAAGTGTTAACATGCGTCATTACAATTTGTAGAAAACAATGAAAACAAAAACAGCCACTTGAATGCAAATAAGAATAACAATGTAAATACATACATATCGCACTTGATCAACAAGAGGGTATTAACTCAAAATTTTTAAAATATCACTTTTTTCAAGAAATCGGCAAACAGCATCAATATCTATCTACTGTAAAAATTTCAACATATTCCGTTTACTCTTTCATCTCGAAAACCACTTTTGAGACCATATTCATGATAATGTAGTGATTACCTTTATTTCAACAAAAAGGTATTATTTCGAGTTAATACAAAAGTTGAAATATGTAAGAATCTTATATTTTCTTAAAAAAGGTATTATTTTGATTTGAGCCTTTATTTATGTTAAAAATAATCAAACTGTTTTATTTATATTTGGTTGTATTTTGAGTTGATACTATTTTTTTGATAAAATTTGTTTTATTCTATAATTTTAATTCGAAATGTGACTCTTTTTATGAAAAAATTGTTGAAATTTTTTTTGAGTTGTGACCCTTTTCATGAAAAAATGGTGTTAACTCCAAAAATAGATTTTTTTTGCAATGATTAGTAAAATTTAAAACAAAAACAATGTATATATATATTTTCAAATGGAATTTGCTTCCTATGGTATATTTGAATTTTTAAATTCTGTTAAAATGTTGCCACAAACAGTTTTTTGACTCTACTGAAAATTCAAAAATTTTGAGTTAATACCCTCTTGTTGATCAAGTGCGATATGTATGTATGTATGTATGTGTGTACGCTCTATATAAATATATATGCAACAAGAAAAACACAATAATGGCATTCGACACGTGATGCATATGGCCCTGTTAAAAGTGACATCAGACGGCATGTATTTTACACATGATTTCGCAAATTTTCCTCTGCAAAAGTGATAAATATGGCGTAAACCCATTTAAACATTACTTAGGTAAAATATATAAGTATGTTTGTATTTAAAAATTCATATGACAAATTTTTAATCAAAAAGTTTTTTCTTCTGATTTAACATGCCATGTTACAGCGATCAATTATTTTAAGGCAAAGAGCATATAGCCAACATTTTAATATCAAAATCTCGCATTCTTTATTACAAAAATGGCAAAATAAGAGATTTACCTCGAACTGGTAGACCACGTTTAATTCCCTCTGAGGAAGAGCAATTTGTTAAGGAAACACCAAAGGTATCTAAAAGGAGTTTGCTCATCTGGGAGTGGCTAATATTCCACTACGGCGTATTTTAAATAAAGAATTACTGTTGTTTTTATAGAAAGTGCAACCTGGTGCATGAACTAAAAACCACAGATCATTAGCAACATCTAAATTTAGCAACGTTTAAATAAAAGTTTTCCAAATATGAAATAAACTTTATTGAGAATGCGATCGTGAGTGATTAAGCTCAATTTCATTTGAATAAGGCAGAACTGTAGGTTTTGGGGTTCGAAAATCATTCATAAATGCCAATTGCACTCTATAACCTGGGCCTTGTGATGGACAAATAGAAAAAAATGTGTCGATATATATCGTATCGATATTTTTCAACAGTATCGATGTACATATATTTTTTAAAAACATCGATATTTCGATTTATCGAAACGTATGTACCTAACAATGTTGTTAAAATATTCCAAGTTTAAAAATTAAATACATATTACACATCCATATGTACAAATTTATTGTATGATTTTAAATATTTATTTCCGCAAACAATTCAATGAAAACAATAAAATAGTAGAAAGAAATCAACAACAAATATTGTCAGCTCGCAATATTAAAGATATAGAAAAATAAACGACAAAATTTCAAATGGCATCAAATAAGTTACGAAACCATCACCTTACGCTTACATATTATTTAAAACACTAGAAAAGCCCGGCGCGCGTTGCTACGCCCCTTAATGAATAAAAATGCGTACTCAATTTTAATTGAATATCAATTGCAAAAAGCTAAAAATTATAACTTTTTTTGAATGGGCGTAGCACTGCCCACTTTTCTAATCAAGAAATTTTATAGTCGTGACAACTCAATATGTGTGCAAAGTTTCAGAAAAATCGGTGAAATTCAAGTAGCTGAAAATGAAAATTTTTCTTATGGGCGTAGCACTGCCCACTTTTCTAATCACGAAATTGTAAAGTCATGACAGCTAAATATGTGTGCACAGTTTCAGAAAAATCGGTCCAGTGGAAGTACCTTAAAATTATAACTTTTTTTTATGGGCGTGGCCCTGCCCACTTTTCTAATTACGAAATTATAAAGTTATGACAGCTCAATATGTGTGCAATGTTTTAGAAAAATCAGTCCAGTGCAAGTACCTCCATATCAAAACTTTTTTTATGGGCGTGGCACCGCCCAGTTTTTCCCACCCATAAACACTTCCTGGTATGTGTACAACAACTTACCAAAGTTTGAGCCCGATCGGTTTTACATTTTCGGAATCTATAGCTAACACACACAAACACACACACAGAGTTTCACTTTTATATATATAGATAGATTGCTCATCGGATATGAACATCAGAAGAACTTTTTTTTATGTGATCCCCTGTCAATCCGCTTCTTTTAGCAGACCTGAAAGCGGGAGAAACGTGTTCCCTCTTACTATGTTCTGAGCGAATAATTTGGCTTATTATACCCTTCACCTGTGGTGCACAAGGGTATATATAGCTTTGTCATTCCGTTTGTAATTTCTACAATTTTCATTTCCGACCCCATTAAGTATATATTTTCTGAAAGCTTATGAATAGAGGAGTCGATTAAGCCCTGGCCGTCTGTCCGTCTGTCCGTCTGTCCGTCTGCCCGTCTGTCCGTGTGTTGGTTGAAATCAACTTTTAGAAGCAACCATATGTTCCTCAGATCTGTATATAGTATCAATCTCTTGGAAATATCCAGGAATGAATCGCTATTGAAATTCAGCACAATCGCCCCATAACTTTCTGAGATATGAGCAAAAAACCACGACCACCTCGTTTTTTTACACAATTACAACAACAACATACTTATATACATACATGCAAAAAACATGCCAAAAAAAAAATTACAAAAAAAAAATATATTAAAAATAAAAAAAAATAATAAAAAAAATTACAAAAAAAAAAATTTAAAAAAAAAAAAAAATAATAAAAAAAATTACAAAAAAAAATATAAAAAAAAATAATAAAATATAAATAATATCTTAAATAAAATAAGATAAAATTTTTTTGGCTCAGCTGGGATTCGATGCCACATTTAGTCTTACCAGTATATACATATGTACGTATTTCATATGGGATGAGTGGTGACACAAACTACTGTTATTGCATGACTACACGTTGTGAAGGGTATATAAGATTCGGCACGGCCGAATATAGCGCTCTTACTTGTTAATATAGCATTTGAGGCAGCTGCTATAGATGTAAAAAGAATTCTCTTGAACCTTGGGTCCAATATGGGGCTATTGCAAGAAAAATATTTTTTTTTTCTATTTTTTCTTCAGGACGAAGGAGATGATTGATGCGTCATTTGACGGGCTTAGTTTTAAATAGGAATGACTAAAAATACAAATTATAGTGAAAAAACATATGATGCATGCGGTGATGCCGGCCAGTATTGTTCAAAAAACACTAAAATTTATAGAGCTCTAAAAATATCGAAAAATATACTGAAAACGATACTCGTAAATAAGAATCGATATATCAGTTTTGGAAATATCGGCGAAAAATATTGATATTTTTTTTTTAAATATCGATATTATTATTGCCCATCCCTAGATGGGATTGTCATAAAACATTTTTAACCTACTGCTCTTGAAACAGTTCTGAGATATTGTTTCAGCAGGATGGAACCACTGACCACAATGGCACTTTTAAGTCAATTTTCTTATTTGAAAAGCGAATAATTTCCAGAAATTCGAAAATCTTTCGGACAGCATGTTCACCAGATATGTCTGTACCCGATTATTTTTATTACGTTTGAGTTATTTTAATTCCGAAAAGAAACAAGTGTACAAAAGCACTTTATTCTGTATGGTTTTTTGTCAAATAAAGGAAAAACTATAGCTAGTGCAGTGTGTGTAGTTTTCAAAATTGGACTACTATAGAAAAGCTGCATTATTTTTCCATAAACACTAGCGTGCTTAAGCAAAAAAAAAAACATGTTCAAAAATATTTGTTTACATACAAAAGCGAAATTTTTTAAGCTAAGAATAATATGTGTGAGTGTGTATTGTGAAAAACAAAATACCCAACAGTTCTGATAACCATGCACGGACTAGCGCCTCCAGTTGGTTTTTAGAAACATAAATCGTTAAACAACTAATGCACTACTTTTAACCTCAAGATGACAAACATATAAAGAGATAGAGAAGTAATAAAAATTATATATTTCTTGATTAGTTAAATATACTAAAGTGGTAATATAATCTCCTCCACAAAAGGATAAATTAAATATATATTTTAATAAGTAATTATTAGTAAAGCTGCTGGGAGTAGATTTATATTTTCATACATAATTTCTCGTATAGGCAAACAACCATCCATACATGCATACTTAAGTTAAACAAATATTCACTCGTTTTTTATACAAAGTAAAGAGTTACGCAATATTCTTGAGGGGGATTTTTTTATTTTTATTAATGCTTGTTTTTCAGCCTGTTGAAGTGATTAGAAGGAACGTGATGTTTACTTTCAACAAATGAGTTTTTAATAAACAACTACATAACAATTAAGGTATTAATAAAAAAAACTTTTTATTAAATTTTAAATAAACCAAACTAGAAGTATTTTGTTTTTAAAGAAAAAAATCATGACCACCCCTTAAATAGTGTGTAGCTAAATTTCATGCGATTAGAATTTTGAAAAGGGCATGCCACTAAATGTCAAAATGATAAACAATGTTACCTCTTAAAATTTAATGCAAATTTACTGGATTATTGTAAATCTGTAATTAAAGTCTTAACTTGTTAAATGTATAATTTTGATACATTTTTTAAAATGCGCATTAGCAAAACCAAATTTGTTAATTATCAACCATTAATATTATTAAAATATTATCTATCTTCTATATATATAAAAGTGAAACTCTGTGTGTGTGTGTTTGTGTTAGCTATAGGCTCCGAAACTGTAAAACCGAGACTCACACTTTGGCAGGTTGTTTTACACATTCCAAGGAGTGTTTATGGGTGGTAAAAAGTGGGCGGGGCCACGCCCATAAAAAATTAGTTATAATTTTTAGCTACTTGCACTTGACCGATTTTTCTGAAACTGTGCACACATATTGAGTTGTCATAACTATATAATTTCGTGATTAGAAAAAAGGGCGGGGCCACGCCCATAAAAAAGTTATAATTTTGAGGTACTTGCACTGCACCGATTTTTCTGAAACTTTGAGCTGTCATGAGATTATATTGAGCTGTCATGAGATTATAATTTCGTGATTAGAGAAGTGGGCAGGGCCACGCCCATAAAAAAATTTATAATTTTGAGGTACTTTTAGTGGACCGATTTTTCTGAAACCTTGCACACATATTGAGCTGTCATTACTATACAGTTTCGTAATTAGAAAAGTGGGCAGGGCCACGCCCATAAAAAAAGTTATCATTTTCAGCTTCTTGCACTTGTTATCTAATTAAAATTCAGAATGCATTTTTATTCATTAAGGGGCATAGCAATGCACGCCGGGCTTTTCTAGTTAATAATAAATGTTAAATGCATCCCCAAAAATTCGCTTGTATGATGAACTCGGCAACTCTATCTAAGCAAAACAAACAAAATGCAAATATGGAGGCAAAATTAAAACAAGAAGAATATGTATTGAAGTTTACGCTTTGGCGGCATTTTAAAAATAAACCTGCCCTCGCATGTGTAAACAGAAAAGCAAGTGGCCAAAGATTCGACTATTTCGAAGAATTTTTCTCTAATAATACGTATAAAACAATTGCATGCAACTACTTGCATGCTACTAAATTATTAAAACTTTAGACTTATAAGGCAAAAACTTGGATCATCTGGAAATCGGAAGATTTTGTGAAATAGATGACGTAATGCAAGAAGATATAATCGTAGATTCCATATTACAACAATCAACTTATTTAAATTAATACGAACAGTTTAATAAGACCCTTAACCACCAAATCAAATTAATTGGCGGCGTTATGCATAATTTAAAAATTAGAGCTTACGGATGGACCACCTACGGCATAGCAACATTGACATGAAATAATTCTTGAAGAGTAAATGGCAGCCATACAGTTATTGCTACAAAAAAAAATTTTCATTCACTTTTGCAAGTTTTCTATATATATTTTTTTAATTAATTTTAAAGACTTAAACGATTATAAAATCCGAAATCTTTTTAAATTGGCGAACAGAAACAAATTTTTGCATTGTGAAGCAACAAACATAGCGCCTAAATGTATGAACTTTGGCGGGAGGACTGATATATATATATTGAGTACCAAAAAAAAAACAAAATTTTTAGTTTCGTAAAAGAATATCATAATTTTTCCCCACTTTTACGCCTAACTATCTGAGAAGATAGACAAATATTTATTTTTTATATAAACAGGGATTTTAGATGATCTTACATGATATACATGACATATGTAGTTGGGCTCACAACAGGCTAATTAGTAAAAGGTGTATCCTTGTCATGACTTTGGTGTTTTAATCCCTACCGTTTTTAGCCTAACCTAGTTTATAAGTATGTAGGACCAACTCCAAACCGCCTACTAATACATTAATACCTACTTAAAGCTGGATTATTTTATTTAAATAAATAAATATTTTTTTTTTTTTACTATTAGCAATATTGGTGGTGGGTGTTTACAGATTCGGTACAATCGAATATCAGTCTTCTATATTTGGTGCAAAAAGTCTCAAACCTTCTTAGTTAATTACGGAATTAATGGGACTATATATATATATATATATATATTAACTTACCAGAAAAAATTTTCTTTATCTTGTTAATTTGTAAAACAAAAAATTTATAAGAGATAATTGTATAAAAATTACAAAAAAATCAGAATTTATTTAACACAAATTTATAAAAAAAAATTATTTTCACATCTGTATGTATGTTTATCAATTCATCGAAAGTTTCTCCAACCCTTATGCGATTGACAAAAAGAATCTGTACTACAAGGTACCCGGATAACTTAATACAAATGTAATATAAAACCAAAATTTCTTCAAACAAATTTACAAAAACGAGATACTTTAATTTAATTATAATTCTACATCGATACGCAATAAAAATTTTTTGAAAAAATTCTACATAAAAAAAATATTTTGGGCATTCCTTTATTTTGCATGGCCATTTCTATACTGGGAACCAACAGAAAGTGAGAGTCTGACTAATGTAGGAGAAAGAACGGTTTTAGATCTTATAAGTCCCTACAAAAGCTCAGGAAGGTATGTAACAACCGATAATTTCTTACATCCCTTGTACTGGCATAAACATTAAGTTCATGGAATCTTACTCTCGTTGGAACAGTAAGACAAAACAAACGTTTAATACCAGCCAATATGCAAGCACATAGAAGTCTTACTTGATAGAACTAACTGAACTCTGAGATTTGTCTTCATATTCCAAATTATATATCAGACAAATATTTTCGACAAATTTCGCATTTAGCAAAGTGGCGACTTTGTGTTCTCGTATTTGCTAAAAACGAAAAAATCTGTAATAATGCATTTACACCATCTGTAGAAAGTACTTTAGATTTAAGTTTACAAATGTTTATTGAAAACACAGCGTGATTAAAATTCAAAGGTGATTGAAAAACTTACACTCGAACAGCAAACAGATTGAAACCAATTATAAGCCCGATACCTCTAATGTGCTTAGAGATAAAAGTGGCCGTATCAATGTAGCAGGAAGTTGTATGATCTGTTAGAAACTTTGTATGAAGCAAAGAAAAACACCTAAAATTTGCAGCGATTTTTTCGTACCAATTTGCAACTCACAATCGGTCAATAGACCATTATGTAGAAATTTCTTAGAGGACGATCAATATTGTATTTTTGTACATAAATGTATATAATAACCTATAAGTATATACGTCCTTTTTTTATAAACCTGCAAACATGTAAATGAATTTCTATTTTAAACTTTTTTGTAAACATAATACTATGTTCACACACTCGCCTTAATTGTCAATTTATAATATTATTGCAATTAAAGGCCTTATTGAACTCCATTTACCATACTAAAACTTATTTTTAAATTGAGCAATATATACTTAATTGTTTCACTTATTGTCTAAAACTCGAAATACAACTCTCGAGAAGTATGTTCAGTGAGAAGAAAATTCTATAGGTGGCATTCAAATAAATATACAAAAACCAAAAACTATGAAAATCAAAAATTTTTTATGAATATTTTAAAAAAATGTTTAAATAAATTCAAATACATACCTATAAGTATATAAATATAATTGTAAATATATTTTATGAACAGAAAAACCACTGAAGAGAAGGCATTATTTGATTTGGTATAAATCGTATTTTTACAGCTATCAAATGCTAATGGAGTAAGATAAATTGAGTATATGTGAACACTTATTTTAATTGCTCAATCAACACTATATTGAAACAATTAAAAATATATGTCTGAACAGGGTATGAGAACATTTAAACAAATTCCTATTTCTTTCTGCTAATATTATCTATGTTAAAACAAAGAGCAAGTTGTGTTTTAAGCATTTTTTCACACAAACGCATAGAGGTACCCGGATACCTTGTCGTACCCTTAAGGGTGTTGGAAGAACTTTGACATCTTACATCTTTCTAAATATGATTATTCTTTTGAAATCTATGAAAATTAATAAAATACTAAAGGATAGGAGCTCTCAAGAAATTTCAACTTCTAAAAAAAATTTCAATTTCAAAACGTAAGTGACATAAGGGCTAAACTTACCCCCATACCTAAACAAGAGCGTTGAGCGTCAAGCGTTGGAGTTTTACATGTGTTTTGTTTTTGTTACAATAACAAAATACATGCAAAATTGCAACGCTTGACGCTCAACGCTCTTGTTTAGGTATGGGCCTTAGAAAAAAGAAGAAATATATTTTTTGAAATAAAAACAGTTCCTCTAAAATTTACACTACTGCCCTCGTATAATACTTATGTATAAGTATCATATATAAAACAAAACATATACAATGTTCAATTTTCGCGTTTTTTTTTTCAATAAAGCCGCCATTCAACAATAATAAAAATCCAAAATCTAAACATTTCATTTATTTCAATACTCCTTGACATTCAAGATATTTTCCGTATTCAACTAAAATTATCTTGAAAAGCAAAAAAAAAACTAAGAAAAAAATCGTCACTGTCATGACAACAGAAAAAACTATTAATTATATTTAAAGCACATCTAATGGAAAATACTGGTGTCGGTTTACGACAGTAAATTGGGGATTGGATGCTTGACAGCACATACGCAGTTGTGCATGTGTTTGAACATATCAGACAGAGTTTGAGTTTTAATAACCACAAAAAACCTTAAAAAAATCACAGTACTGTTGCCAGGATAAACATCTTTAAATAATTTAACATCACATGCCTCTTTGAATTTTGATAGGCCAAAAAAAAGTTCTAACTAATAACTGCTCTTACGAAAATTTCTAATATACTTGAAGATTTAATTAATAATATGCGAGTTGTGCTTAATATAAAAAGGACGTATCTCGATAAAAAGTTGAAGTTGGAGATATTTTATGTATGTGGGTATAAATCCGTTATTTTTTAACCATAACTTACTAAGGGTCATGGCTTTGCAATATAAGGAATTTTTTATTATTTTTTATTCAGTAAATAATATAATTTTTAATAACAATAACAATTAAAAATGAAGTTGTAATAATGCAAAGCTTTTTATCGGGCGCAAAAAATCCTACCTTTAACTAACAGTGCGTGATGTAGAGTAGTTTTTTTAAAAATCTAATAAAACACTCAAACTTGCAGCACATATTCAAAATTTTGATTGAAATCGATAAATTGGTCTTTGCCATTTTATTTCTAAAACTAACTTCATATAAATGTTGCCCGCGGCTCCGGCTTAAATGGTCCATTCGTAAGGTCTAATTTTGCACCACTTTTTCGAGCATTTCGGCCTGTATTCCATTAATAATACGAGTTGTGTTATACACTAAGGCTTTAATCGTGTTTGGATTGTCCACATAGACCAACGACTTCACATAACCCCACAAGAAATAGTCAAATCACATGATCTTGGCGGCCAACGCATAGGAACATTTCGAGAGATAAACTGCTCACCAAACTCATTCTTTAATATGTCCATTTTTTTACGAGCTGTGAGTTATATGGCACCGTCTTGTTGAAACTACATATCAACCAAGTCCAACGTAGCCAATTGACTTAAAAAAAGTATCGTTCGCCGTTGGCCGTAACGTTTCTTCCACGGTCGTCTTTAAAGGAAATGGATCGATGATGCCACCAGCCCATAAACTACACCAAACTGTAGTTTTTTTGGGATGCGTCGGTAACTCTCCAGATGCGACAGTTTTGCTTGTTTACGCATTCATTTAGCTAGAAATGAGCCTCATCGCTGAACACAATTTTTCGATAAAACCAACGATGGACATTTCTCACAGAGCACGAATTTTTATAATAAATTTCAACTATTTGCAGTCGTTGCTCGTTTGTGAGTTTCTCCATGATGAAATAGCAGAGTATACTGAACACTTCACTTTCACAGATGTAGCTTGGACGCAATTACCAACCAGTGCTGCCAGCCCTGATAATAAAATTTAATTCGGCTATGCCGATTTTTTTGATACCCTGCAGAGAATAGAATGAAACCATTCGCGTTTGCTGCCTATTCACAAATTCATTGGATTTGTATTGCCTTTGATTGAAAATTAAAAAAAATGTGTATTGACATTTGCACACTCATTTCTTTTTCTGCTTGCACTCTCACCAATCTCTTTTTGTGATTATGTCATATGAAAGAACTGAAAACATTCTCACCGATCGTTCAGTATTCGTTGACATTTGTGTGCAAGGTTTGTAAACATTCAGTTTTGATTATGTATATATGTAAGGAGATTAAAGATTTAGCAATTTCATTTATTTTTTTTTAATACCAAAAATATATTAAGTTCAATTGTTGTATTATGCTACAAGTAACCTTTACCGAAATTTTTCATACTATTCGCTCAGTGTTCGTTGCTTTTGTGACTGTTACTTTACTTTCATAGAAGACAAGCAATGCATGATTCGTTATTCGTTACACTCCCTTATTGTGAATCATGTCATGCATAGCTTTACTAAATTACCATTTTTGGATTTTTTTGTAGCAAACAAATTATTATTTTGTTGTTAACAGTAACAACATGGAATATGGAAGTATGGAAGTATGGAATAATCTCTTTGTATACTAAAATATGTATTACCATGTTTGTGCAAGTTCGATTTGGTATTTATTTATTTTCTTAAATTTATTCTTACAATAAAACCTTAAGTATTTTTACATTAAGAGTGATAATACTCATTCTTTTTTTTTTATGGTGTATTTTAACAGAAACTTTAGCTTTGCGTGGGCATGGCACCCACTGTTTGAAAAATAATAAATTTTATGTTCGAATTCAAATAAGATATTCTATTTAAGATTTTTTTGTACAAAATTTTTGTCCATATAGAAGTTATATGAGTTTGAGATAAAGCGTTACAGAGAGGTGGGCGTTAAAGTGCGCTTCTCTCAAATATTTTCTGGCTTTATTATAGAGTTATAATTTTATAATAAAATATATGTGAAGTTTCATATCATACCTCTAATTCTGTTGTTATTAAATTTCTTTAAGAATAAATTATGTAAAAAGTAGGCGTGTCAAAATAATTTCTGCAAATCAACTTAACAAAGATATTTTCATATAAAGTTCATTCTTGCAAAATAATTATCCATAAAGAAATTATACGAATTTAAGAGAATACATTGTATGGAAGGTGGACGTTAAAGTGGACATGTCACCTTTAGTTTCTCGCATATAACATTGACCCTGAAGATATATTTGCCCAATTTCATTATCATACATTCTGTCGCTTTTACATTTTATTAACAGCAGATTATGTGAGAAGTGGGCGTTAGAGTAGGCAAATCAGAGTAGTTTCTGCTAAAAAATTCAACTTTGATATATAAATATAGAGTCCTTTATTTTTCCAAGATAAAGGGTTATATGAAAGAAAGGCGTAAAAGTAATAACAAGTCTTTTGATAAAAAAATCGGTGCTTGCCAAATTTTAGAATCGTGCATCTAGTTTTGTGAGTTTTATTACGTTTTAAATCTGTGCGGTATAAGTCTTTACACATTTTGATCTTTAACTCCTTTCGTATTACTCCCCTGTTTATAAGCTTTCAGAAAATGTATGCGATCGGAAATAAATATAGTGGAAATTTCACACGGAATGAAGGATATCTGTGAAGGATATAAAAATACTGCAACACATTTTTTTTGGTGGTGGGCATAAAAATAGTAGAACAAATTTAGTTTACCAACGAACTTCCGAATTCAAAATGTAATTTTAGTTTAAATTAAATTCTGTTAAAACTATATTGACCTAAGTAGGTAAATATTTTTAAAAAATTTAATTAATTTTTAATTAATTTAAAATTTAATTCAGAAAGAACTATTTAATCAACTGAATCGTTTTATTGAACTAGGTCGTTCATAAACTATACAACATTACTTCTTTCTTGACAACTGTAAATGACCTGCAACACAAGATACTTCTGGGGCAAACTTTGTTTTTTTATGGTATTGTTCTCGAACATTGCGTCGTCCCTCAGCCACAATAAATCATATCCTGGAAGCTGTGAAAGTCTGGCAGTACATAAGTTTCATATTCAAAGTATAAGTTACATTAAGAAAATTTTAAAAAGGTGTCACAAGTGTTGTATTGTCATAATTTCACAAACGAAAAATGTTACAGAAAGTCCTTTAATATTTATACCCTTCACACAGTGAGAAAGGGTATATATAGGTTTGTCATTCCGTGTGAATTTTCTATAATTTTCATTTCCGACCCCATAAAATATATATTTTATGAAAGCTTATGAATAGGGGAGTCGATTAAGCTCTGTCAGTCTTTCCGTCTGTCCGCGTGTTTGTTGAAATCAACTTTTTGCAGCCCCCTGATATCCCCTGTACCCGGGTGAGGTATTAAAATATCAGATATATTCGGGAGTAGAACGGTATTGAAAATCTGAAACATCGGTACATAAACAACTTAGATATGAGCTAAAAACCACGACCACCTCGGTTTTTTTTTTACAAAAACAACATTACAACAACAACATACATACATACAAACGTGTATACTGCAGAGACAAAAAAATTTTTTTACATTTTTTTTTTAATTTTTTTAAAATTTTTTTTTTATTTTTTATTTGTTTTATATTTATTATTTATATAGTTTTTTTTTAATTTTTTTTAATTTTTTTTTTAAATTTTTTTTATTTTGTTTTTTTTGAACATATATACGTAAATTTATAATTTTACAAGGGGATGTTTTTACATATGTATGTATGTTTTTACATGTATGTACGTATTTCATATGAGATGAAGGGTGATATAAACTACCGTTATTGCATGACTACGCGTTGTGAAGGGTATATAAGATTCGGCACGGCCGAATGTAGCACAGTTACTTGTTTTTATTAAGTAATTTTAAAATATTTGTGGATTTTTCAATATATGACACTAAAGCTGGATTCACCCATAAAATTTTAGTTCAGAACAAATTTTTTTTGTATTGAGTTTGATGTTTTACTTTTGAGAGAGAGAGAGAGATTATTTTGTTCAGAAAGATTTTTCTTGAATTGGTTTAATTTTAATTCTTGTTCAGAAGAAACTGAATTGGGATGCCACTATTTTTCAATATTTACATGAAAATTGAATTTGGTTGCCACATCACACAGTGTCAGTACATTTATTATACAAAAATTGTTTTTGCCGAAAATTAACAATTAAAATGGAATTTAATGAAAATATTGCTCAAAAATTAATAGAAGAATTAAAAAACCAGGAAGAAAATGTTTGTATGACATGAGCAATAGTGCATACAAAAATAATTATTTAAAACAGGGTTTATGGAATGAAATAGAAGCGACTCTTTTTATTTTCGATTTTTTTTTATAAATTTCTTTTGCAAACAAATTGACTTTATGCACTTCAATTAAAAATAATAATTTTAGTTTTCTTCTATCCGACATTTTCTTCACATATATTTTAATGAAATAATTTACGTTTGTATTTATTTACATAGTTTGCTAGCGGTGCTTCCACTTTGTACAACTGTTTGCATTTTATATTATATGGCAGCTTTGTTTTTTCGGACAAATTTTCTTAAATGGGTGAATCGTTCTGCAGAAAACTCTCAGTAAAAAATGTTATTCTCCGGAAAAAATTTTGTTCAGAACAAATGGGTGAATTCACCTTAAGGACTAGGGGACAATTATTATTGATAAATATTTAATTTTCGTTGCTTCCTAAAAAATATATATACAGTATAAACTCCCTAATCCGGACAGATATAGTTCGACTTCTCGTGCGGATTTCTAAATCGTCCGGAATACAAGAAAAAATGTTACATGCCTTAAACTAAGGTATGTTTAGTTTTTATTATTGCACAATTTTGTTTAAATATGTAAAAAGAAATAAAGTACATACTATAAAAAAATTCATTTACAAAAAAATATCTAAAAATATGCAAATTAGGTTAATGAAAAAAAGTAATGGATTGAAATACGAACCAATTTTTCCTTGGATAAAATTTTTATTCTTTAGTTTTCCTGTTATTCTTTTAAATTAATTAAAAATAATATTTCCTTATCAGTCGCATTTGTTTGATGGGCCCATCCCATAAAACAGATCAAAATCTTGTTTATGTGAGAAATTATCATGGAGTTCCTGAATTTCCTCTAGAGAATTGTCGGAGTCTTTGTTTTCTTCATTATTTAAAATAACGTACAATGACGAAAAAAACAATCAAACACAAAGCAAAGTAATGTCTAGATTACAGAGGTGAAAGTTTTTAAACTGTCCGAAACATTTAACTTGCCGGATTAGCGAGTGTTGGGACTACAGAAGTTTTACTGTATATAAAAATTAAATGTTGCTGCACTTTAAAAGCACCAGCTCCTGTAATATTTTTTTTTTGTTAAATTGAATATAAACAATATACTTCATCACTCGACATTTACATACTTTTATCCAAAATGTTTGCTAGTGTTTTTTATATTGAAAAGTTCACAACAAAAGTTTGAAACATGCGGCCGTAAAAAAGTTTAGAAACTTTTGACAGCCTTTTATATGTTCATTTTAACAACAAATCGACTGACCTTTTTTTGGAAAACTGACACAATTTACCAAAAAATAAGTTAATAACAAAAGTCTCGCAAGCTTAACGTTTAACTTGCAGTTATTGAATCCCAAAAAAAAATTAAAAAGTTTTAAACGTGTTGTTTAAGGAGATTATGAAATTGATTTCTAATCAAAGTGATTATGACACAAAAAATAACGATGACAAATTATGCAAATATACTCTGTTTTTAAACTCTAAATACATTTCAATTAAAGTTTGATTACTTTAGGTGTAAAAAAAGGTGTTTGCTTAAATAAAGCTAATAGCTAAACAACATTATGAATTATGCAGATTAGGTAGCTTCTGTTGGGATGTTTCGCCCGGTTTTTTTCAACAAAATATGAACCACATTTTTATTATCCGCATCAATATAGTCAGACTTCGATTTGAATATTAACCTTCTGGCTCTAATCTATTTGACAGGCTTTTTTATTGCTCCGCCCAAATAATAATTTCGAAATAGTTTTTCCACTAAGATATTTGAGCTTTTCGTTTCTTGCAACTATAATGTTTTTTTTTGTGTTCAATAAATAATTTTATAAATCTCCATTTCTTCTCTACCACACTATTCTGGAATAGAAAGAACTTTAAAACAGATGAAAGTGAAACAAAGTCCAAATCAAAAGAGGGAATCCTTAAAATTTAAATTAACAAGCACACATGCATACATAAGCACACATGTATGAATTAATATATGACAAGTAACATCTAAATTTTTAAACCTTTTTAATAATTTCTTTTAACCTTTAACTGAAATTTGTTACTTTAATTATAAAACTGAACTGAATAATATTTCAATTGTATGAGAACTATAATTTTTGTTAAGTTAAGTTGTTAGATGACACAAATTACAGAAAACTAAATAAATCACAAATACATATGACAAACACAAAATTTGGCCAAGTTTTGTTGTTGTCAAAGAGGCATATGTTCTTTCATTAATCTCAGAAAAAAAGGGTACATTTTCATTATCTAACAAGAAATTGCTGTTGTTACAACATAAGTATTGCCTCGATTTAATAAATGTGTTAGTAAATTAAAAACAAAAAGGAACCTCACTTGTCGAATAAGAATAGACAAAATTATCCTATAAAATATTTATAAATTATGAAGGCTTATAAATACGGAAGTCGATTAACAAATGTCCGACTGTCCATTTGTCCCTGTTGTACATATTGTACAGGACAGGTATGGTACGACAAAGAAATTTTAACTTCTAACTTATCTAGAAATAAGATTGTTAATTTCGAGTGGTATAAAGTTGAAATTTCCAATTATCGACTACCCTAATTGAATGATATGTGTACTGAAAATTTTTTCCAATAGGATCGCATCATATGCATACACATATGCTTAAAATAATTAACTAAGTTCATTTCGACTCCTTTTTTGACCCTCTTCGCTCACTACCAATCGGCGTCCCGAGCCTTGCATTACTACAAGTGTTTTCACTGCCGGCCAGTGATTTTCGACAATCCTAATCGAACAGTTTTTAGTAAAAGACAGCATCTTTGTTTGACTGAGATATCCTTTGGTATGCACACTTAATATGCGCCTTTAGTTTATCCCTTTAAGTATGAGGCTTAAAATTCTCCTATGTCCAATTAGTAACAATACTGATTGTAC
The DNA here is from genome assembly GCA_941918925.1 of Phyto melanocephala. Taxonomy (NCBI): domain Eukaryota; kingdom Metazoa; phylum Arthropoda; class Insecta; order Diptera; family Rhinophoridae; genus Phyto; species Phyto melanocephala. Next base: position 130,689,137 of record OW799233.1, on the reverse strand, counting down.
TTTACATTCACCCATTGTGCATGGATCTATTCGCGATTAGTGCGATTAAGCTTTTATACCACTTTAAGAAGAACCGTCAAGTTTTTTTTTCTGCATTTCATTTGACATTTCTCAATTTCCGACAAACTCAATTTGAACAATGGAAAAATACACCATCGAGCAACCCGTTAAAGTTATTCAGGCTTATTATGAAAATGGGCGTTCAAATCAAAATGCCCAACAATTGCACTTCTCATGCTCGTCGTTTACAAGGTGCAATTAACCTAAGCCTTTTGACTTCGTTTTTTTAATCGACTGTTCGAATAATTTTTTCGATTTAATCGTTTGATCGAACGAATAAAAGCCATTATTTTAATTATTCTATCATACTGTAAAGGCGAATAACTTACATTCTAGTTAACACTATTTGCTTCATTAGCGTACAACCTATATTTTAGGCTTAATCTAAAAATCACTTCCCCTAAAAAATATTTTAAAATCACCATAACTAACCAACCAGTACCAAAGAAGTGATTGTATTTAGTTGCAATGTCTACTGCTCTTTCACAGCTGTCAACCTTATCTATTCATTATCAAGTTGTTGTTGGTTTATTTTTCTATTTTCAAGTTTTTTTTCTTCCATTTTTCTTTTCAATTCATTTATTAAACCTAACTCTGTGTGTGCCTGTGTATTGGCTCTTTTAATAGTAAAAATTTATTTATTTTTTTTTTTTTTCATAAAAATCATTTGTAATACATTGAGAAAAAAAGAAGCACAAAAAGTTAAATTGATAAATACCCACACACATATCCAGACTCTAAATTAAAATGAACAGAATTGAAAAGAAAGAGGGAAAGAACTGAATACACATAATAAAAATGGCAAAAGGTACGTGAACTTTGTTTTAAGCAAATCAACATCAACATACAAGGAAGAAAAAATACAACAACAAAAACAAGAATAAACAAAGAATCGAGTGGAATGAAATACAATAAAAAAAGACGTGTATAAATTCTTTTACTGAAATTTACCACAAACACAGTGACACAAATGTACATCGCATGTAATTAAAAGGGAATAAAAGTCAGTGTTCATGGTTGTGAAAGAGTATTTTATTATTATTATTTAAAAGGAAGTACAATTGTTGGTTAGAAAAAGGATTTATAATTTTGTTGCACATTGATATAACACAATAGCTGGATGTTCATTTGAACAACTCTATTGTGATATGGTCACACAGCAATTGATTGGCATTTTGATTGATAGACTTTTTTAGTTTTTTCAACATTTTTTTTAACTTTTTGTTAACTTAAATATTAACTTTAAATATTTCTTTAGGTCACATTCTTGAAAAAATTGTTAATCTTACCAAAATCATAGAATTCTTGAAAAATCGTAATCAGATAGAAAATATTTGTATGCGTTTTTAAGTTACAGTCAATACTGAAAATAGACGTTCCCATGACAATTGGATCTACGTTCCGGTATTCCCCAAGTTCAACTCCGACAAAGATTTTCAACCCAGCAACAGCTGTATCAAACAAAACTTTTTTCTCCAGGATGGAACTATTTTCGACAGAGCAGAGCTGTTACAACAAGAACAACAACAACAACTAATAATAAAAAACATGACTTTGTCTATACCTGGTAGAGCTTAGTCGTGTCTAAGATCTATTTTAATATGGACCCACGAACCATTTAAAAATAATAAGACTCAGTTTTAATTTATTTAGATTAATTTTAATCTGTTAAAATGATATAACTGCCAGTTTTTTTAATATAATAAAATATAAATCACGCTCGTTTGGATAAGCTACATTCGGTATTTGATACTTCTTACTGGCCAATTTTTGATAACACTCTGTTTCTTTTACACAGATTAATTCTCCCTAGTTTTATTCGGGTTCGCCTTTTATTTTTACTCCGGTTCTCGCTAATATTTCGAATACCTTCAGTTGATACTGGGCTCGATTTAGGTTTGTTAGACTTGAAATCTAAAGATGAATTTGCCTAAATTTTTCAAATGAAATTTTTGTCTGCGAGTTTTTTTTTTTTTTTTACTGAGAGTTTTCCTAAGAATGATTCATTCATTTTAAATAACACAAATTAAACTTTTTTAGAATTTACTATGCAAACACTAAAATCCAACTCACAATTTTTTTGCAAAAGGTCTTGTGCATTAATGCATTTGCACAATATACAAAAACATAACACCTTTGCAACTGTGAACATTTGCAATGACAAATGCACAATATGGTGAATTGCACTTATACGATTTAAATTAATACTGTAGACAATTACAACCACAATGACAAACTTCACAGTCTCGTGTGAAGGGTATAAAGAACACTAAGTTTAATAAAATGCAATCCCGGGGACAGTTCAAAAAATGCAAGGCTTATCCATTAGGTATATGCATCGTGGCGACAAACACAACAATTAAAAAGCACATGTATTTTGTTTTTGTATCCCCCATACCTAAACAAGAGCGTTGAGCGTCAAGCGTTGGAGTTTTACATGTGTTTTGTTTTTTGTTACAATAACAAAATACATGCAAAATTGCAACGCTTGACGCTCAACGCTCTTGTTTAGGTATGGGCCTATATATGCCGGCATATGTCACACACAATTTTTTTATTTTCTTCTTTAATTTTAATAATTTTTAAAAAAAACTTTAAAGCGAAAACTTTTTATTCATGGTTTTGTATTTTTTAAAACGTTTAAAACCAACTTGAACTGAGAATTATTTTTTGTATAATAAAGTTAAAAATATAAAGTTTGACAAACGCAGACAGACTTTCAAAAAAGGTGGTAACGCTTATAAATTGTATATAAAAATAAAACAGTCAGCTTATTGGATACGAGTACCTTATTAATCTACATTGAAAAAATTTAACATCATTTTAAAAACAAGTAAGAGTTCTATATTCGGCCGTGCCGAATCTGATAATACCCTCCACCATCATGTGTAAAGGTATAATCCCACATCGTAGCTTAACCTATATTTCATGTTATACGCCATTTTTCTTTATTATTTCCGCCGCAATCCTCGATTTTAAATTTTTACGTAGTTAACTGTATTCTACAAGTCAAGCGCTTTAAATTGATACCCATATTGATGGGGTTAAAAAAATTGTTCCGCCATTTTGTTTTAGACGCCATCTTGGATTTTACATTTTTCAATAATTTACTGTATTCTACTGGTCAAGCCCTTTCATTTGATACCAATATTGAGGGGGTTTAAGGAGTTACACTTTAAAATACCAGATCTGGCCCATATATAAATTTATTGTCCCCCATTTTGTAGTGACAGCCAATATTTTTTTATAGTGCTTAAATTGCCTAGTCAAGTCCTTTTAGATAATACCAATATTGACTCTCTCGGTTGTCTAGAAGGTGAAATTAATTTTCGTTTGTAAATTTTTGGAATATTTAAAAAAAAATTGCCTATAACTTTACCGATTAGAGCACGCTTTATCCAAAATTTTTCACGAACATCTCTAGAGACATATTTTATCTACAAATAGTAGCAAAGGTAAATTATACTATGGCTGTAAAATTTTAATTTTGGTGATAAAAATATGGGAGGCAGTCTTGGTTTTTTGCTCATATTTCAGAAAGTTATGGGACGATTTCACTGAATTTCAATAGCAATTCATTCCCGGATATTTCCAAAAGATTGATATCATATACAGAGTTGATTTCAACCAACACACGGACAGACGGACAAACGGAAGGACGGACAGACGTATTTGGCTTAATCGACTCCTCTATTCATAAGCTTTCAGAAAATATGTCTTTAAGAGGGTCGGATATGAAAATTGTAGAAATTACAAACGGTATGACAAAGCTCTATATACCCTTGTGCACCACAGGTGAAGGGTATTATAAAACAGTCATCTGATTGAATACGAGTACCTTATTAATCTTCCTTGAAAAAATGTAGCATCATTTTAACAAAATACGCCTACCGTGCAAATAAATACCCAAATTATAATAAAAATCAAAGTAGTAAGATAAAAAGCTCGATTTAAAACAAACTTAACAAAAATTGAACAACTAACTGACCTTTAACCGTTAGAATATACAAGCACTTAAAGTATGAGAAATATGTTAAGTGTTAAATTTATAATAATTAAACTGAGAAATTTAATTTTCAACATCCTTGTAGTAGTGTATCCGAAAACACACACCCACCCACATGAAAATATAAAAAAGGGATTTTTTCTTCTGTTAATACTATACACAAGAGACAAAGAAAATACAAGTTCGGTTTGACTGTTTAAAGTCCTGATGTTCAGTGTCATTAGTTAACGACTACCAGCCACTCATCTTCTGCACTCTTACAACTACAGCAACACCATCAAAACACCAGATACACAATTGTAAACACCTACTCTCAAAACCCATATAAAACAAACATGACTAATACTCTGTTAACCACAGGCATACTTACTCACATCCACATGACTTAGCAGCAGCTTCATTAAATTACATTAATTTATAATATATTCCAAAAATAATTTTTGTGGGGGTAGTAGCATGTCGCTGAACTTAGGCATGCTTAATCTGCTTATACGCTTTACAGTGAGTGCTAGGGGCATAATAAAATTATCAGTTCGTTTGTAATTTTTACATGATACTCATTAGTGACGCCTGTCTATACTGTAAGATATTCTAAATCCTTTTAGATAGTGCAGAGAGGATCAAGTTATGACCGCTTGTATGTCTTTGTGTAGGTTAAAATTAATTTTCTAGGTCCTTGTGTCTTGCCTAAATTTACATAAAAATTTACATGTGTCTTACACTCGTCTCTTTCAGTACAACTAAGACCATGAGACCTAAAGTCCAAAAAATATTAACGAAAACTATTTTTTGTAGAAAATAATACAAAACTACGTACAACTACAAACCAAATGGTTGTATTCCTATAATGAGTATCAACGTTGTGATTTTGTACTAAAGGGTTCGCCAAATAACTTTTTTTTTTTAAATGTTATAAAAAAAGTGTAGCTTTGGCTGTTTGGCACATAGCGCCGTCCTGTTGAAACCAAATATTGCCAATGTCCTCATCTTCAATGTTTGTGAACAAAAATTCGTTCAACATGGCCCGATAACGATCGCCATTGACTACGGCCACTCCTTGCTCATTTTGGAAGAAAAAAATAGCCCAATTATGCCTCTGGACCAAACTCCTCACCAAACAGTGACTCGTTTTGGGTGTATCGGCTTGCTTATATACCCGACAAGATCAAAATGAGCTTCATCTGAAAAGATGATTTTTTTGGCAAAATCGGCCAAAGTAATGTCGCAATATTTTCCAGCGTTGTTCAAGCGTATACACAACCATATTCGTTCAGCGGAAGGATAAAACTAATAATACGTCAAATCAGACATGAGCTAAGTCTTACCATTCACGAAATAAGCACTAGTTGAAAAAAAAAACGTTAGATGGCGGACCCTTTACTATGTAACAGGTGAAGGGTACTCAATATCCGGCGTAGATAAAAACAACATTTAAACAAATTTTTTTAGTTAACTTTCCTTTTTTTGGATGTTTGAAACTTAACACCCAGTGGCGAGATTAAAACTTTTTAACCAAAAAATGCAAACGAAAATTAAGGGTTAAAATCATTAAGCAGACCACACTGCAGTTATGCGAATGTAAATATTTGCCATATGGTTAGAAGAGAAATGCTCAATAATTTTGTAAAATTTTTTTAATCTTTAATTTGTTAACTAACTTGAGAAAAACATTTCATAGTGTGTTAACAAATTTTAAGGTCCTGTCTCATGCCTTTTAAAATGTATATTAGTGTAAAAGAGCTGCGTAAAATGTTCTAAAAGATACCAATCCAATCCAATAACTATATTTTAAAGTAAACATAAATAGCAAAACAATACTATCACTAAAAAAAATAATCATCGCTCGAAAGGTATTGCTTTCAAGCCTTGTAACTGCTTGTCTTTTCAAACAAAGTAGCATATCAAAACAAGTAAGAGTACTCTTTACGGCAGTGACGAATTTTAGATACCCACCACCAATTTAGTGTACTTTTATAGCATAAAAATAATTATTTTGTTATTAAAATTAAACATTTAATTTCTTTATACTAAAACATATAATAGGTGGGCGTATAGTGCGCTTCTCACCTTTACTTTCTGGCATAATAAAATTTACCAGAAAGCTATCTATGTAAAATTTCACCATCTAGTACATCTCATTCTGCCGCTTTTATGAGCTTTTGACTATCATTAATAGCAGAGTTTGTGTAAGGCGAGGGTTAAAGTAGGCGTGTCGTAGTAATTTCTGCTAATGAGAACTTAACTTAGATGTTGAAAAATAAAGTCTCCCATTTTTTTTAAATCTTTATCTATCGAGAAATTATGCGAATTTAAGATAAAGCGTTATATAAAAGGTGGGCGTTAAAGTTGACATGACACCTAAATTTTGTCATGCCATGGCATGGAATTATAATTATATTGACAATAAATGTACGTATATACATGATATTTCATTATCATACATCTAATTCTTTTGCACTTATGTGTTTCTAAATTTACTAAAATAAAATAATTAAATATTAAACTATCTAAAAGTTTTTCGGCTACAGCCGGCTATTAATTATCGTCGTTTAATTTTTTGCACCGCGGCCGCCACTACCATTGCCTAGACTGAATATTTTTTTTATCAGCTTCTTACATGTTATTATAAGGTTGCTGTCGCCTTTAATATAATTAAGTAGCTGACTACATGGCAACGATTGTACCCCTAACTTTTTCGGTTCGAGCTCTATCGTGATTTCAACAGACGGACAGACGGATGGTCATATCTAGATCGTATTAAAATAAAACCAGGACTCAGAAAATATATACTTTATAGTGTCTAAAACGAATATTTCGATATTTTACAAACAGAATGACAAAGTGAGTATATTCCAACACCATTTTTTTAGGTGGTGCTTATAACAAAAAGCCACAATGAAATACAGGAAAAAAATATCAAAAACATCGAGTACAATAGAACACATACAGAAAAACGTAAAAATTATCAACCTGCAGTCTTGCTACAGATTTAAATTTAGGGCAGTTTAGAGACAAAATACTTTCTTAAAAGCGATTTTTTTACTACATGTGAACTTATCTCATTACAAAATATAAAAATTAAATTCTCTATGCAAGTTTTTCTTTAAGTCTTGGTCTAATATCAAAATACTCAAATATGTTTTGAATGTTATATTTCAATTCTAATGTGCAAAAATTTTTGCACGAAGGTATTTTATAATAAAAGTGCAATACACTACACTAGTTGTAATTTAATATGCTTACAAGCCATTTTTCTAATGCTTGTGCAGTTCTTTAGTTGGCATTGACGAGCATTTGTCCATTTTCTTCTTAGATATAAGTGGAGAAAATTTTCTTTGTACGGATTCTTAACAACCTATACCCTACTACCACAAATTGTTTATCACTGTCTAAGGACAATTCACTAATACTTCCTCTCTTACTTCTACTTCAATTTTTAAAGTGTATCTGTATCTACGTCTCCATGTTTTTAAAGATTGACAGAGCAACAGTTTTTTTATACCCGCCACCAAAAAAATGGTGGGGGTATATTCATTTTGTCATTCCGTTTGTAACACATCGAAATATCCATTTTAGACCCCATAAAGTATATATATTCTGAATCGGGGTTTGATTTGATGACGATCTAGCTATGTCCGTCCGTCTGTCCGTCTGTCCGTCTGTCCGTCTGTTGAAAGCACGATAGAGGTCGCACCGAAAAAGCTAAAGGGCTCAAATTTTGCCAGAATCTTTCTAATAGACAAGGTTTGTTTGGTATTGAAAATGGGCTAAATCGGAATATTTGAAAGAGAGTTATAGCTCGTAAAGCAAGAATAGGTCGAAAAAACCGTGTCCTTCAAACATCGAAAAAAAAGGAATTGTGTCCAAACGCATAAACGTAGAGTCATGAAACTTCGAATATATATTTCTCGAGTCAAAAGAATATTTCTCCCCAAAAATTGCTTAAATCTATGCATTAGAAAAGGAGTTATAGGTCAAAATGTACGAAAATTTATACCGCTCAGTGTATATTTGAAGTTTAAAACGTAATAAAACTGACAAAACTATATGTACGGTTCTGAAATTTTGCAAACATGGTTTTTTGGTCAAAGTCTTCGTTATAACGGAAAATAAATGTGCCACGCCCACTTTTTTTTTAAATTTTTATAAAAATTTTTTAGTCATATTCATTAGCATTTATTCATTGCAGATGACAACATCTGTTGAAGGCGCCACTACATTTTGCAAACACTGAGGATGATGTCTTTGCTAAACATCACGTAGAACACTAGATGACTCTAGTAACATTTTTTTGCACAAACTACAAAGGAATTTTATAGGGGTTTGTGAAAACGAAAATGACCAAAGTTTGTTGACAAAAATTAACTAGAGTAATGATTTGTGCCCAACTTTACATATAGTTGTACACACAGTCTTATGAGGTTTAAGATTTAAAAATATTAAAAAAAAATGTGCATCAGTAGATTTAAAATAAGTATTTGAATATTTAAAATACATATTTTAACAAATTTTTTTTTTATCTATCTATTTTTTTGGAAAGGGTGGTTAAATTTTAAGGGCCACAGGGTGACTCAAAATAGACATGCTCAGCATTTTGCTAAAACAGGAAATTTATTAGTAAGATTTTGATTTTTAAAGTTCTATAACATTTTACTTTTAGAAAATTTTCAAACGAAATAAGTTTTGTATAATTTTAAAATTTGTTAGCCATTAGTACATGAAAATAAATTGTTTATAATGTTTAGAGATAATTTTTTTTTATCTTTAGGTCTAAATTTTCCTAAATTCCTTTTTTTAATACACCATAACTTCTAGAAAACATAAGATAACAAAAAGAAATTAGCACCATTTAGTAGATAAAACTCTCCTCTATACCCCTATACCCCATTTTATACCCGTTACGATCCGACCGTGATCAGCAGACCAATTTTTGTGACACAAGGTCAAATATTTTTTGCAAAATTTTAGTAAAAGAGCTAAACAAATTTTTTTGTAAAGTGTTTTGTTGAAGTATTTGAGTTTTTATATCCGCCACCAAAAAAATGGTATGTATATTCTTAATCGGAGTTTTATTTGACGACGATCTAGCTATGTCCGTCCGTATGTCCGTCTGTTAAAAGCACGATAGAGGTCCCATCGAAAAACTAGTGGGCTCAAATTTTGCCAGAATATGTCTTATACACAAGGTTTGTTTGGAATAGAAAATTGGCTAAATCGGAGTATAAGGAAGAAAGAAATATATCCTAAATGCATGCATTAGGAAGGGAGTTAGAGATCAAAATGTACGAAAATTTATACCGCGCAGTGTATTTTCCAATATGTTAAAAATTTTAAACCTAATAAGAGTGACAAATTTAGATCTACGATTCTGAAATTTTGCAGGAATTGCTTTTTGGTCAAAGGCTTTCTTCTGACGGAAAATAAATGTGACACGCCAACCTCCCATACAACGTTTTCTCTCAAATTCTTATAATTTCTCTATAAATCGAATAATAAAGGACTTTATTGAAATATCTAAGTTGTATTTATTAGCATAAATAACTTCGACACACCTACTATAACGCTCACTTTCCACGTTATTTACTGTTAATGAAATTTAAATTTATAAAACCGACAAAATTAGAGGTATGATGATAAAATTTGCTACGGAAATCCTTCTAGTCAATGTTATTGTTATGCCAGAAAATTTAGGTGACACGCCCACTCTTACGCCCACATCCTATATAATGCTTTATTTCAAATTCATATAATTTCTCAATGAATAAATATTTTGGAAGAATTACGGACTATATTGAAATATCTAAGTTGTATTTATTAGCAGAAATTTTATTGACACGCTTACTTTAACGCCCATTTTCACTGAAACACTTAATTTACGAAAACATTTTACCAGCATATCCAAGTTATAAAGGGTGGTTAAATTTTAAGGGCCGATGTTGATTTTGAATAAAACACAAATTATTTAGGAAATTATTATCATTTCTTTTTTAATGATAATATTTGTATGGTTCAATTATGTATGGAACAAAATATCGGCCAAATGGCCCCGCGACCTCAACGGCACACCTCGATCCGATAGTCCAAATTTTAAATAACATTGCTGATGCTCAATTGTTTGGCACGATGATGAGTCGAAGTTGACTGTTTTTTTGCCACACTATCGCGATAAACAGCAATGCTTCTCATTTAACGAATTTAGAAGGCATTCATAGATGTTCTAACATTTTATACAGACCTGGGGCCGAATTACGGCATTCGATATCGATCGAAATTTTACTCGAACGATCGAGTATGCTTTAGCTATATAGATTCTAATAAGAGTTTTCAAATTTCGATCACGTTCGAGTGCCGTAATTCGGCCTCTGTTTTAAATTTAAAATTTAACCACCCTCTACAAAGAAAGCCATTAACAAAATAATAATTATTGTGCTTTAAATGTACACAAAATTGGTGGTGGGTATAAAAGATTCGGCACAGCCGAATATAGTGCTCTTACTTGTTATTCTTTATGTTGCCTTGTCACTTAGCAACACATAAACGGAAACTCTAAGTCAGTTCTTTCTTCCGCACGGATGAACAGGGAAGCAATGAAATATATATAATGTCTAGGTAAAGCCTTGAAATTAGCAACAACAAAATTAATAACATAAAATTTGAAGAAGTTTTAAATTTGTAGAAAATTGTTGATATATAAAAATATATTTAATTAAATTCAAATTTAGAAAAAAAAAACTAGTTCTTACAAAATAGAAAATTTATATAAAATTTTTCTTAAAAAAAAATTTTCGAAAAATTGTAAGAAATTGTAAGTTATTATTGAATTTTTTTTACAAAATTTTCGAAACTTTTTTTCAAGGTTTTTTTTTTTGATTGTTAAGATTTTAATTTTAGAAATTTTATATGTATTATCATTATCATATCAACACACAACCTCAGAGAAATCTAAAGAAGTAAAACGCCTCCCACCTTAGCCGTTAACAACATTGAATTTGTTAAAGATTTCGTTTACTTTGGTAACAGAACAAAGTTTCTGTTAATTAGCAATAATAAAAAAAATTAAGATGTTTTAAATATGTAGAAAAATTTTGTTTTATAAGAATATATATTTAATTAAATTAAACTTGAAAAAAAAAATTTTTGTGCAAACACAAATATCTAGAAAATTTTCAATAAATTTTTCTTGAATTCAAAATGTTTGAAAAATTTTTTTCTATTGGAAGTTCTTATTGATATTTCTTTAAAAACAATTTTCGAAAAATTAAATTAATTAAAAATTATATAAATTATCAATTTCTTTCTCTTTAAAAATTTCTCTTTTAAAAAATATTTTCGATAAATGTTCTTTCTTATAAAATGTTCAATAAATTCTCTTAATTCATAAATTTCTTATTTTTCTTATTAAAAACGTTTAGTAAATTATTCTTAGCAGAAATTCTATGAACTTTCTATACATTAAAATTTTTTTAATAATTTGTTTCATAAAAGTATCATCCAAATTTTAAAAGGATGGCAGAGCAATAGCCTCTTTGTTCGGCATGTTGTTGTTTTATGGCAATAAATTTGCTTTGTAAAGAAACTTCCATAAGTTTTTTCGATAACCTTTCTACTAACTTGTTTCTTATATAATTATGGTAAATATATTTCTACACAAAATTTTTTTAAAGTTTTTGATGACACACTCCACATTGTAAGAACCTTTTTTTCCTAAAAAAATTCCGATAAATTATCGTTCATTGAAAAATGTTCAATTTATTTTCTTGATCCATCTTCTAAAAAAAATATTCCTTACGTCCTTAAACAAATTTTGACAACATTTTTTTTTTATATTAAATAAAAAAAAATTTTTTTTGTTGAGTTGTTTTTCTCTTAGAAATTTATCTTTACCAATAAATTTCAGTCTTTGAAAAATATTCAGAAAATTTCTTTATATAATAAATTTTGGAAAAATTCTCTTACTAATTATCTCTTAAAAGTTGTCAACAAATTTTCTTTATAAAAATGAATTTCTTTCCATAGTAGATTTTTAAATTTTTATTTTTAATTCTTGATAAACGTTATTAAATACTTAGAAAATATTATATATTTTTTTAAATATGTTTTAAAATATTTTTTAATATACATTTTTTAAATAAAAAATGTTTGACTAATTTCTTTCTTTAATATGCGACGTTTTTTGTAAAATAATCTCTACCTCGTTTATAGGAAAACATACCAATTTAGATTAAAAAAAATATATAAGATTTGAATTTATTTTATTAAATTCGGTAAATTTATTTAAAAAAAAATCAATTAAATTTATAAATAACCAGCAAAAAAACATGCAAAAGAAATAGTGAATGCATAGGTTCCCGGCTTAAATCGCTAGGACGATAGGAAAATATTCTGTATCTCTAGACATATTTAGACAAGCACACAATGTATACGAATAGTAAATGAGTACTTCATTTAATGTTACCCAAAATATCCGCTTACATTGCTCAATGAGCCATTTAATACGTTAGTTACACAAATTGGCAAATGTACATACGAATCTCAAACATTCGGACATACATGAAGAATGTTCCCCAGCTAGACAATAGCAACAACAATCAGATGATGGTCATCACATTAAACGTGTATGAGTTTAAAATTTTACAGTAATTCAAGGGAAAAAAAGCAATGTTCTGCACTCGTACCTTTAAGGAAATAAAGTCGTTCTATTATTATGAATAATCAAGCTTTACTTTAATACTGTGAGACCAATACACCACAGACCCTACAGACTTCATTGCATCTGGAAAAATTTAACTTTTGGTGCGGTTTTTACACTGGTGGCAGCACATTGTATTATATTTTTGCAAAAATTAAGCCGGTGTTCGCTTTACGGTCTATGGAGATCGCATTCGTGCCAATCAATGATATTTAGTTAAAAATTTGGAGGACATTAAGCTGGCGATGTTTTAACAGGATGGCGCTATTGAATTCAAAATTGATTGACCTGTCACTTGGTCTTTTATGTCGTTAAAGTGACGCCTCTTGATTTTCTCCTGAAGAACTATGTGAAGTCACTGGCTTTTTCTAAAAATCCTGTAAAAATTCATGGTGTTGTGACAAACAATCATCGAAAAAGTTTCCTTAAAATGGAGGTCCAGACTGCAGTTCGCTAAGAATGGCCGCATTAACCATGTAAGAATAAAACATTTTTTAACAATTGTAAGTTCTATCCGGCGTAAAAAATGCCCTTTAAAGAGAGTTTGTCTGAATCCAACTTAGATCGGCTAAACAGTTTTACCATGAGAATATTTTATACAGTTAAGCCAATATAACTATATCGTTTCAAAAAGTCTATGGCATTAAAAATATGTATCATTTTAAGGATCTTAAAAAATATTTATGAGTGTTATAGATATATGAAATGACAACCTTCCATGCTTATATCATTTGTTATTGCTTGTGATGGTGAAGGTTGTAATAAAGGTCCATGTATTGTATCTTAGATAAGAGATATAATTTACGGCGGCTAATAGACTATTTTGTGTAAAACTTTGCATAAATTTAGGGTAAAATAAAATATTTAAAATCTCTGGTTAAATAAGGTGTTTAGAAATTAACAATAATAAATGAAAGCAGAATCTTTTCGATTTGTACAATGCTGTCTCAACACAGCTGATAATTTCTATAACATAATTCAAATATTCAGTGATGTAGAAGTTTATAGACCTACTGCTTTAATGATTAAAACAAAAAGTTAAATGTTGCTGATACTTATGATAATATTAGAAAAGCCCGGCGCGCGTTGCTACGCCCCTTAATGAATATAAATGCATTCTGAATTTAAATTAAATATCAAGTGGGCGTGGCACTGCCTACTTTTCTAATCACGAAACTGTATAGTCATCGCCAAAATCGGTCCAGAGCAGGTACCTCAAAATTATAATTTTTTATGGGCGTGGCCCCGCCTACCTTTTCAATCACGAAACTATATACTCATGAGAGTTCAATATGTGTGCAAAGTTTCAGAAAAATCGGTCAAGTGCAAGAAGCTTAATATTATAACTTTTTTTATTGTATTATAATGAGAGCTCAATATGTGTGTGCAAAGTCTCAGAAAAATCGGTGAAGTTTAAGTACCTCAAAATTATAACTTTTTTTATGGGCGTGGCCCTGCCCACTTTTCTTATCACGAAATTATTTAGTCATGACAGCTCGATATGTGTGCAAAGTTTCAGAAAAATCGGTTAAGTGCAAGTAGCTAAAACTGATAACTAATTTTTTATGGGCGTGGCCCCGCCCACTTTTTAATCACGAGATCATAAAGTCATGACAGCTCAATATGTGTGCAAAGTTTCAGAAAAATCGGTCCAGTGCAAATACCTCAAAATTAAAACTTTTTTAGGGGCGTGGCCCCGCCCACTTTTTTCCACCCATAAACACTCCCTGGTATGTGTACAACAACTTACCACAGTTTGAGCCCGATCGGTTTTACAGTTTCGGAGTCTATAGCTAACACACACACACACAGAGTTTCACTTTTATATGTATAGATACAAATTATAGAGAAAAAACTCTGCACACTGTATACCAGAAAATAAAAATTATTAATTAAAATAAAACAATATATATACACATACTTTAAAAGCTCTCTCTTTGCACTGGCTACTATATTAGAATCTGTCTTGCTAATTCAGCGTTTTTTCGCTTAATTTGGCACACTTCCATAACTCAGAAGGAACATTTTTATTGTTCAGCGTTTTTTTCAAAAGATCGTTTTGCTTTAAAAGTAAAATTATCAAAATGATGTTATTTTTTTACTAACATTTAATAATTATAAAATAATTTAGTAGAATTGTGCTTATTTGTTCAATTCGTACCAAGAAGATATAAATAATGCTGGAAAAAAATTTAAAGGTCCCCCAATTATCCGATAATAAATGTTAAATAAAATTTGCATGAAACCTTACTCATATACAGGCGAAACAAATTCCTGCCAATACTTGTTTAATTAAAAATGTTAGACAATTAAAAAAATTATAAAACTACAAAAGTTTATCCTAAAAAATATTCATAAAGATCTATATACAGTATTAAAAAATTATAAAGAATGTCTTAAGCAAATTGTTGAGCTCGAGGTCTTTTGATCTTAAAATAATTTATCTAAACTTTGCCAATATTTCGATATTCTTTGAATATCATCTTCGGGGCCATATATTAATTAAAAAAACGAAACACGTACAACTTTCAAAACATTATGAACATATAAAAAACTAAATATATTAAATAATAATAATACATTAAAGACAACAAATGAAAAACATAAAACAAATATGATACTGCATTAAACAAAAACCTATTACGGATAATTCGCAATAAACATTTATTAAATACAACATAAACCATAAATATTATACGTGATTCCTCTTTGACATCAATTAATGTACTAATCTTTCTTAAACATTATTAAAAGTATAAAACTTTGCTTTTTGTTTTTTAAGCTATAAACACAATCAAAGGCTACCGACCATCGACTACCGGCTACAAAAGTAGCTGGCTACAAAAATAGCCAAGTCGCCAACTACTTAATTCTTTTAATGACTACCGACCACTAACTACAAAAAATAAACACATAATGAACAGATGATTATTATTTTTCAATGGTGCCACTATAATAGTTTTTCGCGTTTTTAATAGCGATATTTAATGTATTGCGTTTTTAAAACCACCATTTCATGCATTTATTATATTGGCAGCACTAATCTGTTTTTTTTAGCCAAGAAAAATAGAAATTAGCCTAAGTTGGCTACGGGCTACAAAAGTAGCCGTGTAGTCGGTAGTCGTGTAGCGGCTAAAAGAATTATTTTCATAAGCACGCATGTATTCTATTTTTGACATCTTGTAGTCGATGGTCGGTGGACTTGATTGTGCTTATAGCATTAATCAAATGTCTATAGCTTTGAGCGCAGCTCTCAGTGTTAATTTTAAAATTCATTCTCTTTTCTGTAGGTACGTTTAAAATGTGCAGCATCTCCAACATGTAACGGCGCTTGTAATTTGTCTCTGATTGAGCTCAACGATTTGCTTAAGACATTTAATATCAAAAGGTTGAATAATAATATAATATATATATTATAAAGAATGTTTAAACTTGAAGTATCATTTTGATTTGGCATATAATTTAGACGTAGAGAGTATGTGTTTCCAAAAAATAGTTCGAAAATCGCATTATTTCTAGTGAATAATGCTAGTGAGATCTAACACTTTTAGACTATTTTTTATTTAAAACGAAAGTGTATAGCAATTATCCCACAACACTGCTAGATCTTTGCCAGCAGCAATGCTATATTCGGCCATGCCAAATGTAATAGTAATACCCTTGACAATCATATATATTGGTATAGCAACCACATTGTAGCTTAGCTTAGACTTAACGTTACATGTCATTTATTCAACGCCAAATCTGGTTTCAATTTTGTACACAGTTAGCTTTATTCTACACCATTTCCAATTGTATTTTAGAAATTTTTAATTATGTTTCAGAAATTTCTATTTATATATCAGAAATTTCCAATTATATTTTAGAAATTGTTTACTTTTATTTCAGAAATTTCAATTTGTATTTAAAAATTTTCCAACTGTATTTCAGAACATGAAACAGAAATATGTATTTTATATCACTTAATTTTACAATGTATATTTGTTTTGAGGACTGATTGCAAACATTATTACTTAATTAAAATTAGAAATAATTAAACTAAGATGAATATTTTAAAATGCGAAAGTAGAGTATTCTATTGTCTTAATTTAATGTTTTTTTTTACAATAGTCCAATTTTAGGTTTATTAGATTAAACATGATCAGAGTGTTGTTTAAAGTTGCAACATATTGGTAAGAAAAACAAAAACACTTTAAATATATTTCTATCGCCTATAATTATCTTGTGAATAAAAAAAGTTAAACCCGCAAAATTTTTTTATTATAAATAAAATTATGTAATTTTTCAGTTATAACAAGATTTGAAGAAAATAAAAGCACTTTAAAACTTTATAGGTCTCTATTAAGTCGTATACTTTATATAAAAATTTTATTAGATAAGGAAAGAAATATGTGAATAAAAATATTCTAAAATACAATTGGAAAATTGTAAAATACAAATTGAAATTTCTGAACTACTAAAAAATATTTGTAATATAATCTGAAATTTTTGAAACAGCACTTTCATTTGATACCCATATGGATGGTTGGGGATAAAAATGTATCCGTCAATTTCTTTAAGACAATAAGTTGGATTTCATCTTTTTTATTGTTTACTGTATTCTCCTTGCCAAGTCCTTTTATTTGATACCAATATTTTGTGGGTTGAAGGGGTTTAAACCGTAATTACTAATTGTCACCCATATATCCACCATTTTATTTTAAACGTCAGCTTCTTCATTGCTTGCTGTATTCTACACGCCAAGTCTTTTATTTGATACTAATATTCATGGGGTTAAAGTGAGTACATTTTTAGTTACTACATATGACCCATATACACACTAATTGTTTCCCATTTTGTAGTGGTGGCATCATGAATTTTTAAATTTGTAAACGGTCTTATATTCTGGTTGTCAAACCCTTTTTTGATAACCATATTGATCCGCTCTGTTTTCCAGAAATTAAAGAAATAGATTTTAGTTTATAAATATTGGGAAAAACATTGCTTCCACAGCAACGATATTCGTAATTCGATGTCTTATTTATAATTTAAAGCGTAGTTACGAACCGAATTAAATAATTTTCCCATGCAAAATTTTCAAAGCACATTACTATCTTTGTGGGTAAATCATTTAGAATTACCATCCGAATTATTTATAATAAAATCAGTGTCTTCTCTAATTTTTATCGGTAGTTTATCATCTCCAGCTGTTAAAAATATCAAATCAAAAGCGAAAAGGAAGAATAAAAAAGTTCAATTCCATTTATCTATACTATATATATCTATACTATATATATAAAAGTGAAACTCTGTGTGTGTGTGTGTGGGTGTTTGTGTGTGTGTGTTAACTATAGACTCCGAAACTGTAAAACCGATCGGGCTGAAACTTTGGTAAGTTGTTGTACACATACCAGGGAGTGTTTATGGGTGAAAAAAAGTGGGCGGGGCCACGCCCATAAAAAATTAGTTATCATTTTAAGCTACTTGCACTTGACCGATTTTTCTGAAACTTTGCACACATATCGAGCTGTCATGACTAAATAATTTCGTGATAAGAAAAGTGGGCGGGGCCACGCCCCTAAAAAAGTTTTAATTTTGAGGTACTTGCACTGGACCGATTTTTCTGAAACTTTGCACACATATCGAGCTGTCATGACTAAATAATTTCGTGATTAGAAAAGTGGGCAGTGCCACGCCCATAAAAAAAAGGTATCATTTTGAGGTACTTGCACTGGACCGATTATTTTGAAACTTTGCACACGTACTGGACTGTTATGACTTAACAATTTCATGATTAGAAAAGTGGGCAGGGCCACGCCCATTAAAACAATTATAATTTGAGGTACTTGCACTGGTCCGATTCTTCTGAAACTTTGCACACATATTGAGCTGTTATGACTTTACAATTTCGTGATTAGAAAAGTGGGCAATGCCGCGCCCATAAAAAAATTATAATATTTAGGTTTTTGCACTTGATATTCAATTAAAATTCAGAATGCATTTCGATTCATTAAGGAGCGTAGCAACGTGCGCCGGGTTTGGCTAGTCTATATATATAAAAGTGAAACTCTGTGTGTGTGTGTGTGTGTTAGCTATAGACTCCGAAACTATAAAACCGATCGCGCTCAAACTTTGGTAAGTTGTTGTAAACATACCAGGGAGTGTTTATGGGTGGAAAAAAGTGGGCGGGGCCACGTCCCTAAAAAAGTTTTAATATTGAGGTACATGGACTGGACCGATTTTTCTGAAACTCTGCACACATATTGAGCTGCCATGACTTTATAATTTCGTGACTAAAAAAGTGGGCAGGGCCACGCCCATAAAAAAAAGTTATAATTTTGACGTACTTGCACTAGACCGATTTTTCTGAAACTTTGAAAGCATACTGACATGTCGTGACTTAATAATTTCGTGATAACAAAAGTGGGCAGGGCCACGCCCATAAAAAAACAGTTATAATTTTGAGGTATTTGAACTTCACCGATTTTTCTGAAACTTTGGACACATATTGAGCTGTTATGACTATATACTTTCGTGATTAGAAAAGTGGGCACGGCCACGCCCATAAAAAAAAGTTATAATTTTGAGGTACATGCACTAGACCGATTTTTCTGAAACTTTGCACACATATTGAGCTGTCACGACTATACAGTTTAGTGATTAGAAAAGTGGGCAGTGCCTCGCCTATTAAAAAAAGTTATCATTTTTAGCTTTTTGCACTTGATATTCAATTTAAGATCAGAATACATTTTTAATCATTAGGGGGCGTAGCAACGCGCGCCGGGCTTTTCTAGTAAAAAATAAAATGGAAACAAAAAGAAAATTTTAAAGGAAGTTGTTATGTCTAGAAGACTAGGTCACATCAAAATTATTAGATGAGACGAAATTGTGTTTAGAAGGTTTGCTAGCTGTAATGGTCTTATTTTCTAGCACTTTTTGAGCACTAGCACTAATGATATTATTTGCATACATTTCTTATAAAATTACATTATTTATATTTTTATTACTTTTTGCCTCCAATGATAAAATAATTATAATTTTATATAAAAAATTTTATATTTCTTAATGTTCACCGCAAAAAAAACTAAACGAAAATTTAAACAAAAAAAGCACGAAGAATAACGGTCAAATCAAGGGTAATTCACGTAAGTAATTTGAAGAGCGAATCAAGTAATTGAATGAGTCGTGGAAACATGCTAGTACAATCTGGTGTCTTTAACGTATCCAAAAATTAAGAGGAGCTTCAATAGTTTGATTTATTTAATAAAAAAAATTAATATTTTTCAAAATAATTTTTGCCTATAACTTTGTCGGTTGGAAACCGATTTATTCAAAATTTTTTAAAAAATATCCATAGAGACTTGTCGTCTCTAAAAATAGTTAAGAACGTCTTTATAACCTAACCTTGTTATGATGTTGGATTTTGTAAAAAAATATGGAGAAAAACATAGCCAGTCAATATTTGCTTATATCTCAGAAAGTTATGGAGCGACCGTGCTGATTTCAATAGCAATTTATTTCCGGATATTTGCAAAAGTTAAAACCACACACAGATCTGAGTAACATGTGAGGGCTTTTAAAAGTTGATTTCTATCAACTTACGGAAAGACAGACATGGTTCGATCGACTCTCTTAATCATAATCTTTCAGAATACATAGATTTAAAGGGGTCGAAAATGAATATTGCAGAAATTACAAACGGAATGACAAATATTATATGTACCCTTGGTTCCACAGGTGACAGCAGTGCATTTAAAAACGTGATGAAAAATTTTGGTAAAAATTAAGGAGCCTGCCAAACATTACTGAAATACTTTTTCATTTTCAACCGCAACCTTTTTGTAACAAACTGAAATAAAAATATTTTAATATCTCAAAAAAAAAATCTACTTCTTATTACAATTATAGTGATACCTAACAATTGGGGTGTCCCTGTGGACTGGTCAGTATTGTGCTGGTCTGCTAGTTTGGGGGTTTGCAGGTTCGATTCCCGCCAGAGGCTCTGGACTTGTCTGCTTTTCTTCTCTCTTTTCTATTCTATTCTTACTTTTCTATTCAGGTATCACAAAGGGATCAATAAAATGGACCCAAGTGAGCTGCACAACAGCTGCCTGTTCTACCTAACCTAACCTAACATTTGGACACCCTTTGTTTATCTTACACATTATAGGTATGCTAAAGACATTTGGTGCTTTTATTTCAGCTTTGTTACTAAAAGCATTAAAAGAAAAAATTAAATTAACCCGAGCTAAAGTCATAAAATTATCTCTGAAGTCATTTAAAAAATTTCAGGTTTTCATTATTAAAGGTGTACGATAATCAAATTTTTGCGCTTTCTATCGCGGTTGATATCGCTGATTAGAATCACTGTCATAAACTGTTATGTTCATGTGTTTTTCTTTGTTTTAAACTAAAGCGAAAGATAATTTCAAAAACTCTGTATGTAACATATGTGTGTGTAAAAAATTATAAAAAGAGAAAATAAAAACATATTTGTTACATTTTTCACTTTTTTGGGTTCTTGAATTAATGGATTTAAATTAAAACCAAGTACAGGATGATAAAAAATTGAATGAAACCAACGATACCTCAAACACGCACACACACTTTGCAAAGAAAAACAAGTAAGAGCGCTATATTCGGCCATGCCGAATCTTATATACCCTTCACAACGTGTAGTCATGCAATACCAGTGGTTTGTATCACCATTCATCCCATATGAAATACGTACATACACATAAAAACATACATATATAAAAACGTCCCATTGTAAAATTATAAATTCACGTATGTATGTTAAAAAAGCAAAAAAAAAAAAAAATTTTAAAAAAAATTTTAAAAAAAAATTAAAAAAAAAATTAAAAAAAAAATTTTAAACAATATTAAAAAAAAATTATTATGTATATAATATATATAAAACAAAAAAAAAAATAAACAAAAATTAAAAAAAAAAATTAAAAAAAATAATAATAATAATATAAATAATATATTAAATAAAAAATAAAAAAAAAAAATAAAAAAAAAATTAAAAAAAAATTTAAAAAAAAATTTTTTTTGCTCAGCTGGGATTCGATGCCACGTTTTCTCTAACCAGTATACACGTTTGTATGTATGTATGTTGTTGTTGTAATGTTGTTTTTGTGAAAAAAAAATCGAGGTGGTCGTGGGTTTTTGCTCATATCTCAGTTGTTTATGTACCGATGTTTCCGATTTTCAATACCGATCTACTCCCAAATATTTCTGATATTTTAATACCTTACCCGGGTCCAACCTATGTCGGGGGGCTTCAAAAAGTTGATTTCAACATACACACGGACAGACGGACAGACTGACAGAGCTTAATCGACTCACCTATTCATAAGCTTGCAGAAAATATATACTTTATGGGGTCGGAAATGAAAATTGTAGAAATTTCACACGGAATGACAAACCTATATATACCCTTTTTCACTGTGTGAAGGGTATAATAAAAAAATTATTTTAAATATAAATGAAAAATGGTTAACCATTTGGGCTTCTCATTTTTTATACCCTTCACACAGTGAAAAAGGGTATATATAGGTTTGTCATTCCGTGTGAAATTTCTACAATTTTCATTTCCGACCCCATAAAGTATATATTTTCTGAAAGCTTATGAATAGGGGAGTCGATAAAGCTCTGTCTGTTTGTGTGAATGTTGAAATCAACTTTTTGAAGCCCCCCGATATCGGCCGGACCCGGGTGAGGTATTAAAGTATCAGAAATATTCGGGAGTAGATCGGTATTAAAAATCAGAAACAGCAGTACATAAACACCTGAGATATGAGCAAAGACCCACGACCACCTCGATTTTTTTTCACAAAAACAACATTACAACAACAACATACATACATACAAACGTGTATACTGGTTAGAGTAACCGTGTCATTGAATCCCAGCTGAGCCAAAAAAAAATTTTTTTTATATATTTTTTTAAATTTTTTTTTTATTTTTTATTTAATATATTATTTATATTTTTATTATTATTTTTTTTTTTATTTTTTTTTGTTTTTTTTTATTATTTATATTAATTATTTTAAAAAAAATTTTTTTTTAAATATTTCTTAAAATTTTTTTTTTTTTTATTTATTTTTTTTTTATTTATTATTTTTTTAGCATACATACGTAAATTTATAATTTTACAATAGAATGTTTTTATATACATATGTATGATTTTTATATGTATGTACGTATTTCATATGAGATGAATGGTGATACAAACTACTGTTATTGCATGACTACACGTTGTGAAGGGTATATAAGATTCGGCATGGCCGTATATCGCTCTTACTTGTTTTTAAATATCAAGAGTAAATCTTATCTGGCTGGTTTTGCTACAAATAATATATTAAATTATGTAATAAAAATATTAGAAATTTATTTTGAAGTGCTCAATAAGTAATTCTACGAAAAATAGTCAAGTTTATGTACTTAAATCAAAACATAAAAAAGAAACGGAAATGAAGTGTAAAAAACCGGAAACGTTAACGCATAAAACTTTTTAAATTATTTATGAAAATGACAAATGAGAAGATTACAACACCTTTTTCATTTTTCTTTTGTTTTATTTTACTCTATTGTCCTTTATTTTATTAGTTACTAGCTGTAGGCAGAGTTTCAGGATTTATGGAAAACCATTAAATATGATAAAGTTATGAATTAAATAAGAAAGAACAAAATTGGTATCAAATCAAACATAAAAAAGAAAATTTACAATAAAAGTCATTGAAAATAAGCAACCTGACAGAAAATTATAAAAAAAACTACGGCAATAAATTTGCAAAATGGCAATGGGGGGGGGGGGGGGGGGGGGGGGGGGGGAGAAAGATAATTTTTTCCTTAAGCAAAAAGACTGTGGAAATAACTTTATATATATTTGAACTGAAAAAAAACCTCACAAAACTGGACATTGCAAAAAGGACCTTTAAATGTAATTTATTGCTTAAACTTAAGCATAAAATAAACAATTCTTTGTTTGGTAGTAAATTTTCAATTTTATTTTTAATAATAATAATTGTTCTTTGTTAAGAATATTCTCAACAAAGATTTTGTTTGTGTTTCACTTCAACATATTAATTTATTAAAAAAGCTTACACAAATATATATGTACATGTTAAGGAAATAAAGGGTGGTTAAATTTTAAGGGCCGATATTGAATGTGAACCACACCTTAACGTCAAGTTTGTTTTTCTGCATTTCATTTGACATGTGTCAATTTCAGACTGACTCAATTTGAACCATGAAAATAAACACAATCAAGCAACGCGTTAAAGTTATTTAGGTTTATTATGAAAATAGGCGTTCAAATCAAAATGCATATGGTGCACTTCGTTATTCTTTTGGTCAATCTATATGTCTAAATGTCGGAAAAGTCGTGCAACAATTTGAACAAACCGGGTTTGTAGGAGATGTGGAAACACTATTGCATACTCGTACAGCTCGTACTACAGAAAATGTTGCTGCTGTTCGCGATTGTTTGGCTGAAGAGCCATCCACCTCAACTACACCTCTCACGATCGTCGTTGATGAACATTATGCATAAAGACTTTTATTTACACGCTTACAAGGTGCAATTGACTCAAGAACTAAAGCCTCTTCACCATTCCAAACGTCGTCAATGGTCAGAATGGTGGCAAGAAATGGCAACCGTGGATGATCAAATTTCGAAGAAGATCATCTTCAGTGATGAGGCACATTTTCAACTCAGTGGATTCGTCAATAAGCAGAATTGCCGCATTTGGGCGATTGTCGAAAAACCAATGCACCCACAAAGAGTAACTGTTGTTGGTGCGGTTTATGCGCTGGCGGCATCATCGAGCCTTTTTTTTCGAAAATAAGGCCAGCCAGGCTGTTACTGCGAATAGTGTTCGCTATCGTGAGATGATAACAATTTTTCTGTGACCCGAATTCAAAGAGACAGATGTGGACGATATGTGGATTCCACTTGCCAAACAGCTAACGAAACAATGGCTCTTTTGCGCTACAAATTAAATGGCCGTGTTATCTCACTTGGTGACGATGTCAATTGGCCGCCAAGGTCATGTGATTTGGACTTCTTTCTTTGGGGTTATTTGAAAGAAAAGGTGTACGTCGATAAGCCAGCAATAACTCAAGATCTAATGGATGAGATATTTCGGCATAATAACGGCATAGAACCTCAATTATGCCTCAGCGTCATCAAAAATTTGAACCATCGGATGGAGGTTTGCCGCCAAAGTCGCGGCGGCCATTTGGACGATATTTTGTTTCAGACATAATTGAATCATACCAATATTATCATAATAAAAAGAAATGAAAATAATTTTTTAATTTATTCAAAATCAACATCGGCCCTTAAAATTTAACCACCCTTTACTTACATAATACAGACCAGAAGACACCACGGGGTCTAAAAATTTTATAACTTTTTCGTTTATACATATTTTTTTTGATTTTCAAATTTATTTTGAGATTAAAAAAATATAATTGGAAATCTGTTGTGCAAAGTATGAAAAATTATAGCCCCCGTTTTCCGATTCGCAATAGTGGGTTCATTTTAGAGCATTTTCCATAACATCTTTCGGAATTTATGGCTGCAGCGCTAAGATTTCTGCTACAGTGTTGGCCTTAATATTAAAGACTGTTTCGGGCTGATTCACAAACAGCCCTTCCTTCTTCAAATAACCAAAAATAAAAATAAAAAGTATACTCGAATGCTGACAAATCTGAAGATCGTGCTGGTAGATTAATTTTCGAATTTCTGAAAATTATTCGCTTTTTAAAAAGTTTACCTAAAAGTGCCATTGTGTATCATAAACTGATATCGCTTTTCGTTTAGGGTTACAGCACATCCATGTTCATTTTCGAAGAAATGAGATGCAATGATATTTTTAGAAGTAAAGCCACACCATACTGTGCACCTAATGGAGTGCAATAGGTGATAATGAATAGCTCTTGGATTTTAAGAACCTCAGAAACTACACTTTTGCTTATTACCAAAGCCATTCGAATGAAATTAAGCTTCCGTACTTATAATCAGATTTTCAATGCAGTTGATTTAATAACTGAAAAACTGTTGACATTTAAGTGCAAAGTTTACGCGTTGCCGGTGATCTGTAAATCTTTATTCCTGTACCAATTGCAGCTTATCTATATATAGAAAAGTGAAACTCTGTTTGTCTGTGTGTGTGTTAGCTATAGACTACGAAACGGTAAATGCGATCAGACTCAAACTTTGGCAAGTTGTTGTACACATTCCAGGGAGTGTTTTTGGGGGATAAAAGGTGGGCGGGGCTACGCCCATAAAAAAATTTATCATTTTCAGCTACTTGAACTTCACCAAATTTTCTGAAACTTTGCACACATGTTGAGTGTTCATGACTATACAGTTATAATTTAGCTTCTTGCACTTGATATGCAATTAAAATTCAGAATGCCGGGCTTAGCTAGTATAGGAATTACAAAAAATTTGTTTTTAAAATGGGTTGTTGTGCCGTTAAAGCAATTCATAGCTGAGCATAACCCCTTCCAGTAGATGTTTCTGGTGTTTTATTACAAATTTCCTTTACCGCAGTGCAAATTAAAATTAGATCTCTTACGATGCCATGTTGGTGGAGACGATGAACTAAGTAACGAATCCTTTCCTCAGAGGTAAAAAATTCTGACGTCGACGATATACGGTATGCATTAAAATAATCGATCGCTGATTTAAAAAATAAAATTGTATAATTCTAATTCTCTGTTCAGTTGTAAAACTCTCCTCTATTCATTATCCAGGTGTTATTTATAAAATCTCAAAAAAAAAAAATTAACGAAAGTGTCATTAAATTTTTAAATCCCAATTTGACTTTTAGGCTACCCTGTATAACAATAAGTAAAATTCTTATTAAAGTATTGTTAACTTTGGTAAATAGTTTCTGTTGCATTCACAATGTTTTAAGTGTCGCAACGTCATAGTAACACAATTTTCCCAAAATTTTAAAATTAAAGAAAATTATTGTTTTGTTTTGTATAAAATGTTTTAACCGTTTTTAAATTTTAAAATTATTACAACATAATGACCATACGATACTTAGAACACTTTGTGAATTTATCATTAATATTTAAATCAGTTAAGTGTCAAAAAGTATATTTGAAATGCGCTCATCATTTGCAATAAAAAGCTTTCTCTTATTTAAAGGGCACAAATCAATGTTCATACTAATTTTAAACCCAACGATTTGTACAAATTTTTGCCAAAATGTATAAGTAAAATCTTAAACAAAAAAAGATTATGTTAAATTGCTTTAAGCAAAACAAAAACTTTTTAATTCTTTTTGCAAGTTTTAAACGTCTAAATCCTATTTTTTTCCATCCATATACTAGTTAAATTCCCGTTTCCTACAAATTAAGATTTTAACAAAAATTTTTCACTTTTAACGATTTTGGTTCATAAAAAAATTAATTGTTCTTTAAACCTATTAAACATATTGTAGCAAAAAAAAACACAACAAGAAAAAACTTAAACAGATTTAAATGATTATTTTTGGACACATAAAAAAATTAATTTATTAGATGTTTCACTTTAAGCTGCAAAAGATTAATGAACAGGAATTTCAAAGCAAAAAAAAGAAAAACAAATAACAGCACTTTACTCAGCTGTACCGAATCTTATTTTCCCTTTACATGTACCATCACGCACATATATGTATACATAAGTATGTATTAGCGACAGCTAGATTTGGTTGTTGTTTTCGCTAAATCATATTGTCTGTCTAGAATATCTATGTCTATCACTAATTTAAATGGACATTTTGATACTTTTTCACGCTAACAGTTTGAAGAAACAATTCACAATTGTATAGTGCAACTGTAACCAAAACTGAACTTTTAGTTGACATTTGTTTTCCAAAAAATTTTTTTCGCCGATATCTTTGCCGTCAATTGACCCATTGAGCCAAAATTCTCCCCAAATGCTGCCAAACAAACAAGTCAAAAAGATTTCTGGTAGCAGCAAAATCTGACTTTGTTTGGGTAAAAAACAGCGGCAATCATGTTCTTACATGTTTATCTAAGTTAGTAATCTGTCCACATAAGTGATTTTCAATAGCAAAATTCTCATAAGCATATTTGATAAATTGAGGCCAAATAAGAGTCTGAATTGTACGTGTGCGTTTCAATAACTTGATTTGATAGACAAGGACAGACGGAAAAACAAAGTTAACTAAATCTATTTCCCAATCTATATAGACTCAAACGGCCTTATTCATAACAAAAAGTTAGCCACTACTGAGTTTATACACTACGTACAATGAGCTGCTAACTAGAATGCCGATTAAGCTTGGCAACCCGTTGGCACAGAGTTTATTTATAACAAACTTTTATTCGTCTGCCAACAATTTATAAATCAACTCTGAATTTGCATGATACTCCTCAAAATTGAAACCATTTTTTTTGTATCATCCCTGATTTTGAAATCTTTTTGTTTTTCCATCCATACTAACAACTTTTAAAATTTAAAAATAAATTAAAAGAATAAACGAACAATATATTACTTGTGCACAAAAATTTGTATTCTTTTGTTTATAAAACTTTTTTGACACAGACACGGCAAACGCTTGGCGGCTCGTTAACAAGATCTTAGCAAATCGTTAGCCAGAGTTTGGCATGTGTGTTATGAATAAACTTTATGCTAACTTTATGCCAACTTTTTTTATAAATAAGGCCGCAAATATATATCGATAGTCACAGGAAGATACGAAATTAACTATTTCAGTGATTTTAATACATTACACTCAACACACGTCGACACAAAAATATAGTGCATAGGGTCGCAAATGAGTATTGTAGAAATTGCAAACGGAATGACCAACTTATATAATATACCCTTTTACACTCTTGTACGAAGCGTATACAAACCAAAAAAAAAATTTCGAGTCAAAGAGAAGGATAAGGAAAAGTATGTATTTATGCTAACGAGCACGTTGCAGACGATTTTTCTTTTTTTTTCAATTTATTATCAACAATCCTTTGCCAAAAGCAGGAGAAGCAGCACAATGAAAAACTTGTAAAATCACTTACATTTAAATACATGAATACATAACAATGCGGACTGTGTAGCCTCTTTATACCCTTCAACCCTGTTGGACAATGGTATACAAAGCTTTTTCATTCCATTTATAATTTCGACAATATTCATTTCCGACCCCGTAAAATGTATATTTTCTGAAAGCTTTTCACTAGGGGAGTCGAATGAGCTATATCCGTCTGTCTGTCCATCAGTCTGTCCACGTCTGAGTTAAAATAACTTTTAGAAGCCCCCACATGTTATTCAGATTTGCGTATGGTGTCACCCCTGTTCTAATATACGAAAATGAATCCCTTTTGAAATCCAGCATGATCACCCTATAACTTTCTGAGATATGAGCAAATGGGCACGATTGCTTCCGTTTCTTCCCCATATTTTTATCGCAAAAATTTTCAGCCCTAGGTTAATTTATAGAAACCTTTATTACTATTTATAGATATGATATACCTTTAGAGATATTCTTAAAAAAAATTTTGAATAAACCGATTACTAACCTACACAGTTATAGGCAAAAATAAATTTAAAAAATATATATTTTTGTTCGTCATGTCAAGTTAGTAAAGATTTTAATGAATTTTTTTAATTTGTTAGAGACACAAAAATACAAGCCATAGCCTACAAAATTACAGCTGAGAAAAACTGACAAATCGGTTTAAGAATAACTGAGATGTAAGCACAAAAAACTGTTGGTGTTTTTCCTAAAATTTACAAGCCAACATCGATTTTTTTCAACTTTCGGGCAATAGAGGACAACTATATGAACATCAAAAAAAGGGACTTGACTATCAAAATATTGGAATTAAACAAATTATATATAAGATAGCCGCCACTACAAAATGGTGTACAATTAATTTATATATATGTAGATCAAATCAAATAATTAAAAATGTACCCACCTCAACCTCCTTAATATTTGTATCAAACGAAAGGACTTAGCTAGTGGAATACAGTAAATAATAGAAAAGCTAAAATCCAAGATGGCGTCTGAAATAAAATGGGATAAATGTGTCAAATATATTAACTGTGGCTATGTCCTTTTAACCCACACAATATGGGTATTAAATGAAAGGCCTTAACCCCGATGGACTAGTCAGTAGTGTGCTGGTCTGCTAGTTTGGGGGTTGCGGGTTCGATTTCCGCCAGAGACTCTGGACTAGTCTGCTTCTCTCTTTTCTATTCTATTCTTACTTTTATATTCAGGTATCACAACGGGATCATTGTAATGGACCCAAGTGAGCTGCACAACAGCTGCCTGTTCTACCTAACCTAACCTAATATGGGTATCAAATGAAATGGCTTGACTACTAGAATACAGCCAACTATAAAAAATTCAAAATCTAAGATGGCATCGGGAGAAATAAAGCAAAATGTCATATAGGATAATATCTGAGCTAAGCTACGATATGATGACTATACCTATATACATGATGGTGAAGGGTATTATAAGATTCGCCACGGCCGAATATAGCATTCTTACTTCTTTTAAATCAGAGCAATTTTTTACGGGTCACTTCAGTTAAATTAATTGTTTATAAAAAATAACTCTGTTTAAAGATTTGTGAGAAATTTTTTTAATCCATAATCTTGGAAAATTTAAGATACAAACCATTTTTTGTACAAAGTTTTTATAAATTTACAAGTGATTCAAAATTTTTAGAAAATATTAAATAAAATTGTTTTAGGCTTAAAACACTTTATTTAATTTAATAGACAGTCTTTTATGCATTCATGTATGTGTATATGGTAACAACCAAACATATTTGCTGCCTAATTGATGTTGTGAAAAGTCCTTGACTCTTATTTATAATAGCCCCAAAGGTGTTAAATTTAGCCTAGAATCTGCAAAGCACTTCTTAATTTAAGCCCCGATAAGACGGAAATTTTCTTATGTTTTAAGAAAACAAATATGCGATATAAGCCAACACTTACATATAAGTTAAATAATAAATACCTAGCAGCAATACTAGATTAGAGACCACATAGTGAGTGAAGTGAAGAAAGCTTAAAGAATATGAGGCTTTTGAAGAATAGCGATATGCGCCAAGTAAAGCATAAAGTCAACGATAACACCCTAGCTATACACAAGCGTACTATTAGGCACCTTAGGTATGACTCGATAATAAGATGAAATTTCTAAGAGAATAAAATAGCTATAAAGCTTCTTCAAAGTGCCTGTGATGTAATGAGATCTACATTGACAATGTCTATTGATAGCATACTTTCAGTAATATCGATCGAGAAAGATGTGAAGTACGGAACAGTCTTACCTACTACTGCATAGATTTATGAAAATCAGCTGGTTAAATATCGTACTAGATACAAAAATTTCTAGTATACCAAGTTTGTCTTTGGATTTGATATATCAGGGGGAATCGAATTAAAGGAACTGGTTAGTTGATGTAGTCGAGGATTTGTTGTTTAACTTTTTGGGTAGAAAAAGAGGAACACGTGTTACCAGAGAATGAGTTCATACATATATTCTACCTTTTTGACCTGAAAATAAAAGCAATGTCTTCCTATTGCAGAAAGTTAAACTTTTTTTAAATATTTTTATAATTTCGTCGCCTATTATCCCTACTAACGAATCAATTCTTCTTTATAAAAAGAAATATATTTTTTTCTATCTATTATCTTTCCCTAAAGAAAAATTAACTCAAGCATGTGATAAAGAATAATATATTTAAAGCTATTAAAATTTAACATTTTTTTTAACAACCCTACCAAAAATTTTTCAATAAATTAAAAGTTTTCAATAATATTTCGATAAAAAAATTATGGAATATTTTCTATAACTGAAATATTTTCAATCATTTTTGAGATTAATATTCGGTTCTTGAAATTTTGTGTTAGTTTCTTTTTATAAAAATATTCTACATATCAGGCATTGTTCAAAAGACATAGTTGACATAGTTTTAAGGCTCTGATTTATAGAAAATGTGAATTGCTAGTTTGCGGGATCGACTATTGTAAATTATTGTTTTTAGTGGTATCGATTAATTTTAATGTTCATACCCTATTCTGGCTTTGACTCCTCACAACATCCTTTTGCTCAAAATCGGATCATTTTAATAAAAAAAAGTATTTTGCTTAATAAAGTATGTAAGTACATTGAACTGACATATAAAGTGTGCATTTTATTTAAAACCCTAAAAGCATTAGGAATACCCTCCTGTTCTTTTTAAAAAGGCATTCCCCAGCCATCGTATTATTTCCCGATTTCCATTCGGCTCAATTTTTGTATCAATTGATTTGATAAAAGAAAGGAATGGAAGAGGGAAGAATCGTTCAAACTGATCTTGTAAGGAAGTCTTATCCTAAAGTTTCCTTTGTTTTCCAAATCCTTTTTTTTAATTTGCTAATATAGTCATTACACATTTAAACAGGTATAATGGATCTCTTTTGATAGACTGAGATAATTCATAAGAAGCCATATTCCTATTTTAATGAATAGGATGGTTTTTGCGCTGAAATGTAATGAATCTCACAAATAGAAGTATCAGTATTCGAGGAAAGGTTCTAAAAGAAACCAAGGCATGGTATTGTAAACTATTTATGACTAACCATAAATGCTGCGAAATCCGATGCTATGCTCTTCACAAGCAGAAGGAAGTGTATAGAGGTTGGAAAAACAAAATCAAACTGTACAGGTGAACTGTCTGGATAATGTTGGAACAGGGATACTGCAGGCAAAAACAATTTTATATCTCGCCTACGACTACACTTTTAAATTATACGGTTATGGTGAGACCAATGATCACTTACCTATCCGTTGCCAAAGCCCTTTTAGCTGAAAAAATGGCGGAAGGTAAATGAAGTTCAGATCGATTACTGAAGTTGAACTTAGTCATTAAGGAAACGGCTGCAAGATCAGATATTCAAATCAAAAGTGATGGCACATGATATTAATTTGTGACGAATTTGCAGCATAATAGATCTTGGACCTAGTAATTAGAGAAGTTAGGGAGATTCAGGTGCCGTTGGAGCCCATAAGTCGCTTAAAAAAGTAAAGTGGTCGAATGACTGCATTAATAACGACAACATTATCTTTACCAATGGGTTCTTCATGAATGGTTTATACTCACTTGAGTAAGACTTATTTTTCACCTTGTGCCTTGAAACTACGTATCCGTCTATTAGGCAGATATTCTTAATTTGTTGCATGCATTAGATCATCGGGTAATAGGGTTGGCTATTCTAAATGTACTTTCAACCTAATTGGTTAAAAATATGTGCGGACGATGTGTGAACCCATCTTTGATGGTTGAGTGTATTCTTAAGTTCAATACGTGTGCGCTTGCTAATGAGATGACGCTAATGTAGCTGGGCATAAAATAGTGGACGAACTTGCAAAGAGGAGATCTGCAGCAACATTATATGGACCAAATCTCCGAATCGCTACTTATGATGGAGTGGTAAAGGGGGTGGGGTAGAACCACTTAAAGACAGGCTCATGTGGTGCTAATCGGAGTAACATAAGTTGGATTATTGCTAAGGTTACAGGGTACGAAGTGAGTGTCCCTGTGGACTAGTCAGTAAAGTACAAGTCAGTTGTTTGGGGGTTGCGGGTTCGATTCCCGCCGGAGACTCTGGAACTGTCTGCTTCTCTTTCTCTTCTATAATAAATATTTCTATTCTTATTCTTTTCTTCTCTCTATTAAGGCGTCACAATGGACCGTAATGGTCTCCGAGTGAAGGTGTGAGGGTAACTTTGCACCAGCCTTACCTACCTACCTACAGGGTACGAAAACTTTAAATATCAATTTATGAAGATGGAGAATAATAATTGTAGAATGTTTCTGGAGGATGCTTAGATAGCAGTGCATGTAATATGTGAATGCCCAGCTTAAACTAGCGAAAGATTGAAGATCACAGGTAGGCACATATTAACTTTGAATAATTTGAGGGAACCACAGTCTAAGAGAGATGCTGACACTTACAAAAGTCTGCGCAATGGAGATTGTCGGGAATCACCACTCAGAAGATATAAATTGTCTAGTCCATTGTTAACGCCAGTGGTGGCACGTAATTCAGTGAAAGACAGTGATCAGTAGTGTTGTAATAAATGTAAACCGCAGGAGATTTAAAAGGAGCTCGAAAGACTAGTGGCCTGCTTTAATATTCTGACTAAACATACTTCATACATAATAGAAAACAATTTGAAAAAAAAAAAATTCAAACAATGATTTACTAAATTTTGTTTCTATTTCACTAAGTGCAACCAAAAATTTTAATAATTGAATATTTCAGATTAATTCCAAAATTCAACCAAAATTCAAAATACTTAAATAAAGTTGGAAGAATCCTATATAATACTAGCAATGATTTCAAAAAGACTATATTTTAACGATTTGCATTCTAACAAATAAACTTAGACAAATAAGGTTATGGTAGGGCTAGCCAATAGAAAAACCAAAGAGTAAAAACAACAACTATAAGATAATGGTTCAAAAATACGCAAATAATTATAAGTAAGACAACAATAAAAATAATACTCCGAAATATCTAATTTTTCCAAACCGAATGGTCAGTGTTGAACTCACTGGTTACATTGGGCTTATGATTTCAAAACCAACATCATTTTTCACTGACCACAAGGGAATAAAAACCTTAAAGGTAAGCCCCCCTAAAAATGTTAATCCTTTAAATAGTATTTAACAAAGACATTTGTATACATCCAGACACATCTCTTTAAACACACACGTACACACACATACATATTTACTTAACCCTTTTACAACCCAAAAACTTGTTTGGCCAAAAATTAATTAATTTTTTTGGCTTTTAATTTGTATAGAACTTTAAAATTTAATTGGGTTTTAGGTTTTTTCCTTATTTTTAAGCATTTTTCAAATTTTTTAACAAAATCAAAGTTTTTCGATTTTTAAACGGTACCTTTGTTTTGACTGAATTGTGAATTTCCAATGAGCCTTTATAACAGGTTATATCATTGTAAATGCAAAACATTATATTTTTACCAATTTTACTTATGTCACCCTTTTTATTATTAAAAATCATCTATAGTTGAAGATATCGTAATTAAAAAAAATTTATTGTTGTGTACTCTAAAGAGTATAATCTAAGGAACGGGTTAACCAGAACATACCATTGAAAACGAACAATGTGTGTTCGTTTACAAATGCTCACAAAAATGCCAACACAATACAAATATCCTTATGCTGGACAAATATTAAGAAGAAAAAAACTATTTCCTTTAGCCAAAGAGTAAGTATGTAGATGATGATGAATGAATGGAAACTTCTAAGAAGTAATAAACCCTTAATTATGTCCACTTATTAATTAAGAATTTATTTCAATGCCTTTTGCTTCTACTTAACAACTTTTTACAATAATCCCCCTTCATTACCCTCACGAATATCAACATAAAGCACAGTCTTAACGCGCCATACAATAACCCTGTATTTAACTATCCTTTTCTATTATGGCTATTCACGTTAGCACTATAATTAACTCAGAGGAATGAGGGTATTTGTGCGGAAACAATAAATAAATACAAAGAGGATCACTGTTGGAGTACGTAAAAATTTGTTTATCTGATGAGAATCTGGTGTTGAGTTGTTGTTTTTTTTTTGGCAGCACACAACGACAATGACAACAACGTAAATGCAAACATTACGTACCAACAATAAACAGTAAGAACAACAACAGTATCAAATGACAACATCAAGCTTCAATGAACAATGTAGTCAGGTGTATGTATGGATATGTATGGATGTGTTTGTATCAACATTCCATTACACGGTGGGTATTCGGGCGTGTGTGTGTGTATGTGGGTAACATCAAAAACAAAACGCAAAAACAAAGTGAAAATGAACAATGGAAAAAACTAAATGGATTTAATTATTCCTGCATGCTGCTGCTGCTACTGTCCTTGTTACGGAAAAATAAATGGCTGGAATTTTAAGTTTAACCAACCATTTGTGCTGTGACAATTGATTTTAAATAATTTCTTGAACAGAATATGATTTCATAATTGGGTCTGGGGGCGATAAAAAAATTGTAATAAGGAAATTTTTTCAAACACAAATGCTTTAAAAATGTATTAAAGATTTGATTTTATTGAACACCTAAAAAAAGTACGGAAAAACGATGTTTTGAGATTTATTCATTTCAAATTTACAAGGTTTTTTCAATAGAATGTTTATTTATCACATAATTGAAGTTTATGTTTCTTAAGGCTGGGGCACAATGAATCCGTCGTCCGTCAAACTTTAACTTTTTCAACTGACATCAACGTATTGACGGAGAGGGATTGGCACAATCAGTACTTTGTGTTGACGGATCATAAGTCAAGTTAAATTGTTGACTGCTGCGAGAAATCAAAAACAAACAGCGGCGGCTGAAGGCCGATAATATTTAGATAATTTTTTTTTTTACTTATCTCCACAATAACAAAAACTTAATAAAAGAAAATAATATTTTTTTAAGAAACTGTCAATTTTGCTTCAAATTCATACAATCTTTATATAAAAAAAGAGTTTTGAACCGAAAACAACTGTATGCTTCTGTGGCGGCTCATGCATCACAAAAAAGTACGGCGGCTGCTGTAAGGCCGGTTGACTTCGCTTTTTGCGCACAACCATATAGTAATTGTCAAAGTACTCGACGTACGCCAAAAGTTAAAAGTTGGTCAACTTTTGTACTTTGCGTTGACGGAGACGTACTGAATGTGACAACACTCATAAGAAAACATATATTTTAACTAAGTTGTCAGTTGAAAAAGTTGAAGCTTGACGGACGACGGATTCATTGTGCCCCAGCCTTAATGCTTGAAGTATAACATTTGAAATAAATGAGTAAAGAGAGAAAATTGTTTCTGTGTGTAATAAAACCACTTACGGCCATTATTACAACTCGCCGTTAGTTAAAGGCAGGAATTTGTCGGACCGTTAAATCGCTTTGCATGATAAAGATCTCACTTATTATTTTTTTGTTCACTTAATATTATTGTTATTATAAATAGTAACAACAATAAAAAAATGATTAATGTAACAACGCAAAGCTCTCAAAAAGCTCTCAACGCAAAGCGCTCAAAAATTCCTTCCTTTAACTAAAGGCAAACTTATAATTTTTGAATATTTAAAATTCATAAATCTAATTAAATAAAAATTAAACGATGGGTGTTGCTAAGCGCACCGCGGAAGAACTGCTAGATTGATTTCGCAAATTTTTTTTTAAATGAAAAACCCTTAAGCTTAGAAATGGTCTTGCGGAATTTTCATCTTAAAATGGATGTGGTTCTTCCACTTCCATATCCCTCGTGAAAGATATTTTGAACACTGTTATCCCAAAAGTCTTTAAAATTCGTATAATGAAATGGCTAATTGAGGATTAATAGAGTTAACCTCGTCGCAACAGCTAATTGGAAAGCAAGATGTAAAAAATTTTTCGATTTCGACTTGTTTTAATTCATTTATGCAGGGATGGAGAAATATATTTTCGTTACAGTAAGTTTTGATAAAAAACAGACCTGGGGGTCTCAATTACATTTTGTATTTAACTACACCTGTAATTACACAATTACATGTAATTGTAATTGAATTTTTCTTAAATTACAATTACATGTAATTGTAATTGGGAAAAAATCCAATTACAATTACATTTAATTGGAAAAAAAAATTTTCATTAAGTAATTTAAAAAAAAACAAGTAATCATTAAAAGAAGTAAAAATCAATTACAATTACATGTAATTGTAATTGAAGTTTTCTTAAATTACAATTACATGTAATTGTAATTGGGAAAAAATCCAATTACAATTACATTTAATTGGAAAAAAAAATTTTCATTAAGTAATTTAAAAAAAAACAAGTAATCATTACTTTTTTAAGTATTTATTGTCAAAAAAGTATTTAATTACAAAAATTTTCAATTACATATTATATAAGCCAGTCTTTACCATTTAATAATTTTCAGTTTAAAAATGTTACGAACACGTCCGAATTGAAATTTCAATAATGATCGAAATGAAATCGATAGTTTTTCATCACATACCTGATTGAAAAATAATTAAGACAAGGAACCAATTTAAAAAAATTTATTATTTGCTTTAAATAACACAATTTTTTTTTTCATATAATTTAGAAAATCGTCTTAAGAATTTTAAGTTTTATTTTATGGTTTTAAAAATGTAATTGAATTTTTTTCAATTACAAGTAATTATTTGTTGATTAATTACAATTACAATTACTTGTAATTAGTAATTGAACATTTTCAATTACAATTACATGTAATGTGTATTTGATTTTTTTCAATTAACAATTACAAGTAACTGTAATTGACATTTTTCAATTACAATTACATTTTATTGTAATTGAGTTAAGTCCTTACTTTCAATTACAATTACTTGTAATTGTACTTTAGACTACCTCAATTACAAATTACATGTAATTGTAATTGTAATTGAAATGTAATTGAGATCCCCCAGGTCTGATAAAAAATATATACGAGCACCATTAAAAGCCACAGTATATCGCTGGTATAGTGAATTCAATCGTGGTCGTAGTTCCGTTGCCGACAAATCAATGAAGATCGTCCAAAATCGTTTGTTTGCCACAAAAGATCAATGCAGTACGTAAAATGATATTGCAAGAACTCCATGTGACATATTGTGAGATGAAGGCATCCTTGCACATTAGTTCCACTTCAATACATTGGATTTTGCATGAACTGTTAGTTGTAGAACAAATACCCTATAATTTATCAATCGCTCAAAAAATGGCTAGCATCAAGTGGGGTAAGAAAATGATAACAAATTGCTTGAACGAAAGCAAAAGTGTATTGCTTTAAAATATTGCTTTGGAATATTTAAAAACACGGTTATTTAAAACTGCTCATTATTATTTGCTATTCCCGAAATTTAAATAGTAGCCCTCGTAATAAATTTATTTATATTTGTTATTTCTACAATCCTTTTATCCATTTTTTTTAATCTAATTTTATTTAATTGAACCGATCATAACAAGTTTTCCATCTCTGATTTTCCAATTTGCCTCTACAGAAAATATCTACTTAAAGGTTGCTTTGTTTTATCAATTCACCATGGCATATACCTGTATGAATATGCCTTAGATGAGTTATAAATAAACTAAAAGATAATATAGGCGTGGCACCTTCAATATAAAGAAGATATGTTTTATAACATACGAATGGATCAGCAAAGCGGTCCAGATTCTGTTTTTTTATTGTATCGAGTGGGCATCTATCGGCTTAGATTTCAAATAGCGGTTATTTTGAATCTGGCAATGCATATGTCATTCTATTCTGTCACAAAATTCAATATATTATCTCCGCTGAACGAAATGAATCGATTTTTGCTTAAGCAACGTTGGGGTTTATTGGAAATTTATTTCCAAAACAAGGACAACTGGTCGCAAATTGCACGAAAATGTCATACAGAAAAAATCTTTTCGAATGAAACTCATTTTCTTCTTGATGGATACGGTAATAAGCAAAATTGCCGTATTTGGGGCTCAAAAAACCCAAAAAAAGTCTTACAGAGACGAATGCACCCGATTTGACTGTTTGGAGGCATCATTTGTCCATATTTCTTTGAAAGTGAAGACGAAACAACCATAATGGTCATCGGAGACACCTATGATAACCGATTTCTTGTGCCTGCTCTTTATGGAATTGCTGTGAACTAAAGCATGGTGCAACAACGCTTGATGACCGTATAATTAGACGATATGGTAATCGCAAGTGGCCGCCAGGAAGCTGCGATTTAACTCCGTTGTAATATTTCATATGGGGCGACGTCAAAGATAAGTGTTATGCAGATAAACCAGAGACGAGTGAACATTTGAAGGACAATTTTCGTGATATCTACGATGAATGGGGTACTGTGAGGCAGCCATAAAAATAAAATAATTTTTCATTTCTAACCAAAACAATTGTAATTCACAACAAAAAAGTAAATAAATAAGTCAATATTTCAAAACCATTATTATTTTATTGCATTTTGAAATTTTAACTTTTAAATGGCCCACCCATTACTAATGAAAAAATAAACGTTTTTTCGCACATAAAAAACTTTCAATTTCGACTCTCTAGTATTATTTACTACTTATGTTCATTAAATTCTTGACAATACCCACCAACTAACAGTAAAAAATGAATTTAAGTCAAAAGTGAATTCCATTTTTGAAACTTCTAAAAGAATAGAACACAAAAGGATTAAAGGATTTAGGCAATTTTTAAATGCGAATAAATTTGTTCGAAATTTTGAGCTTCAAAATCAAATCGAATCTTAAACGATACATCAACTTATGAAACATCGGTTTCTCTTCACTTTATGCATGCGTTCTATGCACTAATTAGAAGTACAATTTATAAGTATAATTTCCGTGTTCAAATCATGAGTGTTTTTACCTGAATTGAAACTGACTTAAATACTTATCAGTAGAACCAGAGCAAAATAACTTCTTCGTCATTCTTTAAATATAAAATTTTTTTTCAAGTCAATTTCGATATATTTTTTACTTTGAGTAAATTTTTAA
Source organism: Phyto melanocephala (assembly GCA_941918925.1). NCBI lineage: Eukaryota > Metazoa > Arthropoda > Insecta > Diptera > Rhinophoridae > Phyto > Phyto melanocephala. The sequence continues at coordinate 130,648,826 of OW799233.1, read as the reverse complement.
GTTTTTGGTTTTTTCAATCTATCAACAAATATATGAAAACATATAATAGAGAAAATCATGACGCTATTTCTTATCTTTCAGGGAACTTTTTAAATTGTTTTTAAAAGTAAAAATAAAACTAAACAAAACATAACATTGACAACATTCATATGTTTCTTATTAAAGTTATAACAAAAATCGAACAGTCAATATTAATTTTGTATTTTTTTTTTATTTATAAAATTTGTTAAACTGGTAGCTTAGCTAGGATTTCTTTTGTTTATCATTAACCTAAACATATTATATTTCTGACATATAATCCTAAATGGGGGGAAAATTTTGTTTATCAATAATTGAAAGCAAGATTTTTACAAACATTTACAATTAGACAGTTTTAACTATCAGCACAGAGAATCTCTTTCTATTTTTTTTTTTTTTTTTGATAAATATTATTACATTTTAATGATTTCAAAATCTTGATTCCTACACAACAACTACAAAGCTTTATATAAAAAGTCTTCAATATATATTGATGTTGTTGCTACTATCGATGTCATTGTTATTAAGAGATTATTTTCATGTAATTATTTGCCAGATCCAATGAGATTCCCAATTTTCAAACTTGAATAAAGCACACTGTGCACACTTTCTTCCAAAACATTTCCTATCCACCACAACAACAATGTTGCCAACAATTCTAGTATTAAAACAAATACACTGACACTAAACATTTCCGTTTTTGTTTTTCACAAGGAGAACACAAGTCTTGGAGTTTTGTTTTTAAGTTACAACGTTGATTGCAATATTTCTACACTGACCTCATTTGTGTTTGTTTATACCCGAGAGTGAAGTGGTCATTCCTTGAGTTTGTATTAAATCACCCCTTTAGTTAAATTTAATTTAAGCTTAACCCTAGCCCTTATACCCAACTTTTTTACGTAAACGTATACCCAAGTACAGGTGTGGCCAGTAACAATTATTTGTGTTTTTTTCCTATAATGTATTAGCAAAAAATTTTTTAATTCATATAATTTGTACCTTAATATATTAACTAACATTATGACTTGTTAGAATAAGTTTGCGTACTTAGCGAAACCTTACCGCGGACGAGCAGATGTTCCCTTATCGTGACCGTACCCGTTTCACGCAATACATCTCATCCAAACCGGTGAAGTATGGTATCAAAGTATTGTGGGTGTGTGATGCCAAAAACTCTTACCCTCTGCATGGTCAAATATATAACGGACAAGCTATTACGGGAGAGGAAACTAATCAGGGTGAACGCGTAGTGAAGGATTTGGTAAGTCGATTTCATGGAAGCGGACACAATATAACAATGCACAATTGTTTTACAACCCCTCATTTATTTCAAAACTTGTGGTCGCACGTAAAAATAAGTCGTTCATACCCAAAGAAATGTTGGCTCACAAATATCGCCCTGTGGAGTCAACAGGCTTCAGCTTTATGCTCAACATTTCCATGTGCTCATACGTGCCGAAAAAAAACAAGGCAGTTATTATTTTATCTTCAATACATGACGATGATGCAAATATTACAAGCGGAAAGCCAGAAGTAATCGAATTTCATAATAAAACAAAAGGAGGAGTGGATGTTATGGACCAACTGCTCGGAAAATATACTTGCCAAAGACAGACTAAGCGTTGGCCATTATCTCTATTTTTCAATATGATTGATTTGACGAAATAGTCAGCGTACATCATATATTTTGAAAATAACAAAAACATCCCATTTAGTAAGCTAAGACGCAAACACTTTTTTCGCCAGCTCGCCAAGGAGCTATGTATGCCAGTCATTGAAAGTTGGTCAGTCAATGTTTAGGTAATGCGTACCTCCAACACGAAACTTGGCATAGCGAGTTTAATATGTACGGTCATGCAAGAATGAGTTGACGATTTACAGTCAACGTCTGCAGCGACTAGTGTACGTGGAAAAAATCCAAAATGGAAGCTGCTTTTTGTGTTATTAACACGACGAGCACAGAGGAGGCACTCGTAATATATGCTCTGCTTGTAAATGGCCAATATGTGTTCAACATTCACGCAATTACTTTGTGTGCGAAATTTGCAATAATGGCCACAAAACTTTAATTAAAGTTATAATAAATAAAAAAAAAACATAATATTAAATAAAAAACAAACATTCTTTGATTTGTATAATCAATTCATACAACTGCATGAGTGGCCACATCTGTACTAGGGTATACGTTCTTGGGGGTCTCGAGTTTAGAAGCTCATAGCGCCTCAAAGGCTTGATCTAGGATAATAATTGAGGTGTCAGTTGACGCAGATTTCATTCATTTTCTTAGATCTAAAGTTTCAGTAAAAAGCTTAAGCCATTTAGAAGGTGCATTACTCAGAAGTGTCAATGGCCACACCTGTACTCGGGTATAAGGACTAGGGTTAAGTTGTATTTAAATACAATATGAATTTTTTTAACCCCTAATATATATTTTTAATTCTGAGAAAAATATGTCTACTTCACATTTTTTTTAATTTTCCCGCTACTTAAAAGATATAAGGAAAGAATTGAAAATTTAAAAAATTTGTATTCTGTGTTTAAACGCAGTTTTTAAAGTTTTTAAAAACCACTAATAAACGCTAAAGCAAGTTAAAGTAAATATCCATTCAAAATCTAAATTCTACTGCAATCAATCAATGGCCACAATTTGTTATTTACTTTTGCGGAACAAAAACATATCGTTGGTCACAAGTAGAAAGGTCCCAATTCAATTAGTTATATGTAACTTTACAGGAGAAAATAAACTTACGTGTTTGCTGTATTATCATAATGCAACACTATTGTAAAATTACTTGTAAAATTGTTATTTTTTAAAATTGTATTAAATTTTTGTGTCGATGTGTAATTGAATGAAATATATTGGAATCACTGAAAAACTCCTTTTCATAGGACTTTTCTGCAATACTTTCAACCATCGATATGTTAATTTGTTGAACTTAAATAGACTTTAAAAACACTTAAAGTCTATCATTTAAATTCCCTTTAAATCAGTTTTATTTAAGTAAGTTCTATTTAAGTGTGCAGTGAAGAAGTCAATTTGGTATGCAAAACTTTAAATTTACTTAAGCAGAAATTATGATACAAAATCAAAAACTGACCATTTGTAATGACCAAACGTAATCTAAAAGAGTTTTTAATAAATAAACTTAAGGTGGCTTTGCTATTGTAGAGGCGTCTTTTGTTGTTAATTATTCAGTCACTGATGCCAAAACAATTAAACTTATTATTAAAGTGGGTGTTCAAGTGTGAACGTGAATTGGTAATGATGACAGGCATCCTTTGATTGGGTTTTATAAAGTCGCAGATCTATGTTAGTTACCTTAAAGCTAATATAAGTCAGGTGATTGCACAAATAAACCCTGATATTAGAGGCAGCATCGTTCAAATTTATTTCTTTTCGTCCCTAACGCCATGTAAAGCCACGGTATAAGTTTGAAGAAATGTGTTATGGACTGATGAATGCAAAATTTTTCTTTTTGGTGGAAAGGGTTCCAGCTGTCTTGTCCGTAGGCTACTTAACAGAAAATACAAGTCACAATTCACATCAACAACGATCAAACATGGAGGTCATAGTATTATGGTATGGGGTGTGGGTCCTATCTGTGGAAGAATGAAGATACAACTAGTGTTGTTATATTACCGACGACGTCGACGACATAAGTGATACGGAGGACACGAGATTGATGATTTGTCAGTAACCTTCAGTAAGCGAATTTGCACCCAGAACCATGCTTCCTGGATTACCATAGAAGTGTCACATCAGATAAATCTAAAATTACAAAGTCTAAATAACCTCTAATTTTTTTAAATAAATTTAAAAAATATTAAATTTGTCTTTTATTTACGCTAAAAAGAATTATTTCAATAAAGAGAAAATAGTTAAATTTAGAACTCATTATGGACAGTTGGGTATTTAAATACCCATTTTCACTTTATAGCGTGTGACGGCCAAGTGTGTTAACAAATCTCTTTTATTTTTTTCACACTACAAATGCGACACCTAAGGCTATTTAGAACGTGCAGATGTTTTTCATTTTTAGCATTATCCTTTAATTGACAAACCTTTTTCTGATCATTTTTTGAAAAACAAAAAAACTCAATTTTTCCAATTCTCAAACTAAAGGTAAAAATTAAAAAAAAGCTTTTTTTTAAATTTTCTTACATTAATCAACCTTTAGTGTTAAATAAAAAAGCAACTTGCAGTCATTATCTCAGGTATAGAGAATTTAATAAGAATTTTCAAATTTCGATCACGTTAGAATGCCATAAGTTGCCCCAAGTTTTTAAACTTTCGGATTTGATAGCAAAAGTAAGAGTAAAACCAAATCAAAAAGGAAGCTAAAATTTTTTGACTTAAGACCTTTTCCCTAAAATCAAGCAATTGTTTATTTAAGCAAACTTTTAATAGAAATTTGTATAATAAAAGAATTTTGAAAAATTTGCTTTCTATAGAATTTCTTTTGTACTAGAATTTTCTAATATAATGAATTTTATATCATTTTTAATACAAACTTTTTATATTTATAACATTCAATATTTGTTGAAGAAAACTTTTAATAATAGTTCCCTGTAACATTTTAAACTTTTCTTCTATTCCATAGATTTTTTCATTCGTTAAAACATTAATTTAATATCGCATTTTTAATCAAGTCTTCTTAAGATTTTGCCTTATTTGAACCCACTCTAAATCAAACATACATTCTTACAGATTAGGTAACACAAGGTTGTTGTGTTTAAATGACTGGCAGAGTACAAGAACGATAGCAAAACAAATACCGCATTTCCTTATTTAACCTAAAAATTTACTTCCATTTCCGTTTAAACATTTATATGACACTCTACTCTAGCATTACAACTACTGCTACAGATTTTCCACAAGAGCTTTAACTAAAAATTGTGTTTTCTCTTTCCATGCCTACACCTATTTCCTCCTCCTGCCACCCTATTGGGTTTATGGTTGTGTACGATGATGACTCTTCCTGCATCCGTTCGTTGTTCGTTGTTCGACATCTACAATAACAATAGTTCACCACTTATGTCGGCCATTTGTGTTAAATTGATGACTTTTCCATGGATGTGGCTGTTCATGAAAAATCCCTACGAGGGTGCACAATGTGCCATACGTTTGGCAACGGATCCACAATTGAAACATGTTACTGGCGAATACTTCAAGTAAGTTTTTTTCCATTCTTTTCTGTTTTGTCTTTTGATTTATTAATTTTCATTTTCTCTACCCTTTTACTCTGTATTTGTTCTTAATTTTTTGGCTCAACAGCAGCGTTTCCCAATGTTGTATGTCGACCATAGACACATACATATAATTGTATGTGACTGTTAGGAGCATTAGATAATTATTAATAATTTCAATAAAGATTTGATTGCAAAGAATTTTTAAAAGAATTTTTTTTAATAAAATAGATTTTTTTAATAAAGAGGTTTTCATTTTAATTTTGATTTACAGAAAATGCTGTCAAAATATTTAAATCAAAAAATGCGTTTATTTAAAAAACAAATATTTGAAAAAATTTAAATAATAATTGATAAATCCTTTAAGCAATATTTACGTTCAATATTAAATTTATAAACAAATTCCATTAAGGGCCAGTATTAAAACTTACCGATAACTAATGTTAGGATGTTATCGGACAGATAACTTGTTTTTCGTTATTACAACTTAACTTTAACCTAAAAGTGTCAGATATGTTAAACGGAAGATCATTCTACTTTAACTTTTAACGTGAGGTTTATAAATTAAAAGTTATCATATTTTTTACGGTATAAGAAAATTGTTTACTAATCGTTTAACGTTGCCACTTTAAAGAACTAGTTAATTTGTTAAAAATAGCCGGTATTTGCTTTGGTGCTGCCATATTTAAGTAAAACTACAAAAATATAATTTATTTTACAGGCAGGTTATAATAACGAAAAATACTTAATGGTCAGTTTATTGCTCACGTTAATAAACGTTAGCTTTTATTATCATTAACTTTGGCAAGTTGTAATAATGGCCCTAAATCTTTACTTCAGTTAATAAAAAAAATTTTAATAAATTTTTTAACTTGCTTTATATTGTTGATTCTTGATTATGCCAATTGTTTTCTATACCCGCCACCAAAAAAATGACGATCTATCTATGTCCGTCCGTCTGTCCGCCTGTTGAAAGCACGATAAAGGTCAGACCGAAAAAGCTAGGAGGCTCAAATTTTGCCAGAATATTTCTTATACACAATATATGCTTGGTATTGAAAATGGGCTAAATCGTTACATAAGAGAGAGGTTTAGCTCGTAATGCAAGAGTAGGTTCTTCCAACATCAAATAAAATGCAATTGTCTCCAAATGCATTAACGTAGAGTCATGAAATTTCGAATGTATATTTCTTTAGTAAAATAATATTTCTATCAGAAAGTGCTTAAATCTATATGTTACGAAAGGATTTATTGATTAAAATGTACGAACCTTTATACCGCACAATGTCCTTTTCGGTATATTTTAATTAAAAAACGTAATAAAACTGACAAAATTATATGTATGATTCTGAAATCTTGCAAACATTGCTTTTTGGTCATAGGATTTTTAATAATGAAAAATAAATATAACACGCCCACTGTTACGCCCACCTCCCATATAACGCTTTATATCAAATTCATATAATTTCTTTATGAATAAAGATTTTGGAATAATAAAGGACTCTATATTGAAATATCTGAGTTGAATTTTTTAGTAGAAGCCTCTTCAACACGCCTACTTTAACGCCCACTTTGCACGTAATCTACTAATAATGAAATTGAGAAGCTCATAAAATCGACAAAATTAGAGGTATTTATGATGATGAAATTTGCTACATATATCCTTCTAGTCAATGTCATTGTTATGCCAGAAAATTAAGCTGACACGCCCACCATTAACGCCCACCTCCATTAACGCTTTATCTTAAATTCATATAATTGCTCTATGGACAAAGTTTTTGGAAGAATAAAGAACTATATTGAAATATCTAAGATGTATATATTAGCAGAAACTATTTCGACACGCCTACTTTAACGCCCACTTTCATTGAAAGACTAAATTTACGGAAATATTTTACTAGCATATCGAAGTTATACAAAGAAAGTGACACATGTTTTAGTATAAAAAGATTATTCCATAGCGATTATAGTTAATAACAAAATAATAAATTTTGTGTTTTAAAAGTACACAAATATTGTGGTGGGTATCCAAAATTCGGCATAGCCGAATATAGTGTTCTTACATGTTAATATTCGATTTATAATTTTTTTTCAATAACCTACCAGGTGTTTTTTATAGAGGTATAGAGTTTAAAGTTGGCAACACTATTTTATCTGCCGGCCATTTTGTCAGCTGTCAAGTGATTTATGCTTAGTTTGGTTCGGCAATTCATAACGAAAAGACTGACGCATGAATAGTAGGCGAAGATTTTATGAATGGGCCCAAAACTAGATCGATTTTCGAAAGCGACTTTTGTTTGAATGGATATAAACAAAACTGCCGTATTTGAAGTGACGATAATCCTCAAGTGTGTGTTGAGACACCAAAAAAACATCGTAGATTAGACTTCCAGATTATACTACGTTCGAGTAGGTCGTGGCGGTCATACACCAAATGTCATATTTAAATTATAATGACAGAAGATTATCTTTCGAATTTTATTAAATTTCGTGTAGCTTGAAAAATATTCTTAACGGACTAGAAAAGGGAAAGCCGTGAAAATATTTGGACAATTTTTCAAATATATTTAGTTTTATGCACTTCAAATAATGTCTTCTAAAATATTTTAATGTTAAACAGATATCTGAACTTGAATTTGGTACACTGATATGGTAAAGCCTAGAGTGTACTTTTGTTACTTTTTGTATTTCCTATGTTTTATGATTTTTTCCATTTTAATGGTGCTTTTTTTCCATACGATTATCTAGGATCTAGGTTTTTTAAATTTTGAGACTATTGATCCAAGTTAAAATTAAAAATATGTTGGACTACACAAAAGGTACTTTTTCATCTAGAATTTTGAAATTAATGATTATTGACCAGAGGGAAACTGAAATGTAACAAACGACCAAAGAGGTACTTGTTGATATTTTTGTGGTACTTTTTGTGTTTTCTACACTTATAAAGTTAAGAACTATTTAATATAATTTAGATTGAAAATTGAATGGGCAATACGAAAGGTACATTTCGGCAAAACGTTTGGGAACATGGATTCATTAATTTGGTGATTATTGCTTCGAGTATAGACTGAAAGTATTATGGGTAATCAAAAAGGTACTCTTTTGCATTTTTATGGTACTTTTTATGGTGATTTTAAAACTAAGAAGCATTAATTTTAGTTATAGATAATATTTATAAGAGAAAAAATTTTTTAAAAAATTTCACATAAAAATTTTTAATTAATTATAAAAATAAGTTTATTGTTTTATAAATAGTAAAAATAAAAAATAAATAAAAGCCAGCGGACATATTGTTAGTTTTTTATAAAATTTTTCATTTGCAGAATTATTACTTAAAACTCTAAAAAATATAAAACACTTATAGAAAACATTGGGAAATGCTTTTACAAATTAAAAGCCATTAAAGAGTGAGCAAGTAGCTGTCTATGAGAACAAAGTATAAAGTGGCTTCAATAACTTTTATACAACCACTTTACTCTCTATCCACAAATCATCTAAATGTACTAAAAAGCGTATTTGTGTTTAAACTTACTTTTACTTGTACGTATAAAAACAAAAAATTGGCTCAAAGTTTTTGTGCAGCCAACAAAACATATTTCATATTTCATATTTTTCACTCTATTGCCTTTTACTACTTTTTAGTTATTTTTGTTTTTTTTTTTAATTCCTTAAGTCGTCCTACAGATTCTCACAAATTCACATGTATTTCATTTCATTTATATCTTTCAAGCGATTGCGAAATTACTGCCACTTCGGAATTAGGTCAGGACAAAGAATTGGCCAAGAAATTATACATGCAAACCATGCATGTTCTTGGGAGAGTAACAAAATTGAAAGTTGAAAAGGAACCCATGCACGATGAGGAGCAAACAACAGACACTCAAGATGATGAAGTAGAAGCTCTACAGGCAGAGGTGTCAATAAGAAATAAACTACAATAGACAAACAACTGAAGGGAGAAAAAAATAACTCATAAAGGGAGCTGGAGTCAATGTGGTGCCTTTGAATGGCTGACAGCTTTGATTTATTGTTGTCTGTCAGTCTTGTCAGTTAAGAGGAAACATCTTTTGATAATTTAATTAAAATAATCATTTTTGTAAGCACTTTTGTTTTCGTTGGTTTTATTGTAATCATATTATGATTATGCATACATACATGCCTATAGACATATAGACACATACAAACATAATAAATAAATCATTGAACATTTTCTTATTTAATTATTTAGTTTTCTTTTAGTTGTGTAGTTTCAAATTATGACTTAAGTAAGTAGTTAGTTGTTCAAGACACGGCTGCAAGACCATACGAATTCGTTAAAGATAAGTGTAGGAAATCCCAAGCAAATCGTCAATAGAATTTGCAAACAAATTGTGCCAAAATCATGCAACACCATAACAGCCACATGTTCACTAATTTTAGAACTTCTAGTGTGTTTTAAGAAATTAATAAATATCTTACAGAGTAATTTATGCAACAAGCTATTACACAATCTATTGGCTTAACAGCTGTTTCGAAACTGGCAAGATTGTTTATCTTCAATCAAGGCATGTGAGATTAAAATAGAAATTATTCTCAAAGGTAACCGACATACAGTGATTTTATCACATACAAAAATCGCCAAAAATGTATAAAGACTTATTAGAAAGTATTTAATAATGTAACAATAAAGAAACAAATAATTTTTGTAAAAATTCTGTTTAACCCATTTTGTACCAGAGTACAAAAATGTTTAAATATCTTAATAAAATTTTCATGGATAGTCAGATATGGGCCAGAAATTTTTATTAGATTTTTATTTTTTTTTTCTGACGGTGATTACCCAAGAAAACTGCTGGTCGAGATCTCGACCGCTGGGATAATTAGAGCAATAAAATTTTTGTTTGATATGATATTAAGTAAGCTTAATAAATGAAAAGAATAATATTTTTTTTTTCTAAAAGTGTAAACGGGAACGCCAACCAAATTATTTTTATTAAGTTTCTTTTATTGTATAAAAAATATTATTTTAAATTTTTGTGGTAGTCCTTGAAGCAATTACCCACACGTAAATTTACGTTGCACTTAGTGCAAGTATAGGCAGTATGTTTCTTACTTAACCCAAAGTGGCCACCTCCACTTTTTGCCTCTGATTCCAATCCGATAATTAGCGACAGCATTATCATGCAAGTCAACTCCGCCTATAAACTTGTTATAATTAGCAATAAGTTTGGCTTTAGGTACAGCGATCCGTTTTTTTGCTTTCTATCATATCGCATGACATTTCTAATAGAATCTATCAGATCATAGTTCGCAGTCAAAGTGACTTCCGCATTGTCTCTCCACCGAACCAATGCAATCTTATGTTCCTGATCGAATGCGTAGTCCATATCATGTCGTGGTAATTTTGTTTTTAGGCTTGCTCCTACCAGTCTGTTTGCTCTGATTGTTCCAGTTGCACAAAAACATTTTTTTTTTAGAAGACAAAGCAAGTGGTATCCGGTAAAAAAATTGTCGAAATGAACGGTATGTTGTCTAGGATACTCACAAACCGACAATAGACTCATAACCACGCTAGCACCAAGGCCAAGTTGTTTGTTATACATGTCTGATGCACCAGCATATGGTTGGAAAAGATACCCTTTCGATGAACACAAACACCAATATTTGTATCCAAAACGAATTGGTTTCCCCTTGATAAACATCTTGCAGCTATTACGACCGAAATATGGCACCATTTGCTTATCAATCGAAAGATTTGATTCAAAAACACCAAACTGCATAAATCGACTATTTAGAAGGTTAAACAGTTGTGTTACCTTTGCAAATTTGTCATTTTTGTTGATTTCATTGTTATTTCAAATAAGGAAGTTTGATTTTATTTTTTGGAACGTATTACGTGACATTGCTTGCTTTATGATAGCAATTCCATAAGTCGGTTAGGAACGAAATGGTAGCAATATCCCAAAGAATCGGCGCATTCTGGCTATATTAACCAAATTTCCATTATTATTATGTTGTGAAGCATATCTGTTTGTCTCAGTTACTAAATGTGGAGTAACTTCATCGTCAAAAAAGAGAGAGAAGAGCTGGTATGGTGTATATTCTTCTGCAAGCAATATAGTCATAAGAAGTTAAATTGGCAACATATTATTATAAAATACCTAATTAAACACAATATCATCTTTTATTGCATTCAATGGTTCATGTACAGGAGCAATATCCAAATTCTTAAAAAAATATTATAATAAAATAAAAATGAATCGTATTACATCATATCATTGCCTCATTGATTGTAATTTCTTCATCTTAAAAAAACTCTTCATCTGAAACTTCGTCAACGTTAGGCGGAAGTAAACACACAACATTGGTTAAATTATGCAACTGCATTTCATTATCCTCATCATCACTGCAATTCTCAATTATTTCTAAAATTTTACTTGTACTCATATTCATACTCATACACATTCTTTTAAATTTGTAATTAAAAAAATAGATAAGTATAAAAAAAAATTTGGTGCTCTAATTATCCCAGCGGTCGAGATCTCGACCAGCTAAGTTCAAGGCTGTCTAACGGTAAGTTTGAGTAACTGAAATAACTAGCTTGTGTATATTAAAGTTTATTCGAAATGTTGTCTATCAAAAATGATAAAATTTTTTTATTTTTCTATTTTTTGTATGTAGTTACAACTAATTTAAAAGTAGGCTATTTTTAATCTATTTTATTGTCCTCCCCAGTGAAAATTTTAAAGGGGGTAGGGGGTGTAAAAAAGTTTAAGTCCGAGAGCCAATAAGACAAACTTAATTATAAACTAAAAAAAAATAATTAATTCCACTTCCTAATATTTTTATATTTTTAATGAAAAACAGCAAAAGTTTATGGTCGAGATCTCGACCGCTGGTACAAAATGGGTTAAGGACACTTAGATCTTTGATACATTCTAAAATAAAAAAATTAAAAAAAAAAATTTTCTCCACAACTTTTAAGAAATCATTCTGAAACTTCGTAGTAATTTTTTTATATTGAAGCTACTACGTCATTAATATGTTTTGAACATTCATTTAGGGATTCTATTATCTTTCATATATCCTTAGGGGTTAAAGATTATAAAAAATCCCGGTGAAATTTCAAAACCTAAAAAGCGGTTTAACCATTTGTCTTTATTGGTAGCATTAATATTGAAAAAAAGAAACTTTTGTTCAATTTCACTATTTCAAACAATTTGACAATAAAAAAATATCCCATTGCCAATTAAAGGCTTTTCCCAATAAAAAAAAAACTTCATTACTAAAAAGCTCTTCTTGAATCGCTTACTTAGTGCTTATTTCCTTCAATGCCCTCTTCTAGAAGGTGTAAGCTTCATATTTCCAAACTTAAAGGTCTGCAATTAATTTGCGCTAATTTCACCCCTATCAGGAACAGCTAACTTACGCCTTCTGCTTATGCAAAATGGTAGCAGCGCATTCGGAGATATATTTAAAAAAAAAAATTCTATTAAAATAAATTAGTCTTAATTTTTAAAGGCTTAAATAACAATCAAGTGCTTTGGTATGTAAAAAAATATAAGCATTTCTATAGATGCAATACGGTATGGAATGAAGTATGCACTCCCTTTAAAATTCACTCAATTTGTTGGTGGATTAAGTAATTAATATTACTCATACGCAGACAGAATTTTTCTTTAAGTTTTATACATAAAAAAAGTGTTTTGAAAAACGCCATCTCTGAAACAAGCCGTTTTATCATTGTTATTTTAAAACATTGCAAACAATTTTGTTAAAGTAAGTAGCTAAAAAAAAACAAAATATTTTGGTGGACGCTATTGCTTAATAAATGACTTTTTCCATAAATTTATACTTCGCAATAGCTTTTGATAACGTTGACCGTAGACTGCCATGTTTTTGCTCGATGAAAAGTGTTTATAGAAGATTTTTTCTTTTATAGTTCATTTCGGTTGTTTGATTCATATCATTTTCATTTTGATTCATCATTTATTTATTTATTAATTTATTTGAAAATTAGTTATAAACTAGCAAGATATCTTATAAATGACAGTACTAGTCGTTTAAATTACATAAATTTTAATGGATATTTAACTAATGCTATACATAAAAAAATACGTTGTATAAAAAAAATATTAAAATAGAGTTTTAGATTAGAGTAATTTAAAGTAAAAAAAAGAAGAAAATAACAAGTTTAAATTTTACAAAGTTTACAAGTTTATGACGTTAAAACGATTTTGTAACTCCTTTTTAAACTGTGATGCATTGCTTATTATTTGTTGTCTGTAAGAAAGTCTATTCCAAATACTATATGCTGAAATAAATAATTGTCTCTTTGACGTTAGGGTTTTATGTTTTTTCTGGATAACTCTTTTGCCACGGGGTAAATCGCTAAATTTAATTTTGGAGAAGAGGTAACTAGGTTGTTCTGTATAAATGATTTTGTTTAAAAATAGCAGGCAATGACATTTGAACAATTGTTATTGTTTGCTAGTAGAAGGTACGAGGTTAGTAAAAATGGAGTGCTACACGAATGAACAACGCATTCTCATTGTGAAATTGCTTTACCAAAATGGTGAAAATTTTGCGGCTACAGTTCGCAAATTGCAATCTTCCCATTTCCATCTTGATGGCTTCGTCAATAGGCAGAATTGTCGCATTTGGGGTGAGGAAAATCCTCGAGTGATTCATGAGAACCAAATGCATCCTCAACGTGTCACTGTGTGGTGTGGATTTTGGGCTGGAGGAATCATTGGACCTTTTTTTTTATGAAACTGAGGCAGGTCAAGCGCAAACCGTCAATGGTGTTCGGTATCGTGAAATGATAATAATGTGGAGGGTATGTGGTTTCAACAAGATGGCGCCACATGTCATACAGCCAGAAAAACAATTCAATTGCTGCATCAGTCATTTCCCGGTCGTGCTTTTTCGCGTTTTGGAGACCAGAATTGACCGCGTAGATCGTGTGATTTAACACCTTTAGATTTTTTTCTTTGGGGTTTTTTGAAGTCGATGGCTTACGCGAATAAACCGACGACGACTCAAGCCTTAAAAGAGGAAATTGGACGCTGCATTAATGAAATACCGCAGCATTTATGCCAGAAAATTGAAATTTTCATTAAAAGATCGCGTGTGTGCCAGCAAAGCCGCGGCGACCATCTGCACGATATATTGTTCCATACATAACCTCATTCTGTCTACTTTACGATATAATAAAGTTCCACGATTTTTTTTTTTTTTTTAATATCTGTGTTTTATTTTAAATTTAAAAATTGCATTCTAGTTGGGACACCCGATAGTAGGCAACAATAAGATTATGAAAATCGTGGTAATCACAGTTCGCAAAGACTTCACATCCATATAAAAGCATAGGAATTAGATAAGCCTTTGCTAGGAGCATTCGGATACTAAAAGGTGTTGATAGTTGTACGGACCATAGATTTCTTAGCATACCATGAACTCTTACTACGGCTCCGTTTATGTGATTTGTCCATGTGAGGCGATCATTAAAGGTGAGGTTTTCGATGCTTGAACAAGAGAAATTTCAGAATTGTTAATTTTTATTTTGATATTTTTTACAAGTTTACTTTTGGATATGAATATGCATTTTGAATTGGCCGGATTAATACATAATCCATTATACATTGCCCACTGATGAATATTGTTTAAGTCATTGTTGATGTTAGAAAAACATGTGTTAATGTTGTTAAGTTTAGAACTTGAGTATAATTAAACATCATCAGCATACATCTGTATCTGGCAATTTGTGCAGATATCAGGAAGATCATTACTGTACAGGCAAAAAAGCAGTGGCCCAAGTATTGATCCTTGAAGAACACCTCTCTTAATGCCTAGAGCTTTTGAAATCCGTCCATTAACGTATACCAACTGGAGGCGAGACTCCAGGTATGACTTTATAAGACTACAAGCAGAACGGGAAAAATAAAAGAGTTTCTCGAGTTTTGTCCCCAGGATCGAGTAATCTACAGTATCAAATGCCTTGCTGTGATAAAAAAAAGTACCAGAAATGTAACCAAATCATTGTCCAACTGTTCCCTGATATCTCCCACTACATCAACTAATGCTGTTATGCAACTAGGTCCTTTAATGAATCCTGATTGTTTCGGGGATAAAAGGTTGAGTGTTTGAAGGAAATTATTCATTTGATTATATATAATATTCTCCATTGCCTTAGATAGAAACGGAAGAATAGCTATCGGACGATAATCATTGCCAGATTTTGGAATAGGAATTATCTTCGATGTTTTCCAACAATTTGGATAAGTAGATTTGATGAGAATGTTGTTGAATATAGCAGTTATGATTGGTAGAAGTTTTGGTGGCAAGGCTTTTAAAAATATTGGATCTATATCATCACAAACAACGGCATTAGATTTGACCTTTAGGATGCCTTCAAGAACATCACATTGATCGACGCATTTAAAAGAGAAGCAGCTTTCAATTGGAGCAGTAGATATGTTATCGTGAACTTTTTATTGTTTGGATTTGTGAAGAGAAAAAAACAGATGCTGTTTTCAATTTTATTATAACTGAAATTGATTTAGGTAATGCTTTCAAACAATATTTGACTTCGTTGAAGCAAAAAGTTCAAACTTCTTGTAAAAATTTGTCGTTAAAGTGGAACAAGGCCCACGGAAATATTAACTACTTTTACAATCAAAATTTGGCGACATGGCTTATACGCCATTTTGTTATCCCCCTAACATATTTTTATCGTGCCGAATTACAAAAAAACAAGCAGATATGTAGCTCTTCTTCGAGATATTTATTTTGTTAATTGTTTTTTTTTTCATATCGTGTCAACCCTAAAAAAGTCCACTATGAAAAAATGTCCCTTATTTACAAAAGTCTAAAAACACAGCTGTGTGCGCTCATGAAAAACTTAAATTCCAAATTTTAGCCGTATCGGTCCAAAACTTTGGCTTAAATTAATTTTGGAATTCTGTTGATAGAATATGCTGTAAAAAATACAAATATTGATATTTCTGCAAAATATATTCTGGTAAAGCGACACTAAAGTAACTCATATACGTGATATTAAATACACTCCAAGAGGTACTTTTCTTTCTTCTAAACTTAAATGATATTCTGAGGAGTTATGAACTTTAGCTCAAAGAGTGATCAAATTAACAGTTGCATTGGCGTTTTCAACATTGCACCAACTTTATCAGGAAAGAAGAAAAAAGAGTGACTTGCTATATTTCAAATAAACAATGCCAAATGGTCATCATAAATTTCATATAATTTTATTAGGTAAGTCTAACGAATGCGTTTTTCATTGTAAGTTTAATATGTTTTTATGGTACAAACATAAACGATATTAATTATTTAGCTTTCCTTACAGCAATGGAATATGACAGTTCTTTGGATTTATTTAAATTTATATTTTTTTCCAAACATTAATCCAACAAGGCCGTTACTTAATTATTTTAAATAATAAAAAAAAATATTTAACAATAAAAAAACAATAAAAGTTATTTTATAAGAAAATGTGTCAAGTCAAAAAAAAAATAACAATTTCATAAACAAAAATTAGCAAATGTGCAAAGACCTAATACCCTCAAACGGCATTATTTTAAAAGAGTTCGATTCATGGTATGAAAGAACTACCAATTAAAGAAAAAATCTGCTAGAGTCGGGCTTTTCCAGTACCAAAATAAATTCGACAGAATGCACAACACTTTCCAAGACAAATTTGGAACCTTTACAAGTTCGAATTGGAATGAGGTATGTACAGCTTTGCAATTTTCAATAAATACAGGGTGGACCAAAAGTCACGCCTGCGTGTAAAAATTGAATAACTTTTTTGTTTATTAATATTTTTTATTTTTTTTTCAGATTTTATTCATCGATTCGTGTTACACCACCATGCAAAATTTAACGACTGAGCAACGAAAGAAAGTGGTAGAATTTTACTTTTCCAATGGGCGCTCAATTTTACTGACGCACATTTTCATCTAAATGGATACGTAAATAAACAAAATATGCGATTTTGGGGTACTACAAATCCCAGAGTTGTTCACCAGCGCCAATTACACCCCCTCAAGTGTACAGTATGGTGTGGAGTGACATCAGAAGAGTTATAGGGCCCTACTTCTTCGAGGATGAAGTTGGTAATACAGTAACGGTGAATGGGGACAGATATCGCGCTATGCTTAATAATTTTGTACGCCCTGAGGCCAACAAGTGGTTTTAGCAGCAGTGGAGCAACAGCACACACGGCCCGTGCCACAATGACGCTTTTAAATAAAATTTTTGACGACCGAATTATCTCGAAAAATTCAGAATTTAATTGGCCAGCACGTTCACCGGATTTAACTAACCCTGATTATTTTCTATGGGGTTATCTCAAAGAACGAGTGTATGTAAACAAGCCTCAAACTATAGAGCAGCTAAACAACAACATTGAAGCTGAGATCAGGGCAATAGAGCCTGAAACCTTGCGTACAGTTATGCAAAACGCCTGTTCAAGAGCCCAATTGTGCATCGATGAAAATGGTGGTCATCTCTCTGACATTATTTTTCATAATTAAAATTTAGGTCATACAAAGATAATATTATAATTAAAAAAAAATAATTAATAAAAAATAATAATAAACAAAAAAGTTATTAAATTTTTACACGCAGGCGCGACTTTTGGTCCACCCTGTACTTGAAAAGTTTTGTTTGTAGACAATTTCTATCGACGAGAATGAGACAAATGTTAATTAGACGGTCCAAATGGGCACAGCTCCTACTGGATAGATTTTCGTAAAGATGTATGGTGACCATGATGTACTAGTGTTGACTTTTCCTGAACCAAAATAAATTTTACATAATTTACAAGATAATATATATCTGTTGCAAAAATGAAAAACTGCTTAAGTCGACATAAGCTCCAATTTAGATAATAACACCATTTCAATACTGCAATAAACAATTACTCTAAGGCAAATTTTTAACTATTTTGGACAACTTCACAGAAAGTTATAGCCCAAAAACTTATTGCGTATATTTTTCCAAACAACAATCTAATTTAAAGTAGAAACTTATAATTATAATTAACTTCTAATTAAGCTAAATATAGAACACCGGCATAACATATTTAAAAGGCAAACTATTTATAAAAATCAACTCTTAGAAGTAATTGTGCTTTCCTGAAAATTTATTAAAACTGACATAAGCAGTTTTCCTTATTGCCACAGATACGTTTATTATTATTTTTTTAGTTGATACGTTTTCTTTGCAAATTATCATTGTGCTTACATTTTTTACTAGCTCTTATAGTTGTTCCTTTTTTTTTCTATGTAGATGATAAGCATGATGATTGAACAAATCAAATGAACAAGTGCATGATGTAAACAGTTTTATTACTTTCCATTACAATGATTTATTTCTACAAGTACACTCTTGTACCTGCATACTACCGAACAGTTAAAAGTGTATTTTGTACGATATGGTTTTTGCAGAAAAATATAATTATTTTGTTACTTAAAGCATTTGAGATAGTTTTTAATTTTTAGAAAAATTAAACGTAAATTCTTGAAACTAACAAAATATTTAAAAACGACAAGTTTCTTTTCTAGTCATATTGTTACAGATTTATTTTAAATGGCTTAATTTAAATTATAATTTTATTTTAGTTATATTTACAGTAGTTTCAGTTACAGTAGTTTTGTTTATGTACATTTAACATTTCGTTTGGTTCACTGGTTGTTCGAACATGATATTAAGTTACATGCAGCCGAATTGAGTTATTATGTGCAGTATACTCTTAGGCACTTTTATTATTTCAGCATATTACTTAATATTAAAATTACGTCTTAATTTAAAAATAACGGCTTTCGAGTAATTTACAGACTGAACTAGTGTGTACATACGAGGACTTTGTCGAATGTTACAGAACACCACTATGTTACTATAAATAGCCGAACAACACAGCTAACATGATCAGTATTACAGTAGAGCTTGTAAAGTGCTTATCAAAGTGAGTTTGATAATAAAAGTGTATAACCAATATCTGAGTAAGTTTAAATAAAGTGCTTTTAATTTTATAACTATTTTTAACTGTTTTTATTTGCAATACGAAAAGAACTCAAGGTATATTTAAAGGAAGTAAGCCAACGTTAATAAAAGGTATAAACGTAACAATATATTACTTACACGCAAAGAAAAAATCATGGCTGTGATAACTATATTCTAAGAGTAACATACTATACAGATACTACACTTTCATCTTAGCCATAAGGCCGAGAAGCCCCGATGGACTAGTCAGCAGTGTGCTGTTCTGCTAGTTTGGGGGTTGCGGGTTCGATTCCCGCCGGAGACTCTGGACTTGTCTGCTTGCTTTCTATTCTATTCTTACTTTTCTATTCAGGTATCACAAAGGGATCAATATAATGGACCTAAGTGAGCTGCACAGCAGCTGCCTGTTCTACCTAACCTAACATACTATAAAGGGTTCCACGGTGGACTAGTCAGTAGTGTGCTGGTCTGCCAGTTTCGGGGTTGCGGGTTCGATTCCCGCCAGAGACTTTGGGCTGGTCTGTTTCTCTTTCTCTTCTATTCTAACTATTTTATTTATATGGAGCGCAAGACATGTCAAGTGGGCATAAGTGTATACCTGTCGTGGGTTTGGGCCTTTAGTGTCCCTCCTTTTCAACCTAACCTAACATACTATACATGAATTGTATGATTGTAGTTAAAACATGTAAGAGTTGAACGTTCTAAATATTATGTTTAATTAATGTATAATGCAATAATCATATAAACGACTTCAGTTACATCGATAATCTTTGCTTTTTTCTACGGCAGTCTTTTCCTATTAGTTACGTATGTATATTGCTTGTACTTACCTTTTTAATTGCAATTATGATGGCGTAAATTTTTAACATATTCTCGTTTATTTTTGAATTTCATTCAAAATGTTTGTGAATTTTTTTGACATCTGAAATTTAAAAATAATAAAAATTTATTCAGCAAAAGGAAGAACAGTTGAAATGAAGTTAATTATAAGAAATCATAATGTGATTGCTTTGTAATCAAACTATTACTTTCTGACAATTTTTAATTTTAAATCATAGATCCCCATAGATAAATGGATAGACGCAGCCGTGCTGGTGAGAGTATTTTCAAATACAGTCACAAATAATTTTTTTGGTTTTTTTTTAAATGTAAAATAATGCAGTTCACGCTGAATTTAAATTATTTTAATAAGCGTAAAGATTTCCATTAAAATTTAATACAAGAAGTTGTTTTGGGTATAAAAAGCTATCAAAAATGCAGTAAACACTGAATTTATTGTTTTTTTACTTGTTAAAATGGAAAATTTTTTATAAAATGGTACAGTTTTAAATTTGACTTTTTAAAAATAAAATATTTTTCTAATTCCATCATCGTTTTCTTACGCACTGCATTTGAATAAATATCAACATAGCCGCTAAGCATGTGCACTCGTCGCTGTTTCATGGACGACTAAATTAAAGGGCATAAAAATAAAAGATGCGGAGCTTGCAAACAATTAATTGATGAAATGGGCTCCTATGTTTTAAATGTTTTTGTAGATAATGTTTGTTTTGCAAAGAACATACTATTTTTGTCACAATAATTTTCTTCGAGTGTACGATATTATTATAATTATGCATAGAATATCACATCGTTCAAATGACTTGTAATGCTATAAACACAATCAAGTCCACCGACCATCGACTACAAGATGTCAAAAATAGAATTCATGCGTGCTTATGAGAATAATTCTTTTAGCCGCTACACGACTACCGACTACACGACTACTTTTGTAGTCCGTAGCAAACTTAGGCTAATTTCTATTTTTCTTGGCTACAAAAAACAGATTAGTGCTGCCAATACAATCAATGCATGAAATGGTGGGTTTAAAAACGCAATACATTAAATATCGCTATTAAAAACGCGAAAAACTTTTATAGTGGCACCATTGAAAAATAATAATCATCTGTTCATTTGTTTACATTTTAGTGGTCGGTAGTCGTTAAAAGAATTAGGTTGCTGGCGACTTGGCTATTTTTGTAGCCTGCTACTTTTTTAGTCGGTAGTCGATGATCGGTAGCCTTTGATTGTGTTTATAGCTTAAAGCTGTTTTAAAATTTTCAATAACCATTGCATCATTGAAGCTCTTGCCGCACAGCCAATTTTTTTATTTTTTTTTAAAATATTTTTTGACAAAATTACACCAAAGCTCAAAAATGTTTCGTTATTGCCGAAATTGTACGTAAGTAACTTTGAAGTTATACATAAGTATCATTTTGAGTGAATTTTATTGGAAAATAAGATTTTGTTTTAGAGCTTTTTATGGTTTTCTGCTTTACAATCTGTTGATTGGTTCGATGATGCCGTTGCTACTATCAATCATGATGATGTTGTTGATATAAGTCATATTGAGAATCATCAAGATTACATGGAATTTTTGTTTTTTAGTCTAGTTTGACCTATTAAAATTTTCTCTAAAGATATGCTGCACTCCTTTGACATATTTTGTTTTCGTATACTCGTATGTAAATATGTGTGTGCGACTGTGATTTTTAAAACGTTCATTTTGTGGATTTCTAAGCCAAAAGTTTATCGATTAGAAAAAATTCAGTTGCATAGCACAAAATGCTTAGGATACAAAGGCAAGTTGAAAAATTGAGTTCACATCAATACTAAACCAATAGGAATTCCAAACAGGACTAATTTTGAATATTCCGGTAATCGCTATTTTGAAATTTTGAATCCTAGAATTTTAATATTTCTCGGTATCTCGAGATTTTTTTTTTTTTTGGGATGTGTGCGTATTAAAAAACCATAATTTATTAAAATAATTTTAAATTTATTTTTTTTAACTTAATCTAAAAACAATTCACAGAATTTAAGTAAAAAGAAACAAAAGTAATTCATAAACATATTAATGGAAATGGATTAAAAATCCAAATCTGATGAAATTTTGAATGCCTTAAGTTTTCTAAAAAAAAATTTTAAGAAAATATGAAAAGATAACTTTGTTTTATATTTGATACGTTTGTTTTGAAAGTGGTTCAAAGCCATTTGAAGTATTATTTAAAATCGGTGTAATTTTGTTTAAAAAATAAATTGAAAATGATTTTAATATACATATATTATGTTTTAATACATTCATGTACATACGTACATAAATAATAAATGCCAAAATCCCGAAATTTTTCGTGATCCCGTGATTCGCAAAAACAGTTCCGCTTGGCATCCCTAATACAAATATACGTGATAGTCTACATGTCTGTAATTTATCAAATTCGGAAAAAAGGGAAACGTGGTATCACAAATCGTAGATCGTGGCAGTTTATGCATCGTTTTTGCTAGTTTCCAATACTGATTCATTCCTTATTATTTCTAAAACGATAATACCACATACGGGTAAGTGCAACGTTTGGGGGCTTTGTAAAGTTGATTTCAGCAAAAATGCGGACAGATGGACATTATTCACCGACAGCCCTATTACAAGATTTCATAAAATATATATTTTATTAGATCTCAAGTAAACATTGTAGAAATTACAAACAATTTGACAAAACTTGCCACCAAAGGTAAGGGGTATTTTTATTTTCGTAATTTCGAAATACTTTAAACTTCTTATTAAGTAAAATGAATAACGTATAGACATACTACATATTAAGAGTTTTACTAGCGAGGTTTTACCGCTTGGTTAAAACCATACCGCAATCTCTTAATTAACTTATGAGTATAAAGCAGCCGATATGATAAATTTTTTTTAATGTCCGCTTTTAGTAAATGTGAATATGTTTTACATAAACTTTTATTATAAAACTTTTTTTGTTGTTGTTAAAAAAAATAATAAATACAATACACTCACAATCCCACCCTCACTTGCATATGTCATAGATTGTTTTTATATTTTTTATTCCAATTTCTCTGCATAAAAATTAAAAATAAAACGTTGCTCATAAAAACAATCGACTTGCTGCTAACCCATAAAAATAATTTTATTCTACTAGTCAGTGCTGGTGGTTACTGGTGTTTTATGAACTTCTGTTATAATACACATACAAGCAAGTTTATCTCGTATGAACCATCATATATGTACGAACACATGCACATGTGATTACATGCAACTAAACACACACGCCTACCTACGTAGCCATGAAGTATAGAATTTTAATGCGACTATTAAACACCAACAAAAAGAAAGGTCGCGTAAAAATTGCATTTTTAACTCCAACTTTATTTCATTTCCTTTATACATTTCCATATATTTATTATACCCTTCACACAGTGAAAAAGGGTATATATAGGTTTGTCATTCCGTGTGAAATTTCTACAATTTTCATTTCCGACCCCATAAAGTATATATTTTCTGAAAGCTTATGAATAGGGGAGTCGATTAAGCCCTGTCAGTCTGTCAGTCTGTCCGTCTGTCCGTCTGTCCGTCTGTCCGTCTAACCGTCTGTCCGTGTGTATGTTGAAATCAACTTTTTGAAGCCCCCCGACATAGGTTGGACCCGGGTAAGGTATTAAAATATCAGAAATATTCGGGAGTAGATCGGCATTGAAAATCAGAAACATCGGTACATAAACAACTGAGATATGAGCAAAAATCCACGACCACCTCGATTTTTTTTTCACAAAAATAACATTACAACAACAACATACATACATACAAACGTGTATACTGGTTAGAGAAAACGTGGCATCGAATCCCAACTGAGCCAAAAAAAAATTTTTTTTAATTTTTTAAAAAATTTTTTTTTAATTTTTTTTTTTATTTTTTTTTTTTTTTATTTTTTATTTAATATATTATTTATATTTTTATTATTATTTTTTTTTTAATTTTTTTTTTTTTTTTTAATTTTTTTTTATTTTTTTTTTGTTTTTTTTTTGTTTTATATATGTATATTATATACATATATAATAATTTTTTTTTTAATTTTTTTTTAAAATTTTTTTTTTTAATTTTTTTTTAAATCTTTTTTTTTTTCGTTTTTTTAACATACATACGTGTACGTATTTCATATGGGATGAATGGTGATACAAGCAACTGTTATTGTATGACTACACGTTGTGAAGGGTATATCAGATTCGGCATGGCCGAATATAGCACTCTTACTTGTTTTTTATTGTTTTTGTTTTCTTTTTATTTGCTTGGAACCAAGGGAAGAACGAGTTTCCTGTTACGTTAAATCGTTTTAATTTTAAATATGCAAATGCATAGTGTAATAATCAATAAAAAAAAAAATACTTGATGTAGCAAAAAAACATATACGAAACATTGGCCTTGCTCTTTAAAAATAAAAATAAAAAAATTACGACTGTGTCAAATCTAATAATACCCTTCACTATCATTTACATAGAATTAATGACCACAAAAACAGGTTTCAACATACACAGGAATAGAGCGATAATGCCCTATCGCCCCCCCCTATTCAAAAGCTTTAACAAAATATATATTTTATGGTGTCGAAAATAAATATTGTATAAATTTCACACGGAATAACAAACCTATAAAGACCATTACACTCTCTGTAAAGGGTTTAAAAAAATATTTTTCGTTTTAGAGATAATATTTCACTTTTTGCTTTTTCTTTATAGAAACTTTTCAATACATTTTTGTTTTGTACAAAGTTTTCAATATATCTGTGTCAAAAAGGCAAAACGAGTTAAGTCAACTTAAGCCAAAAATCACATCACGGCAGTCCCGGATTTCACAGCTATGCACAAATAAGCTTTCAACGATTTTTGACAACTTTGCAGGAAGTTATATCGCTAAAACTTATTGCCTATATTTTCAAAGAACAATACAAAATTGTTAAAATAAAATATTTTACCTTATAATTACGCTAAAATATATGAAAGTCGACATAATCGGTTTTTCCTTATTGTCATAGATGTATTATTTTTATAAAAAAAATTTTCTTTAATTTTATACAAAAGGTCATTTAATTTGACATTTGAAACACGTTGTAGAAAATTATTTGTTTTGACAGGCTTTAGCATTATGTGCTAATGACAGAATATCGGTAAAAAACTATTTTCCGATACTAGCTCAACGTTTAATTTTTACGAAAACTGAACACTACGACTCAGTAAAAAGTGGTTGCTAAAAATTAGTATAAATTTTGTGTGTGTATCACACTTAAATCTTAGCAAAAGCTTTATTCTGGAGAAGGGCGATAAAGTGGTCATGTTGTATTACTTTTTGGCTTTGAGTTAAAATTAACCGGAAAACCTTATGATGAGCTTTTAAGTTTTAATAATAGTAGATTGTGCCATATCTTAGAGACGGACATTAAAATAGGCTTGCCGTTAACATTTTTCTGCTAATGAATTCAACTTAGATATTGACATGTAGGGAGTCCTTTATTCTATCACAATATTTTACTTTTTACTGATTATATGAAACGTAATAAGGGAGGTTGGCATTAAAGTGAGCATATCATCTTTATCTTCTGTCATAATAATAACAATATTATTCAGAGAGATCCTTTTGCGTACTACTATTTTTTGCTTTCACGAGCTTTTGATTTTCATTGATTGTAGATTATGTGTGAAAAAAATTTCTGTTATTGAATTAAAATTTTGTAAAATATGTATTCATAAAAATCTTTGTCGATGTAGACATTATAACAATTTTATGTAAATCGTTATTTGAGTAGTAAGCGTTTAAGTGTTCGTTTCAGGTATTATAATAATATTGACCAGAAAGTAGAGTGATCGATTATTCGACTTTTTTAAGAATCCGGTTTTCAAATAGTTCGAAATTTAAAAAAAAACCGGTTCCTATTTTGAAAATTGAGAAAAACCCGGTTAACCGGTTCGAATATATAAAATATAATATTTAGAGAAAAAAATTAAAAAATATTGTAAAAAAGATTATAATTAAATTTATATATAAATATGAAATTTTTACAGTTTATATACGTTTGGCTGCACAATTACGCAAAAACGCAATAACTGACATGAATGCAGTTAACTAATTTGGTTTTTGGTTTAGTTGAATTTAAAGACAAATGGTATTCTTTAAAAGTAAAATAAATAAATACAATAACTTAATACATAAATTAATAAGACTTTTTGTAAGGCTGTTATAAATTTTTGTAGCTCCTTCTGTACATTTTTTAAATGTTAAATAGATCTTTTAAACTAATATGCACGAACGTATTTTGTTTAAAATTATTTCTGTAATTTAAAATTACACTTTAAAAGCTAGGGAAAAAAATCTTTAAAATTTCATTTTAAAAATTCTTTCTTGTACCCCTGACAGACATACAAATATAGATATTAACTAGTTTGTTCGATGGTTTAATTGAAATTTAAGTTGACAGACACTCAATGTCATTAATTAAAATTAGGATCTGGAAAGAAAGCCTTTTTTTGACAGACCACGTATGAGTAGTGTCATGATGTCATGTTATTTTTGTTTAGTATTTTTTGGCATTTCATAAAGCTAGTTTCTGGCTCAATGGAAATGTAAACAAACAAAATTGCCGCATTTGGGACAAACAGCAACCTGAGGAGATTTAAGAACTGACATTTCATCCAGAAAAAACAACGGTTTGGTATGGTTTGGGGCGGGTGGAATCATCGGTCTATATTTGTTTAAAAATGATACCGATGCGTACGTAACCGTCAATGGTGACCGTTATCGTGCCGTGATAACCGACTATTTGATGCCTGAAATTGAAGCTCGTGATATCGGCGATATTTGGTTTCAGCAAGACGACGCCACTTCCCACACATCGCATCAATCAATTTAGAGAATACTTCGGTGAGCGCATAATTTCACGTTTTGGTACGGTCGATTGGCCACCAAGATCGTGTGATATAACACCATTAGACTATTTCTTATAGGGATATGTAAAGTCTTAAGTTTATGCGGGCAAACCCGCTTCTATTCAGACATTCAAGGAAAACATCACGCGTGTCATTCGCCAGTTACCAGTTCTCGAACGACTCATCGAAAATTTGACTAGCATCTGCGACGTAGTAACGACCAACACCTGATAGACATGGTCTTCAAATGACAATAAATATTCTCCATTCATTTGAATTTTCTGTGTTTTTTTCATTAAAAAAATGGGGAACCTCAAACTGGATCACCCTATATAATATCGATTAAATAAAAAGAATCAAAACTACAACATCAGCAGTTTGTTTCCATATTATTAAACTTTAAATAAGTTAAGATTTTTTCGCTCTCACTCCTTAGAATACAGTAAACTACAGCCTGTAGTACTCGAAATGTAAAAAGCTACGTACCCATAAACCATAAATGTATCCGCTTCGGCCACATGTGTTTCATTTGAATTTTTGGACAAAAATACATTTCGTGTTTTATCAAAATTTTACCGCATGCAGCCTATACGACTATTTTCAAAAATGTAACCAAAGTGCGGAACATTTTAGTGACGTCGGACCCACATATGAGTGTGGCCTTTTATATTTCGTGTACTAAAAGCTTATGAAAAATTTAAATTTGTAATGAGGTTTGCAACAAAATGGGATGGTATAGTAATCAATTATAGTATTTACAAAAAATTTATTCAATTTTTTTAAATTTATATTTAATTTATATTAGGCTTTAAGTTCATTGTGATATTGACTGAATAGGTGGGAAAAATTGTCTATCCGAGATTGCATTCCACCAAAATTAATATTAATTTTTAACAATCACTATTTACTGAGTCGTAGTCTTCAGTTCTCGTAAATTTTAAACACTGTGCTAAAAAAGGGAGTATTGTTGCTATTGTAGAAATACTTAAGGTTCTATTTTAAAACTAAATATTAGATCGACTCGGTTTTACAACCGGTGGCAAACCTGGTTTTTTCCTCTTTCTGCTGGCGGTTTTTTCTAAATGTTGATTTTTCGAATATCGAATACACCGGTTTTTTTTTCCGAATAAGCCGGTTTTTTATTTTTTTAAGTTTACTTTCATAAATTTTTGTAATCAATCGTACCATAGTATATTTAGAACGCCAAAAGTTTCCAAAAATCAGAAAATAAAAACTATTAAATATTCTTCCATAATATTGTAAGAAATTTATTTGTTGTTTAAAAAAGAAATGTAAAATAAGAAATATAATTGAGCTTAAATATTATTTTTTATAGGATATAAATCTAACGTTAAAAGTTAAAGGTAATTGAAGCATAAACTTTGCTGATCGATCACTTTTAGGTAAAAAGTGTAGTTACAACAAAGAAAAACCAATAATCATCTCTTCTTCCAGATCCTAATTTTAATTAATGACATTAAGTGTCTGTCAACTTAAATTTCAATTAACCCATCGAACAAACTAGTTAATGTCTATATTTGTATGTCTGTCAGGGGTATAAGAAAGAATTTTTAAAATGAAATTTAAGGGATTTTCGCTCTAGCCTTTAAAATGTAATTTTAAATTAGAGAAATAATTTTAAACAAAATACGTTCGTGCATATTACTTTAAAAGATCTATTTAACATTTCAAAAATGTACAGAAGAAGATACAAAAATTTATAACAGCCTTGTAAAAAGTCTTATTTATTTATGTATTAATTCATTGTATTTCTTTATTTTACTTGTAAAGAGTACCTTTGGTCCTTAAATTTAACTAATTAAAACCAAATTAGTCAACTGCATTCATGTCAGTTATTGCGTAATTGTGCAGCCAAACGTATATTTACTGTAAAAAATTCATATTAATCTATAAATTTAATTATAATCTTTTTTACAATATTTTTTAATTTTTCCTTTAAATATTATATTTTATATATTCGAACCGGTTAACTGGTTTTTTCTCAATTTTCAATAAAGCAACCGCTTTTTTTTTAAATTTTAAATTTCAAACTATTTAAAAACCGGTTTCTTAAAAAAGTCGAATAATCGATCACCCTACTACATATGTACAAGATAACAATTTAACTTAAAATAGAA
Source organism: Phyto melanocephala (assembly GCA_941918925.1). Lineage (NCBI taxonomy): Eukaryota > Metazoa > Arthropoda > Insecta > Diptera > Rhinophoridae > Phyto > Phyto melanocephala. The sequence continues at coordinate 130,619,730 of OW799233.1, read as the reverse complement.
AAAAAAAATTATTGGCACTGCCGAATATCGTGCTCTTTCTTGTTTTTACAGCAATTGCAACAAATTGGAAGTTTCTGTTTTTCGCTAAAAAATTTCTTTTTTTTTTTTTTTGATTCGTTATAGTCATTATTTCAAATTCTTTTATAAGGTTTTTTTTGTAAAATTTAAGATTTCTGAAGAGCTGCTCCATACATCTTGTCGTAACTTTGAATCGACATACTCGATTTTGTTAAACAATCCGTCAAAAAACCTAAAATTACGTCATCGATTTTGGAGTTATTGAGGTTAGATTTTTTTGGTTTAATAATAAAAATTTTAACTCCAAAAATTAACCAAAAATAAAAAGCAACAAATAATAAACAGTTTTTGTACTTGATCATAAAGTTGCATATACGAGAATAAAATAAATCTTGTGACATGAAAATCCATGGATAAATTCTTGTTTTATTCCCGATAAAGTGAAAGTACAAGACAATTTTTGTAAAATATTAAAATTTTTTTATTTCAAAAATTCAAAAAAAAATAAAAAGTAACAAATAATTACCAGTTTTCGTAATTTGTCTAGAAATAAATTTTATTGCACAAAAATCCATGGATAAATTCTAGTTTTATTCCCGATAAAGTGAAAGTACCTCGTTTAGTACTTTGTTGCAAAAGAATAAATAAAACAATATTAATTCTGAAACGCAATAAAAGGTACACAAATTTGCGATAAAAAATTTACTTTCGCTTTATCGGAAAAAAACTCGAAAACTTGTAATTATTTGTTGCTTTCTTTGTATTTTTTATAAATTTTTTAAATTTAAAAATTTTAATATTTTACAAAAAATAGTTTTTCTTTTTTTTGTGTACTTTCACTTTATCAGGAATAAAACTAGAATTTATTCCTGTATTTTCATATCAAAAAATAAAATTTGAAAGACTTAAAGCTGGCGTAATTTATCGTTTTTTTTTTTTGAGGGATTGCTTAACCAAATCGAGTACGTCGTTCCAAAGTTGCGACAAAATGTATGGAGCAGCCTCTTCAGAAATCTTAAATTTAAAAAAAAAAAAACAATTTTAAAAACCCTTACCAAAGAATTTGAAATAATCATAATTTTTGCAGATCAAAAAAAATTTGAATTATTTTGTGGAATTTTTGCTCGTTCTATAGTGTAACGTTAGGCTACACAGATTTTAGTAACGAAATAACAAGTTTCGATTAAGTAATTAAGAAAAAATTATTTATTAGATCTAATTTTTCCAAAAAACTTTAATAAATATATTATTTTAACCACTGTGTACAGTCATGTTAGTATTCTGTGTGTACGTTATTAAGCTTTTTTACTATGTCCATATATTTATTTCATTATTTCCTCGTTTTTATTTTAATCCAATATGCAAAAGCTTCATCATATTTAATCGTTTTTTATTTAAATTAAACATGCAAAAGCATGTTAAAAAAAAAAAAAACTTTATGTCAACAGCTGAAAAATTATACGTACGTCAACAGCAGCATACCCGGGTATGTACATGCATTTTGTATGGGATTTTGTTAGTTATTGAGGAATTTCGTTGTATTGTTACTAAGTTTAAATTATGTTGGTGGTTTTTTATGTATGCATTTTTAGAAATAGACGGGTTTTAGCAAGCACAAGTTATTTTTATAAGTTTTGCAGTTGTCACCATTATTTGAGATAAGCGAATAAGATAATTATAAGAGATAATCTAAGAGTAAGATAAACCTGAATAAGAATGGCAGAATGGCTTACTCCACGACAAGTTAGTGCACTAGATTATAACGAACAACAAGTATACATTCGTCAGAGATAACAGGATTTACAAGAAGAAAGCAGTGATGATGAGATATTAGTATCTGAAGTATGTATTAACGATGACGAAGCTGATGTAATCCTAGATCCTTCCGATTTAGAAGAATTCCAATTACCAGAATATAATGGACTACGAAACGGAAGACGATGAAGAACTTCATGATATATTGTGTGAACATGGGAAAATTATACGGACAAAGTTGGAACAGTTAGGTTGCTACACCACCGCAAACTACTAGATTTCGTACCCACAATATATAAGGATCTGTAAATTATGGACCAGTGTGAAGAACACAAGTCTAATCAAATGTGCGACATCGCTATTCGCGAAACACACAGAAAAGCAAACCAATGCTATGAAGTTGAAAATACACAAAAGCCAACAAGATAACATCGCACATAAATAGCCATAACAAAAAGTGAGTTTGATGCGTATTTGAGTTTTTTTTTTTTTTTGCTTAGTGGCGTGACATATTTTGGTTACGTTTATACCAAAGATCTATGGAAAACAATCTCACATCCTTTATTTCGCACAGCCATGAGTGTTAGACGATTTTGGGAAATAAGTCGCCTTACACGTTTTGACAACGGAAACACACGGCAACAACGTAAACAAACAAAGGTGCAATCACTTAAATATTTTTTATGCTAAATGATCATCTATGTAGCAACTATGGAGCCAACGTCGCTGCTGATGAGCAATGAAGGTCTGGTGGGTATGCGACTTCAATTCATCTTATCGATTGCAGGGAAAATCTACACAGGAATGTCTGCTTCTGGTGAATGTGAAAAAATGTGATGAAAGGCAATGCCACCGAAGCTAAAAAAGGAGGTCCTTTGATGGTAATGGATGCTGTGAAGGCTTATGTACTATGCAAAAGAACTGTATGTGCAGAATATTCTATTGACTTACCGCAATGCAATGTTTGTTCCTTACTATAACTTTATTTATATATTTTTCTGAAAACATATCCTTTTTAATTAAATTTATTTTTTAATTTCATAAAGAACTTATCTAATATAAGAAAAGTTTCATGTGTTTTCCAATACATACCCGGGTATGCAGCAGTTGACGCAAGAGGTATAAATTGAAAAGTGGCAATACCTCCGGCCCAAATTATCCGATTCTATAAAAACATTTTAATGTAGTATAAAACACTTTTGCTGAGGATATCATGAAATCTCAGATTGATATGATTGCTACTTTCTGAGATACATGGGTTTTAAAACGCAAAACATACCCGGGTATGTTGCTGTTGCCAAAAGGGTTAAAGCATCCATTTTCTATTCGCCTCTGTATCTTCTACTTTTTGCAATTCTCAAATAGAAAGCTTGTTTCCATTTTACAAACAATAATGTGATAATATTCTTTTACTTATGTGCCAACACTTATTGCACATAATTACTTAATTACACTGTGCTACATCGAAAACATAAGAAAGTTACCTCCAGTAAAGTTATTGTAACAATATGATGGTAAGTATTGTTAATCTTTAACAATTCAACGGGTTTTTTATGGCAACTAAAACCGAATCAAAAAATTCTTATCCTATTGAAGTTTGTTGTTTTATAAACAGTATTGAACAATCTATCCCGATTGGGATTAAAATTGTGACAAAAAATTATCTCAGCTATATTTGAGAGCGTAGCAGTTGTTTTAGTATCTTCATTAAAATATTTTTATCCAAAGAGGTAACTGGCAGAACTTTGCTTTTTGTATGGAGGAAGACTCACGTTAATATACAAAACACCGTATCGAAAAAATAGTTCGCTATTTACTTTCGAATATGAAATAATTTAAAGGACAACTTTGAGTCCTTTTTTTTTTTTTTTTTTTTGCAAAGATAGGTGTCACGTTTTTAATTTTTTGTTTTATCTTTGGTATTTACAATCAGATACCAAAATTTTACAATGTTGTATATGCATGTACATATGTATGTAGGTTATTTGTGATTTAAGAGTAAATGTAATATTAAGTTTATTTTTTTCATTATTTAATATTTTATATTTAAAAATAAACTCAAGCCTTAATAAAATTTAAGTATTTTTTTTCTAAACAAACTAAAACTTAATTAAATTTTTTATATAAAAAAAATACTTTGAAAAAAAATTTTTTTATGGCTGCTACAAAATTAATTTATGTCGTGAAGCCTTATAATCACAATTTTTGATAAATATTTGTCTAAATTTTATCTAGGGTCAAATAATGACATATGCACCAAATCGTAATTTAAGAATTCTTACTTTATTCCTATGAAAAAAAGCACGAGTAACATTTCGATCGCGATTTTGCTCCTGTAGTGTAATTCACCAACTTTTAACGATGCTACAATCGTAAAATTAATTGACACTTATTGTTGTTTATACTAATTATTATTTCATTTACTTTTACATTTCTGTTACATTAAAGTGACATCTTTGTCATAAAGTGTCTAAAAAAAATTAACAACTAACATCACTCACACAGAGGTAGTCGCGCATTGCCGAGAATTAAGTCATTTTAACATTTTAAGTCAGGTATAAAGTCTAACCGTGTAATTCATAATAATTAAAATAGCTTTTTAAGAGGTTAATAAGTCAACTTTCCATAAAAAATCAATTTAATAAACCCTTTATAAATAACTTTTATGAATAAGGCACTTACTTTTGTCGAAAAAATACACAACAACAAAAATATCATCGTTTAGATAGCAATAACAACTGTTGTTAAAATGTGTTACTAAATACCGAAATCGATAAAACAAGTAAGTGAATCGCACTATTGATATTCCTTATACATACACTACGCGCCTCTTGAATAGGTTTAAACAAAAAAAAATTTTTTTTCAAAAACTAATTATGTGGTAACGTTATTATCATGGTTTTTCGTGTCTTCTTTGAGGAAAGAAATTATTCCGAAGTAACGAAGAGTTATATAATTTTTTGGATTGTTGTTTTGTCAGTTAATACACGGTATGTTTTTTACATCTGTCTTGGTGAATTTCGATCCATACGTAATTATTTGTCTGTCAAAATTTTCATTTAACACTCAACTCTGGCTTACTATTGTCTAGCATCATAGATTTCTGCCAACAGTTGATGTCAGAAGGCTTATTTAAACAAATAAGAGCACGCTCTAATTCAATTATTGTCAAATGACTTGCCACATGTGTTTTACAGAAATAATGTTTTGATACTAACACACGACATGTACGTATTTATCAGTAGGTAGATGTAAAAAACATACCTCGTATTAGCTGCTTCATCAATTGCTATAATAAAATATGCGCCACTTGAAAAATAGTATCTGTAAAATATCACTTTTTACTTAGTATTTGCAAACGTATCATCACTTAACAAGGGCATTATAAAAAGTTCTTTAATAAAATTAAATTGCTAATGTGACGAGGAAAAGCACTGACGGAAATTTAAAATGGAAAATCAAAGCTTACAAAAAACTGTTGCAAAAATATCAGAAGTCGGAAAGTGACAACATCATTTTTGTCCAATGAGTCCACGTATAATAAAAGACATGAAAGACCGTATACAAAGAGTATTATCTAATGCAGGCAAGCGACATACATATTTTGGGAGAATCTTCTAATTCCCACAACTCAATAGAGAAAATAAGGCAAAAAACAGGAGTAAATGAAGTTTTTACCACCATATGGCGTATTATTTCTAAAGTTTAACATATTCCGCCTTAGTGTCAGTTTCGTTGTCGTGTCGTTTTTGTGTCGAAAACGATAGAAATACGACAAGGTCTTATTCATTTTACATTGTCGTAAATATTACACAGTACCAAAAAATACGACAACGCCACTGACAATAAAGGCTGATTAAGAGAGTAAAAATAAAAATAAAAAAACCACCTCTAAATTCATCCCGGAAAGCAAAATGCCTTAGCTTTTGCTGCGCTCATGGCATCGTGTGATTTTTGCCAGATTTAATTTAAAAGACCCTGACAAATACAATTTTTATTTCCTTGATCCTTGAAAGTAACCACATCATGTTGATCGACTACATAGCCAAACGTGTGTATCATGGTATGGGAAGCAATTTCTTATTACGTCACCTGTGACCCTAATTTACGACGATGAATAATATTTTATTGCGGTACTTCAAACGGCTCTCCCGACTATCGAACATCTCTTTGGACCTCTTCCTTGGAAATTTCAACAGAATAATGTGCCTATCCATACTACCCGGGTTGTTAAAAGTTTATTGTCAATCAAAACATGTAAATAAAACATGTTGATACAAATTGCTATCGCAAAAACAGTGCTTTAGGGGTATGTTAAAAAAACAGAGATTATTTTCAATTCCACTACAATTGTAGTAAAACAATTTAAGCTCCCGTTTAAAAGCTTTAAGCAGAAGGAAATTTTTTTTGCTATAACGGATAAGAAACGCAAATAATCACTTACCTATTAAGGTTATAAGACTTGTAAATGTATCAGGCTTGGAGAACAATCCAGATTTGACACATCTGCAATAACGTGGAAGCTCTTTATTATGTTCATACATATGTACATGCATATGCTTGAAGGTACAAATTTTATGTCAGCAATTTGACCACTATTTGTCTTTAATTTCGCATTCAAAAGGTGAATGGATAACAATTTTACAAAATAATTGCTTTAAAATCAAACGTTGAAAAAATTATATTTTTTTGTTTGACATTTTTTAATTTATTCAGTTTTTCAACTGACACAAATTTCTTTGCTTTTCTAAGATATTTTATGAAAATAAAATAAATAAAAAGTAAATGAAATATAAAGTACTTTCATGAACTTTCTGTATACTAGGGTGATCGATTATTCGACTTTTTTAAAAACCCGGTTTTCAGATAGTTTGAAATTTAGAATTAAAAAACCGGTTGATCTTTTAAAAATTTAGAAAAAACCGGTTAACTGGTCGAATACATAAAACATAATTCTTTCTTATACCCATGACAAAGATACATATACAGGTATAAACTAGTTTGTTTTATAGTTTAATTGCATTTTTAGTTGACATACATTCAATGGCATTATTATTATTAAATGCCGTTATTTGAAATAAAGATGTTAAAGGATAGACACTTTTTACATAAAAATGGCCGAAAAGTAAGGTTTACAATTGCCTTTAACCTTTATAAATTTAAAAATTCCATTGTTTCTCTCTCTACATAAAACAGATTATGGCAACTAAATTGTGATTTATATTTTCTTTTCTACTTCGACCTTTTTTTTTTATTAACTCATAATTTATTTATTGGATCTTTCTATATTAAGAAAATGACAATAAGTATTAAAATCTTTAATTAACTAATTGCTGGGTCTTTTGCCATTGCAATAGAGAACCCAATTTTCATTGCATAGTGGGCATCATTCTAACGAGACCACGAGGGCCAATGTATAATACAGCAGATTCTATGCGAGAGGATTTGGATGAGTTTCTAGTTTTCGTATATATTTTGAACAGAAGGTTTTTATTTCGTCGCGAACAAATGGAATGTTAAGGTCCTTGTGAATATTCGCGTTACTAATGTACCACGGGTCTCCAGTAATAAGTCGCAATATTTTGTTTTGCCGTCTTTGTAATTTCTCTATATTAGAATCAGAAGCTGTTCCCCATAGTTGGACTCCATAGGTCCATATTGGCTTAATGATAGCTTTGTAAAGTGGAACCTAGTAGTTTAGGTTGAGAGCAGAATGAGAACAAAGAAGCCACTGAAGTTGTAGTGTTTTGAGTTTGAGTTGCATAGATTTGGATTCGATATGTTGAGACCAGGTAAGGCGTCGATCAAGGTGTATACCAAGATATTTTATATGATTTTGCTCGGGGATAGCGATGTTATTTATCTTCAGGTTAGGAGAGTTTCCCTTTCTCAAAGTGAAAGTGACATGTGCGCACTTTGCTGGGTTTACTTTTATTTTCCATTGGTTGAGCCATTTTTCAAATTCTTTAATATGATCCTGAAGGCAATTAGAAGCAATTACTGGATTTTTATCTATGCTTATAAATGCTATGTCATCTGCAAAAGTTGACGTGTGTATGGGCATATCTGATGTATAAATTATATACATGAGAGGGAACTCCTGCTGCGATTTTTCTTGAGTCCGAGATATAGTCTTTATACTTTACTACAAATGAACGATCCAATAAATAATTTCGCAGTAGTTTGTGGGTATTTTTTTTATTTTAAGTTTTAATTTTCTAATTTTAGTGACAAAAACACTAAATAAATCATCAAAAATTTTATTTCATTTTGTAAATAAAATGTATAAATTTACATTGTTGCCGCTACATATGTTAAGAACAAAAAAATTTGTTAAAAGTAATCGGTGTTTGCTCTGGTACTGCCATATTAAAAAATAAACTTTGTTACAAGGAGGTTGTAATAATGAAAAATATAAAAAAGTCACTTCACTGCGCACGGTAGTCAAATTTACCTTTTATTAACATTAACTTTATAGGAAAGTTGTAATAATGACCCTTTGTGTGTCAAACTATTTTAGTATAAAAGTTACATGTTATCAGAGATATAAGTTAAGCTATGGGTAGTCTTAAGTACAAGTCGCTAGATTTAGTAGAAGTAAAATATTATGAAATTCGAAAATGAGACCATAAGGTATTGCAAAGTACAGTAACTTGGCCAAAAAACTTAACTGAACAGCTGATTATCACAGCAAATTATAAGCGTAACAACGTATAAAATACCTACTTTTCATTTAAAACAAATAATATTTAAGCCTAATTATTTTTATTATTTTACATTTGTTTTTGAAACAACATATAAATTTCTTACAATATTGGGAAAAGTATTTCATAAATTTTCTGAAATACATTTGGGTACATTTGGTTACAAAGATAAATGAACATAAAACTAAAATTGAAAAAATCCGGCTTCTGTTAGTAAAAAAACCGGTGTATTCGACATTCGAAAAATTAACATTTGGAAAAAACCGCCAGCTGAGAGAGGAAAAACCCGGGTTTTCCACCGGTTGTAAAACCGGATCGATCACCCTACTGTATACGTATTATAAATGCAAATTTCAATGAAATAGACCGCTTTCATGAAAATTTCTTATTCGTTTACACAGGAAAGTAAAAGTTTATTTTAAAAATGTCGTCGAAGCGTAAAGTCGCAATAATTGCTATGAATCGATGCATCCATTTTTTCAACACCTTTAGAGTTACTAAGAATATTTCTAAAGTAATTCTTAATTTTTTAATATAAACAGTATTCAAGACATTTTTATACCCTTCACACAGTGAAAAAGGGTATATATAGGTTTGTCATTCCGTGTGAAATTTCTACAATTTTCATTTCCGATACCATAAAGTATATATTTTCTGAAAGCTTATGAATAGGGGAGTATCGCTTGGACCCGGGTAAGGTATTAAAATATCAGAAATATCCGGGAGTAGATCAGTATTGAAAATCAAAAACATCGGTTCATAAACAACTGAGATATGAGCAAAAACCCACGACCACCTCGATTTTTTTTTACAAAAACAACATTACAACAACAACATACATACATACAAACCTGTATACTGGTTAGAGAAAACGTGGGATCGAATCCCAGCTGAGCCAAACAATTTTTTTTTTATTTTTTTATATTTTTTTCTAAATTTTTTTTTATTTCTTTTTATTTTTTATTTAATATATTACTTATATTTTTATTATTTTTTTTAATTTTTTTTTTGTATTATATTTATTATTTATATTTGAATTATTTTAAAAAATTTTTTTTATATTTTTTTTATATTTTTTTTTAATTTTTTTTAATTTTTTTTTATTTTTTTAACATACATACGTAAATATATAATTTTTCAATGGGATGTTTTTATATATGTATGTTTTTTATATGTATGTACGTATTTCATATGCGATGAATGGTGATAAAAACTACTGTTATTGCATGACTACACGTTGTGAAGGGTATATAAGATTCGGCATGGCCGAATATAGCACTCTTACTTGTTTTACGTAAAATGTTTTAAATGTAATGAACCATATAAAAAAGACGAAAACCAAAATTGTATTTTGAAGTACTACAAAAAATATCAACAAATATTAATATCATGTTCGTAGACATGCGAATTTTTAATTGATCTTGATGTCTTCTTATATTACACAATTTCACTTTTTAAAGTTTACATAATTTTGCCTTGAACATTTGTGATAATACCTTTTATCCATTTTTCCTCAGTAATATATTTTTTAAAACCTTCTTAAGAACAATATCATTTCTTGTCTGTACCGCATTGTCTGTTCATCATCGAGCATCAATAGAAAAACCTGTAACAGTTGATTCATAAATATTTTCTATTTATATCGTGCATATTCTTTTCATAAGTATCAAATTAGATGTCATCCCCTATAGGTAACCTTGAGAATTCATCAGCATTCGCATGGCTTGTAGTATTTTTGTAGCGGATATCATATTCATATTATTGAAAAATAATCGCCCATCTTTGAAGTCGATGTCATGTCATAATTGGCAGTTTTTATGCGGATGAAATATGGTTGTTAGTGCTTGATAGTGAGAACGCGTTACACCAAAAATAATTGCCAGAGCTTCTTTTTCTATCTAGGAGTATTAACACTGACTGTTATTTAATGTTTTTAATGCATATTCATTTATTTATTTCTTCTGTGTCATCTAGATAACGATGTGATAACACTGCTCCTATACCACTTTTTGAAGCATCGGTCGCTAAAATTATTGCTAATTTTTCGCCATAATGAACTAAGTTTGTCAGTTGAATTATATCTCTTTTCAATGTCTGAAAAGCTTCTTCCTGTTTTGGACCCCATACAAACTTAACATTACTTTTCTTTAATGGTACAGATTTTGTTGAAAAATTCTACTTCTTTGACGTTCTTTGGACTAGGCATTTATTTATTTATTTATTTTATTTAATCGACATAAAAAAATTTACAGTTGAGCAATATTTTCCCAAAGAAAATAAGAATTACAAAAATAAATAAAGATAAAAACAACATTAGACGCATGCATTTGAGTTTAGAAACCTTATCAACTTTCTACCTGTTACAGTAACATTATCAGAAAAGTGTAAACATAGAACTTATTTACCTCGGCACAGATAAGAAGTCCTTATTCAGTTGATCGAACTGCTCTTTATAACTTTTAAAAAATTTGTAAAATTCGACATTTATATTTTTACAATAAGTACAATTTCATTGGAGGGATTTAGTGGGATCAGCAAGCGCATCTGCATCACGCGCTTTCAGTCCACTACATTTTAAGTGTTAGGTTCCAAGACACAACCAAGATGATATCCAGCGATCATTACCCGAAACGTTATAATTTTTATTCTGGCAATCCATAATTTAATGATGAAATGTAATTTTTAAAATACAATTTATCTGATAAAATTTTAACGTTTTGGTTATTTTGGTAACTTGGTAGTAAAAATCAACTACTAAACAATAGATGGCGCCTCTACAGTACAAACAGATGTAATGAATAGTTGTAAATCATTTCTTTATATACAATACCGATAGAATATAAAACTTTACCATTTACAATCAAGCTCAAGTAATTCGTAGACAATCAGAGCAAGTAAACGTATTATGCCCAGGTTAAGTCCACTAAAAATATAATTCCAAATGGAGCAGCGAACAAAACACGTCCAAAGAGTACAGTGATACATAAATAAATAATGATGAAATAATATGTTCATCATTATTTCGAACAGTCACTATAATGTCATCAAGATACACTGCACAACCAGGAATTCTGGAAACTACTTTTTACCATAAACCTTTGAAAAATTCCCGGCTCACTTGAAATTCTAAATGGCATTCTTTGGTACTGGAGAAAACCAAATGGTGTATTTTTAGCCATAAATTTTTTTGATGAATTAGATAAAACAATTTGAAGATAAGCATCACTTAAATCTTTTACTTAATAATTTACCACCTTGAAGTTTGTGTAATAATTCTTAGATTTTAGGAATAGGATACCTATCTATCTCAATTTGTGAATTGAGTGTCATCTTAAAATCTGCACAAATTCTCACACGTCCATCTGCTTTCTTTATTAGGAAAACTAAAAGTGTATTTTGAAGTATAAAAAATATCAACTAGATTAATAATTTAGTTTATAGATAAGAAGTTACAACAATTTCATACACAAATTTAAAAGGCAATAGTTGTAAATATTTTTTTTTTTTATTAATTTTAATAAAATTATTGTTTTAAAACAACATCAATTGTATTCCTTATGTTTTTTTTTTTTTCAAAAACAAATATGATAAGTCTTTTCATATATAAATATAAAAATAATTCATATTTACAATTATTATTTTTCACACAATCCTGTAAATTTAGTCTTATTAGTAGGCCACAGCCTTTCCTATTTGCCACTTTACTTTCTTGAAAAATTTCAATAATTACTTTCTTGAAAATGTAATTGAAAGCCGAATGGAAAGTAAAAAAATGTGAATGTGTTAATGGAGAAATGTGAATGTATTGCAAATTTCAGGCATTTACTTTCATGTGTAAATGCTGTGTAATATACAGATAAAGTTATCAGCCCAGCTGATAGGGAAGCATAATGTCAAAATTTGTTGAAATCGCCTAGATCTTATTAATAAATGCAGTGAAAGAAAATGAGATTTTGGTTTCGGTATTAAACGATAACCTTAAGCATAATTTTTTGATTAAAAATATACCATATTTATATTTGTTGCTTAGTGCAACCATTTATAATTTGTTCTACATACATATTGCTACGTTTATACCTTTTAGAAACGTTGGATTACTTCCTTTAAATACCCCTTGAGTTCTTTTATTGCAATCAAAAACAGTTGAAATTAGTTATAAAATTAAGATCATTTTATTTATTTAAATACACTCAGAAATTGTTTTTATATCACTTTACGTATTACACTTATGGTTAAACACTTTTATTATCAACACACACTTTGATACGCGCTTTACAAGCTCTATTGTTATACTGATCATGTTAGCTGTGTTGTTCGGCTATTTATAGTAACATAGTGGTGTTCGGTAACATACGACAAAGTTCTCGTATGTACACACTAGTACATTCGTAAACCGTTACATTTAAATTAAGACGTTATGTAATATGCAGGAATAATAAAAGTGCCTAAAAGTATGCTACACATAATAACAACTTAATATCATGTTCGAACAACCAGCGAATTAAACTAATACAAATAAAACTACAGTAAGTTAAACAACTACAACTAAAATACATTATAATGTAAATTAAGCTATTTAAAAATAAATCTGTAACAATATATATAACCTTTTTCTAATCGAATTTTATTAAATAAAATATTTCATAACAACTTTTCCATCCCCGATAAACGAATTTCATTTAAGAATTTAATTTACGTGAAATAAATGCTCTGTGTTTTCCTTTTTATATACATCTACGTAACAAAAGAGGTTTGTATGTACAAAAATACGTACACACATCACTGTTGGTAAAAGTGGCACAATCGTGCCATTTTTGGCACTATTAGTTGTTAAATGGCACCATGGCACGCTCAATAAAATGTTGGCACTTTTTTAAAAAATTATTAAAATATAATTTTACTTACTTTTGAAAAAATATATTTTTAATTAAAAAAAAATAAATGCTTTTTCTCCCTGTTGTAAATACTACTAAAAACTGCAACAGTGACACAAAATCCCCTACATCCTACATGTTCAGGGTGGATTTAATCAGATGACTGGATAGGAAAGGTAATTTTTAACTCTCTTTCTTATACCCACTACCAAAAAATGGTGGTTGTATATATATTCTGAACCGGGGTTTCATTTTATGGCGATCTAGCTATGTCCGTCCGTCTGTCCGTTTGTTTATCATTGACAAGAAACATTTCATATTAAATACATATGTATGAATTTACTAAATAATAATATTTATGTATATATAATTTATCTATATAAATTTTTTAAATATTGAAGTCTGAAATTTTTTTTTTTAATAATTAATTCATTCATCTTAATAAAACGTATTAATCTTAAACAAACTGAATAAATGGATTTAATTTTTTTGAAAAGACATGCATATATTTGTTATGGCACTTTTTAATACACTTTGGCACTTTTTAGCTAAAATTTTGGCACAAGATTGAAATTCTCATATACCATCACTGACACACATATGCCTTATTCCAGTGGCAAACACTGTGCCGTTGAAATAAAATGATAAATTGGCAATTCTGTTTTCATTGGAAAACCGTTAAAATTTAAAACTTTTCTGCATTGCCAACAAGGACATGGGCAAAACAGTTACAGGAGTTTTAACAAAAGCTTTTAAGAGTACCGAAGCTTTTAAAACAACATCTACAAAAATTTAAGAGACTGATAAGAGAAACGACCAAAGAACAATAACAAAGAATAAACGCAAACACTTCCTCTTACGAGTACATACTTTCTAAAGCACAGAACATAGAAGAGATGGAAATTTTTTCATAAATTTTTTTTTTTTTTTTTGCTTACGGTATATTACTAAACAAACAACGGTATTTTCTTCAATAGAATTGCTTTACATTGCTAAGCTTTAAATCAGTGTTGCGGTAAACGGAAAATTGAGTAAACGTTTGCTTCGATTACGGTAAAAATTTGTGTCACGCTATAAAAGACCAGACAATAAACCGCAAAATCTGGTCTTAACTCTAAAGCAAGAAAAAAAGTTTTGCATTTATAAAAAAAACAAGTGAAATTGAAAACAATATGTGTATGTTTGTATACATATACATATAGTCTAGCAGAAAAATTGATTCTATCACAGTGGTTATAGCACAAAATGGTAATACAAAAGCAACAACAAATAAAAGATGAAACCCAGTAAAAAATCATTTGCAAAAAATTATTTTATATAAAAGTGAATTTAAGTGTTAAAATTAAAACATTTACTTACACCTACATGATTCAATAAGAAACAGAGGAAGTTGAATAAATTTAAATTACAAAAATTAATTAGGTAAAATCAACATAAACTCGTATAGAGATTATTATTTAGATTGCATTTAAGCAGTAGCAAAAGTCTTGGTGATAAGTGTGAATTGGTTTAAACGCAATAATTTTTTTAAATAATTGAAGAATATATAGTTTTATGTACATACATATTATACCCGTGACTTCGTCTGCATATTTATCGGGACGAAAGGTAGCCAGCCTCTTTATGTAATAATTCAGGTTGTTATTCAGGTTTTATCTGTGCGGCATATTTTATTAAAATCCGTTTAGTCATTTTTTGCGTGATTGAGTTGAAATATCAAAACATTTAAACATACAAACATTGATATTTATTATATTAGTGGGATAGGATTTAATACAGATATTCAAGAAAAAAAAAATACTTCTACAGACGACGTTAGATGATTTATTGTTTTTTTCGCCAGTACATGTAAATATTGGACACTTGAAACCCTTGGACAATGATTATCGCGATAAAGATTAGCCTATATATTAGTCTAGGTTGTTGTCTATCTGTGTGCCAAATTTCATTCAGTTCCATTCAGCCGTTTTTGTGTGATTGAGTGAGTAACAAACATTCAAACATACAATTATATTTGCATTAGACCGTACCGAAAAAAAGATCACAAAACACGTTTTAATAAGAATGAAAAGTATTTTTTATGTAAACAACTTTTATTTAACGAGGTACGAGAATTAATTAAATTTTAATTAATTAAAATATATAATTTTGGACACGAAGAGACTAATGATTTTGCTTTAAAAAATTTGAAAATTACCCCGCAAAATCATTGGGATCTCCAAGTAACAATATTTATTGCCGCAATTGTCAAATTTTATTACGTCCGTATAAATTGTGACATGTAGAGCTCAAATTGCCATGTGTAGCGATTCATTGCTCAATCATTGCTTTTTTTTTCTTGAAGGTTTTGTTTTTCTTTAAAGAAATAAAGTTAATTTTAAAAAATTATATCTGATAATAATTTAAAGTGTAATACCTATTTAAGAAACACATAGAAGTTGAAATAAAAATATTAAATTTAATAAATAAATTACCTGTGTGGTAATAAAAATTGTTTAGTAATAACACACGAGCAATATGTTTTGCAATTATTGTCACAGCAAATGTCAAAATCTATTGCCAACAATATGTTTTAGAACACATATTTAGCAATAAATGTTATAATACATTGCTGAGCAATAATCTTTTAACACAAGCTGTCAAATTCAATTACAAAAAAAACAAGTAACAGTGCTATATTCGGCCGTGCCGAATCTTATATACCCTTCACAACGTGTAGTCATGCAATGACAGTAGTTTGTATCACCATTTATCTCATATGAAATACGTACATACATATATAAAAACATCCCATATAAATTTACGTAAGTATGTATTTATGTTAAAAAAAAAAAAATTAAAAACAAATTAAAAAAAAAAAATTAAAAAAACAAATTGAAGAAAAAAAAAATTTTAAAAAAAATAATTAATATAAATAATACATATAAAACAAAAAAAAAATATATAATAACAAAAATATAAATAATATATAAAAAAAAAAACAAAAAATTAAAAAAAAAATATATAAAAAAAAATAAAAAATAAATTTTTTGGTTCAGCTGGGATTCGATGCCATGTTTACTCTAACCAGTATACATGTTTGTATGTATGTATGTTGTTGTTGTTGTAATGTTGTTTTTGTGAAAAAAAAATCGAGGTGGTCGTGGTTTTTTGCTCATATCTCAGTTGTTAATGTACCGATGTTTCTGATTTTAAATATCGATCTACTCCCGTATATTTCTAATATTTAAATACCTCACCCGGGTCCATGCGATATCGGGGGGCTTCAAAAAATTGATTTCAACATTTCACAGACAGACAGACAGAGCTTTATCGACTCCCTATTCATAAGCTTTCAGAAAATATATATTTTATGGGGTCGGAAATGAAAATTGTTGAAATTTAACACGGAATAACAAACCTATATATACCATTTTTCATATACAACACAAGCGTATAAAAGAACGGTGTAGAAAAAAGGCGTAACAATATTAAAATGAACATTTTAATTATAAAAAATTTAGGTTTTTAAATATATTGGGGAAAAATAATAGTGTTAGTTTTAGTGATATTTATTTACATAAGTTTATTTGTAAAATTTTCAATTTTATGTTTTAAGATATTTACGTGTTCACCAGCTAGAGATACAAGCTTGAACATTGGCAATTTGATGCCGTTATTCTGCCGGCGTTATTGCTTATGTTAAGACATATGCAGTCGCTCGTGTGGTCGGGGGGTTATATTCAAAGGCCTCGTCAAACTTCTTTTCTTGCTTTTAACATGGTATGCTCTTATAAACGCATCTACAATTGTTTATAAGTAAGTGTGTATGTTTATACTTTTCTACCCAGCCTGCAATTTGGCATCTGTTAAATTTCTGCTAGAAATGTCTACAAATAATTCTGTCAGACTTCTGAACGAAAAACATAAAGGTGCTTGATATAAATTCTAACAGATAAGTATGTGTCATGGAAAATTCTTAATTTTTACCGACATGTCTGATAGTAATTTGACAAAAATCTCAAATTCTGATGAATTAAGAAACAAAAAAATTATAATAAAACTCTTAAAAAATTCTTATAAAAATCAGATTAAACTCAAATAAGTCAGTTTTTGTTATATTTTTTTAATTCTCAAACGATCTTGTAATAAAGTTGCTGCAACTAGAGAGCTATGGAATAAATCGGATAAATGGTGTACCTTAATGACATAATTTTTATGGGTTAGAATTTTGACGAGTACCTTACAAAAAGAATAAAAAAATAGGGCAAAACTTAAGAACAGAAATTCAAAAAACTCAAGAAATTAGGTGGTTGCTGCAATTTAAAAACTGGAAGAGTTCTTTGGATTAAATGCCTCCAAAGCTATGACTTTAGGATTAGCTAGAGAAAAGTCATAAGACATCGCAATGCAGATTCACTCTCCCGAAGGCCTTGCAGATTAGATTACAAGCCATCAGAACAGGAGCCATCTACGACATCATGTAGAAAAAAGGAGAATGTCTTTATAGTCCCAATGTGAACTATGTCCAAACAATTATAGGAACGCTTTTTCGACATCATAATCCAGTCAAAATTTCATATGTGAACAAAATATTTTTTTTTTAGAGTAAAACGAAAAAGTTATTATAAAAAAGGTGAAAGCATTTACATGCATACATTTACCTTAATGGATGAATTAATTTTAGGGCTAGTTTCTTTTTAGTAATCATTGTATTCAATGTTGTTTAAATATTTATTTAAAACTTAAGCAAAAACACCTTGAATTAAAAATAAAAAATGTCATATTTTTTTTAGAAAATCAGTAAAGAATTTTCACACAAAGAACTTTATTGCAACTTGTTTTGAGGAACGTATGAGGGTTAATTCTTATATGTGACCTTCTCCGAAAAAAGGGACCTGGTGTGTGAAAATTAAGTTTTGAGAAAAACGCATTTAAAGTTTCATAACGAAAAATCACTTTAAACACACCTTCATTTGGGAGATGTGATTTGGTTTGTTATGATTGGGTACCGACTTTCGTGACGTCATGCCTAAAAAAAAATTTTTTATGTTTTTCTCATTTTTATCGATTTTCCCAAGTTCGTTTTGTACGTTTTTATGGGGTAAATAAATTTTTATCAGAAATCTTACTTATTTCATCTTATTCTGCACCCTTTTAGTTACCAGAGTCATTCTTAAGTCCAAACCCGTTTTATGACACACAAGGTCCCTTTTCTCGGAGAAAGTCACATATTGTATTTATTTGGTAATGTTTCTATTTGTTTCTTAATTTTTTATTATCTATTTTTTAATCTCTTACTAAGTTATTTGTTTTTATTTTTAAGTTTCACTGTTGTTTGAAACTTAAACCCGATTATAAGAAGACTTAGGCCCATACCTAAACAAGAGCGTTGAGCGTCAAGCGTTGCCATTTTGCATGTATTTTGTTATTGTAACAAAAACGAAACACATGTAAAACTCCAACGCTTGACGCTCAACGCTCTTGTTTAGGTATGGGGGTTAAAGTACCAAAAATTACACTTACTTATGTAAATGTAAATTTATATAAATAACCAAAGCCAAAGGGAACGAAAAAACAAATCCGTACGAAATCTCTCAGACATGCTGTACATCAAATTTCCCAAAAATTTCCCAGAAATGTGCACGATATATCTGTACAAAAATCATACTTGTCTTAATCAGACATTGTCATACTATTTTGCACGCTGGGTATAATATAATTTCATCAAAACAAATACAAATAAATATCAAAAACAAAACACAAAACAAAGCACGTGAAAAGTGATACAGGCGAAACAAATCAATGACTTTCAAATGAGACAAAGAAACTATTAGAGGGAATTTTAAAAGAAATTATTAGATTTTATAAAAAAAACCATAGTAAATAACCTATTTTTGCTAAAAAAAAAAAAAAAAAAACAATTTCCAGACTTTGAAACAAAAAAATATCAAGCGAAATAGATCTGAACAGTGTGTACAATACGCAGTATGTAGTTTGTGTTTCAATTGAATTTCTTATCAAACCATTTAATCTAATAGCAATGCAAAGTTGTATTTAACAAAATGTTATTCGTTTTTATTTATTTTTTTACTGCGTACATACATTTTTTAATCAAGGTTTTTAGGGAGATTTCTTTTTATTGGCTTTCATCTTTATTTGCATACGTACTTTAAGACAACATCACAATTTATTATCTAAACAGCAATCAGCTGTTAAAAAAGGAAAAAAATTCAAAACATATAAAAAAGGACTTGTGGGTCGTATTATATTGTATATCACACCGCAAGACAATTTACAAAACAATTCTGAGTAAGTCTTACATATCGTTGGCCACAGGTAGAAAGGCCCTAACTAATTTATTCCACATTGTAAATTAAGCGTGGTCTACTGTTTCCAGATAAGTCCCTTACGATTCCATATTGATGGTGACCATGGTTGTCAGATCTGGCAACTTCTAGCCAAACGTGGCGATCTTAAAACTTGCTTGGCGTCCTAAATTTTGACTTGGCGACGTTGAGACTTACAAAATAGTTGGCGACTTTGTTGACTATATTTCATGAGCCATGAATTTGTTTTAAAAATTATTCAATTTAATACCAAAAAATGAAAATTTTATTCTGGTATTTTTATGTAAAAACTTTAAAGCTTTCGTATGAATGCGAAAGAAGTGTTGGCTGGTTTAGATGGTATATAAAAAACATTTTAGTTAATCGTCTTTTCTTGTGTAAACATAATAAATTGGCAACCCTCCCAAATATATAAATGCATTTCTATATGTACATGTAAAAATTAAAGAGTATTTTTATCAATTTAGTCCACAAAAACTCGTCTTCGAAACAAAATTTGATTCGAACTTCTTGACGAAATATTTGGTATAGTAAATTATATTAATGTTTATAAAACATGTTGCAGTTCTTTTAAACCTTCGCAATTCATGTTAAGAATACAAGAAGACAATGTGCAATGCCTTGACCATTGATTATATAGCGTTTGAAATATATAATAAAATTGCAACTTAAAACATTCATACATATGTTGAATACTAAACACAAGAATTCTTTTTTTGCTTCTTTAAACAGATTATACTATAAATTATTTTATAGCAAACCTTGTAATTTTTTTGTGTTCACAAATAATTTTTACTCTGTTAAAAAAAATTAAATTGAGTATATTTTATAGCGACTGTTTTTGCGAACTTAAGCTATTCAGATCTATTTTTTCTATGATTTAAAAAAATATTTTGAATAATTACAAGAATATATATGTATTTTATTGTCAAAATCTACAAAAAAAAAAGTTTTAAATATTTTGGCGATTTTTATACCCTTCACACAGTGAAAAAGGGTATATATAGGTTTGTCATTCCATGTGAAATTTCTACAATTTTCATTTCCGACCCCATAAAGTATATATTTTCTGAAAGCTTATGAATAGGGGAGTCGATTAAGCTCTGTCAGTTTGTCCAACTGACCGTATGTCCGTGTGTATGTTGAAATCAACTTTTTGAAGACCCCCGACATCGCTTGGACCCGGGTGAGGTATTAAAATATCAGAAATATTTGGGAGTAGATCAGTATTGAAAATCAGAAACATCGGTTCATAAACAACTGAGATATGGGCAAAAATCCACGACCACCTCGATTTTTTTTTTCACAAAAACAACATTACAACAACATACATACATACATACAAACGTGTATACCGGTTAGAGAAAACGTGGCATCGAATCCCAGCTGAGCCAAAAAAAAAAATTTTTTTTTATTTTTTTTATATATTTTTTTAATTTCTTTATTTTTTTTATTTTTTATTTTATATATTATTTATATTTTAATAATTTTTTTTTTGTTTTATATTTTTTATATATATTTTAACTATTTTTTTTTTAATTTTTTTTTTTTTTTTTTTTTATATTTTTTAAATTTTTTATTTTTTTTTTTTTAAATACATACGTTAATTTATAATTTTACAATGGGATGTTTTTATATATGTATATTTTTATATGTATGTACGTATTTCATATGGGATACAAACAATTGTTATTGCATTACTACACGTTGTGAAGGGTATATAAGATTCGGCAAGGCCGAATATAGCGCTCTTACTTTTTAACATTGAGTTTGTCGAAAACGGTTCAAATAAATCTGACAACCATGGTGGTGACGATGAACCCAGAACAAATCATTGCTTCAGACGGCAAAGTACTAAAATTAGAATGTCGACGAAATTATCAATCGCTGATTTATTACATAAAGAATGATATCGATAAAACCCTAACACGAATAAAACGCAATAACTTTGAAACGAATTAATCCATTTTAATGAAAATAGCGTGGTTTAAGTAGTATTAGCAACTTGTTTTGTATCCTTCAGCACTATTTTGACTAAGGCCCAGTAACGTTCGATGGGCCTTAGTTCTGAACAATTAGGTGGATTTGCTTCTTTTGGCACTACCACTATATTATTTGTTTCATACCATTCTGCTGCAGATTTACTATAATGACACGACGCTAGGTCGGGCCAAAAATATGTTGACTTATTGTGTTTTCGTATGAATGGAAGCGACCTCTTCTGCAAGCACTCCTTGATGTAAATATCAGTGTTGATAGTCCCAGTAGTAATAAATTTACTGCTTCTTTCTCCGCACGTGCATATAGCTTGCTAAACTAAGTACTTCTTTATTCTCCAGGTGTTATCGTAATATTATCTAAAGTTCTGGGTGTCCGCCGCTATTTTGGTGAACATTAGTCTTGACAGTTCATGTTTGGCAGTAGTGAAGTAGAGACGTGGAGAAATATTTAGTAAAGCAACGTGTTTTAATCGTTAAAACATTTTATCAAAATCAATCATCGATTACTTACTGTGACGATGAGAAAGATACGTGAAATTTTTGAAAGAAACAACGTTCCAACTTTCGAAGAAATAGGGACTGTAGCTGATAGGTCCAAGGATGGACCACAACGTACTGCAAGATCGGCTGAAAAGATTACTGCTGTTCAAGAAGTATTCAAAAGAGTCCATCAATCAATTCGACGCCGTGCTCAAAATATTGGTCTTCAAATAATAACTTTGGCCACAATTTTCCACCAAGATCTGCATTTGTTTCTATTTAAGATTCAGTTGACACAAGAGCTCTTTTCAGAATACCATTTACTTTTATGCCAATAGGATGTTACAGCTCGCCCATGACAAATCCCGATTTTTATTTGAATGGATATGTGAATAAACAGAATAGAATAGAATAATCAGTCACCGTTGCATCCATTAAAAGTGGCAGCCTGATGTGAAATTTGGTCAGGAGGAATCATTGGACCTTACTTTTTTGAAACTGAAAACTGCGCAACGGTAATTGTCAGTGGGGAGCGATATCGTGAGATGAATGAAAACTTTTTAACGCCACAATTGAATGCTTTGAGCCTGACTCACAGGATTGCAATGGAACATCTTTTTCAAGAAATGGTGATGTTGAATGGCCTCTACCTGCTTTGACTGCTCCGGACTTTTTTGGTGGGGATATCTGAAAAGCAAGGTTTATGCAAACAAACCAAAAACGCTGGAGCAACTTTAACAAAATATTCGTGATAAAATTAATGAAATACCGCGTGAAATGTGTGAGAATAAAATGAAAAATGTGTTCAAAAGGGCTTGCTTTTGTGAGGCCAACAGAGGCGGATATTTATCTGATATTGTATTTCATACATAAGTGCCGACATTAAATAAAACATTAATTAATATTTGATCCATTATCTTTCCTTTAATCAAAAATTATAAACAAACAAAGTATTATACCTTCCCGGCGGACACCCTGTAGGAACAAAATACATATAAAGGAACAAATTATAATTTTTTAAACACCATGTTGACTTTTAAACCACCCCGTATATTAAACTCTTTTTTCTCAATAATTTCATAATTCAAAAAATTTGACTTTGTGAAAATATTTAAAAAAAAGTTGCCTTGAAAATATTATAAACAATTTTTGTGTGATTCAAAAATAATTTCGGCCAAGATTTTTAATGCTGCAAACACGGGAAAAATCGCTGTTTTGTAATTTTGCCTTTAATATAAGATATTAATCTCACTAAACTAATGATGAATTATTACATCAAAGAAACAGTACCTATCAATTGAATTTTTAACAATATAAGCCAATGACTTGTATTTAATACCCAGTTTAATAAAGGCAGTTTATGAGTTATGACTCTTTTGAAGTTAATAGGCGATAAACCTACAAACATATTTGCAAATGTGTACTTATAAAATATGAATGAATCTGGGAAAGCAAATATTATCGTCATATCCCACCTTTCCATCCGTATTGTAAAGTTAATATGTAGGTACATAAACCTACAATATTTATACATACATTTCTTAAACAGAAAAAATAACAAATCATTTAAATTATTAACACTTTTTGAACACAACAGACATTGCGTTACTTTTTCTTATCGTTTATTTCCGTACGCTGAACAAGAATAAACTTTCAAATTACACACATGCATACATACATACTTAAGTATGTACAAAATAAATCGAAATTGCAAAAAAAAACATAAATGAAAATATAGGCAACAATAAAAACCGCATAAACTGAATGCTAACAACGAGAGTAAACAGAAAATAATGTGTAAATATACAAGAACCACAACAACAACAACAAAAATAATAAAAATACCTATTAAAATGGAATAAAATTCCTATAATCTATTAAATTGGTATAACAAAAGCATTAATAGAAAAGCAACAACAACGACAACAACAATTATAAAACAAAAACAACATTAACGGAAAATGGCAACAACGGCCACTCTTCCCTTGCATACTTGTATGAAAAGCATTTAAAGTGTATTCACGTACAAGTACAAGCACTTACATATATAACACACACACCGACACACACACACCGACACACACACACCGACACACACTCTCAAACATACGCAAACACATATCCATATGAACCATATTTGCATAATATTTGGTGAGAACGAGAGTATAAACAAGGAAAGCTCATCATAAAATATTAGACTCACACTCAGGTACACACTAGCACAAAAGCACTGCTGAACGAGACATTTTTACTGCTAAAATAAAAATAAAATAGTAAGAAAAATATTTAAGCCGTCAACTAACAGTTAGTCAGCACCAAGGCATATCCATAAGGTACTCGTATCCAATCAGCTGACTGTTTTTTTTTTTCTATATACATTTTATAAGCGTTACCAAAGCATATTCATACAAAGCATATTCATATGCAACGGCGAGTTGATACAATAAAGCAACTTTTTAGGGGATTTTTTCTGTCAAGGCCAATTTGTATAACAGAGATGGAACAGTTGTTTTTATATGTTTATTTCAATAAAATTTTATTAAAAAAATTATATGTGTTTGTGAAGCATATTATAACTGGTGCAAGAACAACAAATATACATAAAGTTGGTAAATTTATCATCAAAAAAGCACAATTAAGTTAAATGTTAAATTCGGAATCCAAAATCTAATTTTCCAATACTGCATTAATAAATAGAATCAAGGAGAATTCAACAAATTTAGACATTGTGTTTCCCCACCATCATGTGCTGATAATTTCACCTGTATGAATTCGCCTTGAGCGTTACCAACTTTTTTAAAAGTCTTGCCTGCAGTTGTCAAACTTAATTTTTTTAATTTTATTATACAATAAAAAATTCGCAATTTCAGTTGGTTTCAAACGTTTTAAAAAATACAAAACCACGAATAAAAAGTTTTCGCTTTAAAGTTTTTTAAAAATTATTTAAATTAAAGAAGAAAATAAAAAAATTGTGTGACAATTGCCGGCATATATACAAAAACAAAATACATGTGTTTTTTATTGTTGTGTTTGTTGCCGCGATGCATATACCTTATGGATATGCCTTGGTCAGCACTGTTTCATTCATAATGTTCATAGTACATATTTATGTTTGATGGTCGTATGACAATGTTGCCGGAATAGCTAAAGGCTAAACAATTTTTAGAAATTAAATTTGCTATATTCACAAAAAATCCTTAAAAAGTCCTGAAAAATATTGTTTTGTTAATTGTGGAAACGTTAAAACCTTTTAAAATTCTTAAAAGTTATGACATGACACTTTGGATACCTGGTAAATTCAATAAACCCTTTAAACGATTTAAGGATGAACTTAAATGTTGGGCAATGGAGGAACATGTCAGAAAATGGCAAAGCACTCATCTCGGTAAGGTGACAAGAACACTATGGGGTGACCCAAATCTTTGGAAATCAAAGGAGAGTCTGGAACTAAATAGACCAACACTTAGGAAACTAACCAGTTTAATTACCGGTCATACGGAGTTGAGAACCCATCTAGCTCGCATGAGATTATCTGAGAAGACAACATGAAGAGGATGAGCGTTTGGTACACTACCTCTGTCATTGTCCTGCGTTTGGGCATATTAGGCGCGAGAATATTACAGTGGATACTATGTAGAACTTGGAATACCTGGGGATCTTGAACTGGAGATCCATAAGGAGTTACATTAAGGGGACTGGGTTCTTGGACTAGTCCGTTATTTATGGGGAATTATGTTTATAGTTTTTGTTTGGAAATTCCGTTTTCCAAATGGAGCGCACAACATGCCAACTGGGCATAAGTGTATACCTGTCATGGGTTTGGGCTGTTAGTGCCCCTCCTTTTTCACCTAACCTAACCTAACCTTGCAAATTCAATAATCGTTTTGTTAAATTAGTTTTATTGAATATACATATACTTGGCTAATTCACAATGCTGTCCTCAGAGTCATACAGTCATAACTTCCCAAAACAATTTAAATGGTTAAAAAGTTTTGTATTCTTCATTGTAAAACTATCAAACTTTTATAGAACACCTTGTGAATTAGCCAATTTTTAAATACATTTGCAAGTAAATAAAAAATTATTTTCCATATGATTGGCTAAGGCAGAACCAACAGGGTAATTCTTTGCCCTAGATCAGGGGTCACCAACTGGCGGACCGTAGATCTATTTTATGCGGACGTTGTGTTAACAATACAAAATATTTTACATTATGTAACAAATTTATGAGAAATATTTTCGTCTCGACATCAACCTTTGATGATGATCCCAAAATCTCACACATACACTCGTCAAACAGGCTGTGTTGAGTAATAAAAGCTTCTCTGCAGGTGGAAATGATCGATTTCCCAGAAAATACAATTTTAAAACACCAAAAACAGAAAAAGTTTTGAATAAAATTTGTTTGTGCTTATAAATACCCAGAATTAAAAAAAATAGCCTCGAAATTTCTCACTTTGTTTGGGCCAACATATGTTTATGGAGCAGCATTTTCTAAGATAAGCTTCATTAAAAATAAATTCAGGAACAGACTTGCCGATAAACATTTCAATTAAAAGAATAAGAATAGCCTGCATAAGCTCTACTTCAAACTTCAGACGGATAGTCCAAGACAAAAAATATAATTTTTCTCATTAACATTGTAAAAACCTTCAGTACTCACTTCTGTTTATTTATTTAATAAAATAATAAATAATGCACCGAAACCCATTCGTTTTATTTGCCTATTGATACAGTATCTAAACATATTATTTAAATAGTTCAGTTTTTTACCTTCTGGACCGCGACAGTTGTGATGTGTTAAAAAACGGACCCTAAATAAAAGTAGTTGGTGACCGCTGTCGTAGATAATCAAAAAAAAAATTAAATAAATTTTTCTAAATTCGCATAAAATTTATTTTGCTCATTTTTGGTTCAAAATAAAAATACGCATTTTTTTTAGATATTTCTGATTATTTTATTGAACAAGTTTCGATTAAGCAGTAACCTCACATCACAGTACCCCCGGCACTGATGACAGTCCATTACTCATTTCATAACTTTAACTTTTTTACAGAAATTTCACCAATTTTATATCGCGATATCACAAACACTCAAAAAAAATCGTTGACATCAAATGAACTGTTTCATGGGTGAAATTTCGGTCTCATCTACACAAAAGTAACGTACAGTCGTGCTTTCTTCACAAAGTCCGCACCAGATAGTTACTCCTTGTGGCTGCATTTGTTTCTAATGAATTGCATTAGTATCGTTTGTGCCCCAAATTCGACAATTTTGTGTATTCACGAAGCCATTCAGATAGAACTTCGCTTTATCAGATAAAATGACTTTTTTCGAATAACTGAGATTGACTTTACTTTGTTCCATTACCTATTGAACGAGTTGCCGGTAATTACCATGGTCTGCTGGAATATAAGTCATAATGTCTATAACTCATCCACTGATCCAAGTTTTTTTACCACTCTTTGAATTGCTGACTCATTAGGTGCACTTTTTACAATGACAATTCTTCGAAAGTAGCGAGCATATATTTCCAAATTTGTGTAAATTATTTTCGCAATTGAAACACGTCATTCTTTCTTAAAACGCTGCATTTTTAAACATAAAAAACATATGTAACAGCTTACGATTTCCAGAGTTGCCACTTGCATAAAAGAAATTACACTTAATTGAAAAAGTGCATTCTTACTAAGACTCCCTTTACTTACGTACACACATATTTTTGTTATTAAATAAAAATATTACTATTGTTAAAAATTATCATTCACTGTTGGTCAACCAAGATTCTGTTGAATACTGGCAAAACACAAAATGAAAACAAACGATTATAAGTATTGATTGTGAAATAAAAACAATTATCTGTTTATATCGCTACCTAACTGCTGGGTAGAGCAGGACAAAACTTATTTAAAAAGTATGTTTAAAAATAAATAAAAAACAATTTTAAAAAAACAAATAAAAAATAACAAAAAAATATCAAATAAAAAAAATAAATACATTAAAAATAAGATATTAAAGATAAAAATAAAAATATAAAAAAAAAAAAATTGGCTCAGCTGGAATTCGATGCCACGTTCACTCTGACCAGTATACTACGTTTGTATGCATTTGTCGTATGTTGTTGTTGTGAAAAAACGAGGTGGTCGTGGTTTTTTACTCATATCTCGTTTGTTTATGAACCGATTTTTCTGATTTTTAATACCGATCTGCTCCCGAATATTTCTGATATTTTAATACCTCACGCGATTCCAGGCTATGTCGGGCGGGCTTTAAAAAGTTGATTTCAACATACATACACACGGACAGACTGACATATCGACAATGCTTAATCGACTTTCCTATTAATAAAATTTTAAAAAATATATACTTTAGTGGGTCGGAAATGAAAATTGTAGAAATTTCACCTTTTCACCTTTGGTGTGAAGGGTATAAAAAGGGTTGCTGTTGGTAAAATTTCGATCCAACTTGTTGTGGTACGATAATATGAAGAAAGTAAACAAAGTAGTTACCAAATTCAACTGGTTTAAAAATCTGGGAGTTAAATAGATGATATTTACATCCAACATGTAATCAACTATCAAAGAGTGCTGATAATGAAGTCCGTAGATGGTTTCAAAAATGCATTCCACTCTACTAGTGTCGGCAAAACATACTATTTCAGATTACTCTTTTATTATCACAATTAATAAAAATTCTTTGTAAAATAAGAATGTTTAAAAATGAACTCAATCCTGTATAAGGAAAATTTAAATATTAGTTTCATGTTAAAAATATTTAAAATTAATGCTATGCTTCTCTAATTCTAATTTCATTAAATAATAATTATATTTATGCGAGAAAAAAATTTAAATAAAATGAAGATTTGCATCATTTTCCACTCGTATAATCGAATTTAAATTTCTCAGGTTCTCAAAGAAAATATAGGACCATTTTGGATAAAAAGTTTTGAAGTATAATATTCGGTTTAATGCTGTTCAACTTATTTTCTTATGTTGCGGATAGTGATACGAACCGCAGATATGCAGGGTAGCTGCTTTATGCATCCATAGAGGAAGACCTTCGGAATTCACAAGTCTCCACTTACATTTTGAGTTTCAATGATGCTCAAACTAGCATGGCTAGTTGTTAAGGATTTTCATTATCTTGATTTCTTCGCGAGTGGACGTCTGTCTTGCTCACATTATGAAAGTGATAAACTTTTCCCTGTTTAATGGACTTAGCAAGCAGGCTGGGATGCCTTAGCCTAATAAGATACACAATTTAATTCATTAAAAATTTGGTGTTAATTAGATTTCGAGAAACGGGTCAATTGGCCTCCCCGCTCTTGCAATTTAATATTTGTAAATTATTCCTGTAGGGCCACAAAAATTTACCAACTTTTTCTGATAAACCATGATATTCGTGACATATGGACAGCAGAGCTTAAAAAAGCACCAAAATTAGACGATGGTTTTATGCCCGAAGTCATTTTCAAATATTAATACCTCGTATTAAAAGTTATTGTTTTGAAGACTGTCACCGCACTATGATCAAGAATTTTTTTAATACGGGTAACATTGGTAATGGATATGGATATAGCTTCAACAGAATGTCTATACGTCCCATACGAAGACTGGGGCAATCGTTTTTTTTAATTTAAAG
The DNA here is from genome assembly GCA_941918925.1 of Phyto melanocephala. Taxonomy (NCBI): domain Eukaryota; kingdom Metazoa; phylum Arthropoda; class Insecta; order Diptera; family Rhinophoridae; genus Phyto; species Phyto melanocephala. The sequence goes on along the minus strand of OW799233.1, from coordinate 130,589,929 downwards.
TTCCATGTGAAGACTGGATCCATCGTTTTTCTTAATGAAAAACTGGGCCATAAATTGATTTCGAGTAATGGGCCTGTCAGTTGACATAAAATTTAATTCCAAAAGCCACTAGACACTAGTTTATGCCGATAAGCCTGCAAAAATTTATATCTTGATGGCCAACATTGTTCATAGTTTTCTTCAAATATGGCCAGCAAAGCTCGAAAAATTACCTAAAACTTTACGTCCAAATTATGGTTTGTCAAGAACAGCCACGATGGCCATAATCATGAAATTATTTTAAAATATTAATGCCACGTATTTAAAATTTCCTTTTTTGCATTATTTTAAACAATTTCAAGTTATAAAAAAGTTTTTCTTTTCACCCTTTATAAAATTTGCTACTATGGATTCTGAGTGAAGCAAAGTGAAGATGAGAAATCATACAAAATTTTAAAACAACTTTTACAGTGAATTACAACCAATACACAGGCAAACGAACACAAAGGGTTGCGTATGAATATTGTGTGCTAAATGAAAAGTCTCTAAAACTCACAATTATTGTAAAAGCAATTTGTTTTTACATTAAAAAAAAACATCTATTATTTATTTAGTATATTTATGGCTTTAAACCTCTGCCAAGTGCTGCCTACATTTTTAGCTTTTTATACCCTTCACACAGTGAAAAAGGGTTTATATAGGTTTGTCATTCCGTGTGAAATTTCTACAATTTTCATATCCGACCCCATAAAGTATATATTTTCTGAAAGCTTATGAATAGGGGAGTCGATTTAGCTCTGTCAGTCTGTCCGTCTGTCCGTGTGTACGTTGAAATCAACTTTTTTAAGCCCCCCGAAATTGCTTGGACCCGGGTGAGGTATTAAAATAGCAGAAATATTCGGGAGTAAATCGGTATAGAAAATCAGAAACATCGGTTCATAAACAACTGAGATATGAGCAAAAACCCACGACCACCTCGATTTTTTTTCACAAAAACAACATAAATACATACAAACGTGTATATTGGTTAAAGTAAAGAATCCCAGCTGAGCCAAAAAAAAATTTTTTAATTTTTTAAATTTTTTTTTTTATTTTTTTTTGTTTTAATTTTTATTTAATATATTATTTATATTTTTATTATTTTTTTTAAATTTTTTTTTTTATTTTTGTTTGTTTTATATTTATTATTTATATTTTAATTATTTTTTTTAAAATTTTTTTTTTAAATATTCTTTTTAATTTTTTTTTAATTTTTTTTTAAATTTATTTTTTAAATTTTTTTTTATTTTTTTTTACATACATAAGTTAATTTTTAATTTTACAATGGGATGTTTTTATATATGTATTTTTTTTATATGTATGTACGTATTTCATATGAGATGAATGGTGATACAAACTTCTGTTATTGCATGACTACACGTTGTGAAGGGTATATAAGATTCGGCATGGCCGAATATAGCACTGTTACTTGTTAAATATTTGTTAACTTTTTTGATATTTTATCTAAAAAATAATGGTATCCAATGGCAAAGACAAAAACGATATTAAAATATTAATTCTGTTTAAAAAAAAGTAATACAAATAGCCTTTTAAAACTTGACACGATTTACCCTTTAGTAAAGAACCCCGATAAGATTTCAAAAGATTGTTCCAAATTGTTTAATGAAAAAATGTGTGCATCAGTGTGTATCATTTGTAATTGTGTGAGAATTCAATATTTTGTTAAGGGATTTAAATAAGTTTTCTTATGATGGCCTCCTTTTAGACATCATGTCGGCATAATGTCACATAAACATTGATGACCAACCATAGTAACAATCATAAGAATGCGACAGGAATACAAACAAGAGTTAAGGCAACTTTTGCTTGAAAATAATAAATACAAAAATTTTTCCAACTTAATTCGCATTTACATAAATCCATCATCAAAGATCCAAGGCGGTAACATTGACACTTACCACTGAATACTAACAGTCAGTGTGTCATGTAAAAAAAAAGTTTTGAAAGTTCAAGAAATGAAATGTAAACATAGATTTTTTACACACACCACACTCACACATGTCTTCATATGTTTTTTTTTTTTGCTTAAGAGATTCATAAAAACATTAATCGGAAAAGTTTAAACCTAAAAAAGTGGAGGCAAAAAGCTGAAAATGGTTGGAAAAAGGTTACTCTGTGAGGGTCATGTTTATTTAGAAAATAAATAGTTTTATTGACATGTCCTCTTATCCTTCACTTTAAAGTATTTTTTTTTATGCTTTGGTGTTGTATGTATGTGCGTGAGCGTGTGTGCTTGTATGTAAAAGAGTATAATTTAGAATTTTATTAGGAAACATTTTCGTTTGGGTCTGTTTTTATACCCTTCACCTGTGGTGCTAAGGGTATAAGCTTTGCCATTCCGTTTGCAATTTTCACAATATTCATCTCCGTCCCCATAAAACTTATGACTAGGGGAAGGGGAGGTCTATTGATAATATCCATCTGTCCGTGTATTGGTTGACAACATCTTTAACGAGCCCCCACAAATTGCACGAATCTGTATGTGTATGTTACGGATATACCCGAAAATGAATTTCTTTTAAAGTCCAGCACTATCGCCTCATAACTTTTTGAGATATTTACTAGCATATAAACACGACTACCTCTGGTTTTCCCATTTTCTTTAATAGTAGAAAGTAATTTTTTTCAGTCCTAATTGCTACCTTTTTTAGAAATAATATGCCTTTAGGTATATTCGTTAAAAAATTTGGACAAATCGTTTGCTAATCGGCAAAGTTATAGGCAAAAATAATTTAATTTGTTTTTTAATATATCAAGTTACAAAAACTTCTAATTAATTTTTGGACACGCCAATAACAACCAAATACAAGCCGTAATCTTAAAAATTATTGCTAAAAAAAACTGACAAATCGGTTTTAAGCTAACTGAGATATTTTTTTTTTTTTTAATTACTCATAATTTTTTTATTCGATCTTTATATATTAAGAAAATGACAATAAGTATTAAAATCTTAAATTAACTAATTTCTGGATCTTTTGCCACTGCAATAGAGACTCCAATTTTCATTGCATAGTGGTCATCATTCCAACGAGACCGCGAGGGCCAATGTGTCGATCCTCCTGAGTCGAGTATGTCCATTATAATACAGCAGATTCTGTGCGAGAGGATTTGGATGAGTTTCCAGTTTTCGTACATGTTTTGAGCAGAAGGTTTCTATTTCGTAGCGAACAAATGGAATATAAGGGTCCTTGTGAATCTTCGCGTTACTAATGTACCACGGGTCTCCAGTAATAAGTCGCAATATTTTGTTTTGCCGTCTTTGTAATTTCTATATATTAGAAGCAGAAGCTGTTCCCCATAGTTGGATTCCATAGGTCCATATTGGCTTAATGATAGCTTTGTAAAGTAGAACCTTGTAGTTTAGGTTGAGAGCAGTATGAGAACAAAGAAGCCACTGAAGTTGTAGTGTTTTGAGTTTGAGTTGCATAGATTTGGATTCGATATGTTGAGACCAGGTAAAGCGTCGATCAAGGTGTATACCAAGATATTTTATATGATTTTGCTCTGGGATAGCGATGTTATTTATCTTCAGGTTAGGACAGTTTCCCTTTCTCAAGGTGAAAGTGACATGTGCGCACTTTGCTGGGTTTACTTTTATTTTCCATTGGTTGAGCCATTTTTCGAGTTCTTTAATATGATCCTGCAGGCAATTAGAAGCAATTACTAAATTTTTATCTATGCTTATAAATGCTATGTCATCTGCAAAAGTTGACGTGTGCATTAAGTTATTAGTGGGCATATCTGATGTATAAATTATATACGAGAGAGGACCAAGTATACTGCCTTGGGGAACTCCTGCTGTGATTTTTCTTGAGTGTGAGATATAGTCTTTATACTTTACTACAAATGAACGATCCAATAAATAATTTCGCAGTAGTTTTTGGGTATTTTGGGGTAACAAAGAACCAATTTTATGTAGAAGCCCATCATGCCAGACCTTGTCAAAGGCTTGACAAATGTCTATGAAGAGTGATGAGCAATAGTGTTTGTCCTTAAAAGCCTGTCTGATAAGATTACCTATGCGACGAACTTGTTATTTTGTGCCATGATCTTTTCGGAATCCAAATTGATGAACGGGAATGATGTGATGGTCGTTTAAATAAGGGGTCAACGCATTTAAAAATATTTTCTCAAAGAGCTTTGATAAAATTGAGAGTAAGCTTATCGGGCGATAAGATGACACTTGGCTAGCGTCTTTACCTGGCTTAGGTATCATAGTAATTTCTGCTATTTTCCATGATTTAGGGTAGAAACCGGTTCTTAAGATGGAATTTAATATGAATAAAATCAGCTTAAGGGCAGATGTTGGTAGTTCACGTATCATGTTTCTTGAAATTTTGTCTATGCCAGGGGATTTATTTGTTTTCAGTTTTTTGAACGCTGAAGTTAGGGACGAGAAACGAATTTTCATTGGGGAAACAACACGAACTTCAATATCTGGTAAAGTTGTGCATGAGCTGGAAATATTAGGCGTAAATACTTTTTCGAGATGATCAGCAAAAACTTCAGCTTTGTTTTTATGGGACCTAGCCCAGTTACCATCGCTAAGCCGAATTGCAGGTTCGCATCTAATTGGGTTTTTCAGTCTTTTGGTGGCCTTCCAAAGACTATAATCCGTGAATTTAGTTGCGTCTAAACCTTCTAAATATGCCTTTAGAGCTGATTGTTTATTCTCCAAAACAGCATTATGAAGGGTTCTTTGACAGTGATTTAGTTGTATTTTCAAGGTTGGCGAGCGGTGTAGTTGCCATTGTCTTTTTAGATTTCTCTTTTCCTTTATAAGGTTTTAAATGGTTGTTGAAAATTTATTCTTAGTGCCGTTAAAGCATTTAAAAGGTGTAGCAACTTTAGCTCCAGTTAATAACGTTTCCGAGAATACGTTTATAGCATCTTGTATTTTCGGATTTCAGTGAAATATTTTGAGGTACGTGAGAGCTTACATACTTTCTATATTTTAGCCAGTTAGTATGTCTATTAGGAAAACAAAAAGGTTTTTCTCTGTTTTGCCAGCTGCGCATTAGTATAATAGTTGGAGAGTGGTCAGAGGACAGTTCGAATAAAGGGACTGCAGGGATATCAGCACAAAAATCCAAACTTCGGTGTTTCTTTTACAATTTACAAAATAAAATCGATTTGCTTCAGCTATAGGACAAGAGAGGGGAACGATGTGGATATCAAAAGAAAGGACTTGACCAGAAGAACGCAGAAAACTTTGAAAAAGTAAAAATCTTATATGGCGCTCTAAATGGGTTTTAAATGAAACGGCTTGAGTAGAAGAACTCAGCTAACTAAAGGGTCCGCCATCTAACTTTTTTTTTTCAGCTAGTGCTTATTTCGTGTATGGTAACACTTAGCTCATGTCTGATTTGACAGATAATTAGTTTTATCCTTCCGCTGAACGAATATGGTTGTGTATACGCTTGAACGACGCTGGGAAATATTGCGACATTACTTTGGCCGATTTTGCCAAAAAAAAATCATCTTTTCAGATGAAGCTCATTTTGATCTTGGCGGGTATGTAAACAAGCAAAATTGTCGCATTTGGGGCACAGAAAACCCGCTCGCATACATTGAAAAGCCGATACACCCAAAACGAGTCACTGTTTGGTGCGGATTTTGGTCCAGAGACATAATTGGGCCATTTTTCTTCGTTACAGTCAATGGCGATCGTTATCGGGCCATGTTGAACGAATTTTTGTTCACAAAAATTGAAGAGGAAGATATTGGCAACATTTGGTTACAGGACGACGCTACGTGCCACACAGCCAAAGCTACACTTTTTTTAAAGCATTTTCAAAAAAAAAAGTTATTTGGCGGACCCTTTATGTAACAATGCAAATTCTAAAATGTTATTGAAAATAATAAAGATAAATGTCGTCTAGCATTAAATATGTAATCTAGGCTGTTTAGCGATGTTGTCACTTTACTTATATATAGAATGGTGTAGGGTATTGACAAATTCAGCCAGGCCGAATATAGCTTTTTTATTTTATATTCTTTTGTTCTCATCACTTGAAAATTTTTAAGTATTTGGGAATTCTTAAAAATCACACCAAAGTATTTGTCAATAATTGGCTAACTGACACTTGACAAGGATTAAGAGATTATTGGAAAATTGTACCTCTTTTTTACGTTTATTTGGTTTGGTTGCTATTTATAAAATAAACTATTAAAATCATCTTAACACCTTATTGAGTTGATAGAAAAGGATATGGGATAAACCCTAGACAAGACTAATAATTTCTCAATTTTTTTGATGACAGAATATGTTTGCAAGGTTGGTAAAAAGATTATCCCAAAATTCACGACACATTTATGTATTAAAGTGCTGCCAACCAAGAAGACAGAAATACGGACAACCACGAATTTGGGGTTAGTTTAAACAAAGAGTTTTATTGTTTTTTTTAATGTTTAACTTCTTTAGTCCGAAAATATATGTTAATTCTTCAGAAATGAAATACAACCATAGTCTGCCTGTTCCTTTACAGATAATGACTACTTTAAACATATTTTTTCTTAAAGTGTAAAAAACAATCACTTAAATGCCCTAAAATCTTTATTTATAAACATAAAAATCGATTTTGACATAAAAATATTAAAATCATTACAACAAACCACAAAATATCCTAATTTTAATATTGTGCTGAATAAGCAAAAAAAAAAAAGGAAAACCTTGTCTTTCCGGTTAAAGCTAAAATAAATATGTTGTTGTTTTTTTTTTTGCCAGCAAATAAATATTTACAATCCCTTTATTAAAATCATAATCTTGATAGTTTTTTGTTTACATTTGTAATCATCTACTCATGTGTTTGTTTCTATAACACTCACTCACACACACCCACACACATTTTAACAAACTAATATACAAAAACAAACACGTGCAAATTATTACTCCCCAAAATAAAACTTAAAGGCTTTAAAGAACCAGAAAAGTTGAAAAGAAAAAACCAAAAAACACTTTTGTTGAATTTAGGCAACAAAAGCGAAAAACACAAAAATATGTGTGAATTTCCACGACCTTTAAAAACAGAAGGGGAAGACATTGCTGCTGTCATTGTCATCACCAGTGCTCATTATCATTGAATAAACACAGGCGAACATTTTTATTCTTCGCTTTTCTTTATTTGTGAGATTTCAATTTAAACCGAGGAGTCGTTGTGGAGTGGGTGGTTTGTGAAAATGGGGTTTAAAAAAAATGATTTTTTTTAATAAGTATCACAATAATCATAACTCAACTACTATTAAAGAAAGGTGAAAGGTAACAAGGAAAATTAATCAAAGATTTAAAAATAAATTCAAAAGAAATCATGCAGAGTCTATTCAACAATTTAAGTTTTAATGGGCTGCAATAAATGTGATATGACTTAGAATTTTGTGCAGAGATTTCAATTTTTAATTAAGAATTTTCTGTGTTTACAAACGTAGAAAATACAAAATGTACAAAAAAATTCAAAAAAGTACCTTTTTTTGGCCCATATCATTTTCATTCACAACTTGAGTAAATACAACCTAATTTAAAAATTCAAGCTTCAAAAACGTAAAAATTAGGAAAATTTATTGCCAATTACATTTTCATCAATAGTCGCTATTTTCAAAAGTTTAGTTTCGTCAACAAAGAAAGTACAAAGAGCACCGTTAAATTCGAAGCAGTACATTTTCTGTAGCCCAATGTATTTTCAATCTCAACTTTAATTAAACTTCCTTATTACACAATGCCAGCTTCACATACGTAAAAAATACAAAATGTACATTAACAAGTAAGAGTATTATATTCGGCCGTGCCGAATCTGATTTTACCCTTCACCATCATGTACATAGGTATAATCTCATATCGTAGCTTAACCTATATTTCATGTTATGCCTCTTTTTTCTTTTTTTTATTATTTCCGACGCCATCCTCGATTTTGAATTTTTACGTAGTTAACTGTATTCAACTAGTCAAGCCCTTTAATTTGATACCCATATTGATGGGATTAAAAAAATGTTATCCGCCATTTTGTTTTAGACGCCATCTTGGATTTTACATTTTAGAATAATTTACTGTATTCTACTGGCCCTTTATTTTGATACCAATATTGAGGGGGTTCAAGAAGTTACATTTAAAAATACCAGATTTGGCTCATATATAAATTTATTGTCCGCCATTTTATAGTGGCGCCCAACATAAATTTAAAGTTTTTTATAGTGCTTTTATTGTTATAGTCAAGTTCTTTTATAATTGACTCTCTCGGTTGTCTAGAAGCTGAAAAAAATTGATTTTCGTTTGTTAATTTTTAGAATATATATATAAAAAAAATTTTTTTGCCTATAACTTTACCGATAAGAGCCCGATTTATCCAAAATTTTACACGAATATCTCTAAAGGCATGTTATATCTACAAATAGTAGCAAAGGTACCTATAAATTATTCTGTGGCTGCACAATTTTAATTTTGGTGGTAAAAATATAGGAAAAAACAGAGGCAGTCGTGTTAATTTGCTCATATCTCAGAAAGTTATCGGGCGATTGTGCTGAATTTTAATAGCGATTCATTCCCGGATATTTCCAAAAGATTGATACCATACACAGATATGAGGAACATATGGTTGCTTCTTAAAGTTGATTTCAACCAACACACGGACAGACGGTCAGGGCTTAATCGACTCCTCTATTCATAAGCTTTCAGAAAATATATACTTTATGGGGTCGGAAATGAAAATTTTAGAAATTACAAACGGAATGACAAAGCTATATTTATCCTTGTGCATCACAGGTGAAGGGTATAAAAATGTAAAAAAGTTACCTTTTTGTTGCCCATAACATTTCCAATCTCACTTGGAATCAATAGTCTCTAAAATCACAATTCAAGCTTCATAAACGTAGAAAACACAAAAAGTAACATAAAAATGTGAAAAATGTACTTTTTCGGTCACCCATAACATTTTAGGTTTTATCTTGAATCAATAGTTTCTAATTTCAAAATTCTAGTTAAATATAAAAGGTATTTTAAAAAAGAAAAAGTACCCTTTTTGGGCTTCCCATATCAATATACAAATTGCAAGTTTAATACGTTTAAATGTCTATTTAGCAATAAAATATTTAAATGGACACGATTTATTGTGAGATTTATTCACTCTTTTTTGCAATTACGTATTAAAAAGTACTAAATTGTATTCCCGAATTTTTCCCTTTCTACCCTATGTGTTTTTTCACTGTTACTTAAATACATAATGTTTGTGTCCGGTGAAATTTCTATTACAATTTTTTTCGCCCCGAAATGGCCCAGTACTAAGGAATTACACATTTTTTTCCATATTTTCCCTCGTTTGGTAACATTTTTTTACTAGGCGATAATAATTATCAAACTATGTTCTATTAAATTATATAAGAAATTGGAATAAAAAAGTACCAAAAAGGGGGACAATTTTTACAACTTATGCATGCGAATTTAAAAAAAGTGCCGAAATCTTATTAATAGTTTTAAGGGGAAGAACTAATACAATATATTTTTTTCTATCTTTATGTGTTTGGAAGTTACATTAAGGTTAGGGTACCAAAAGAGTGCCAAATTATAGTTTAAGACTTTTTTTTTTTGAGATCGCGGCACTCCGGATTATTGTAGGATGTGTGAGGATGAGGAGGAGCTGGAAACTGTGGAACACATTGTCTGTCACTGCCCAAGGCTACAGAATCACAGTGGCAATCGGGTGGTTGGTGAACATGCAATGGGGCTTGTAGGGAATCTGTATTTCTTTCTTCTATTCTACTTGCTGCTAACTATCTCTTATATTCATATATTATATCTTTAGCAACCCTCTCTCTCTCTTTTTCTACTTTACTATATAAAGGGAAACGCAATGGACCTTATTGGTCTCCGAGTGTTGGTGTAGGAGGCAGATAATGCTTTCCTCAATCCCACTTTCCTACCTACCTATGAGCATTGACCTATTTTTACCCATTTACAGTTCAAATTTCCAAAAATCCTTTCTTATTGGATCTTTACATTAGAAGGGAAACCCACTGTCTTCTGCGTTTTGGCTGTGCGATGATGAATCAGTCAGTCAGTCACGTTACTCTTTTATACATAAAGTTTGAAAGAACATTTTTAACATAATTTCTTTTACTGAAAAAATTTGTTAAATAATATTGTAAAAATCCTATGAACTTGCTGGAAGGAGTTAAAAATCCTGCAATCTCGACTATAGCATTCTTTTATGTGTATATAGTTAATTTAATTTTAGATTAAATTATAATATGTAATAAATCTTTAATTCCTATATATCGACAAAATTTTAATATTAAGAAAAAACCCCTTTAAATATGTGGCAGCTCTTTATGTAATTGTGTTTTTTTTTTTTTTCAATCAATACATTAGTTGGCAACACCAAATCGACATCTCTTAACTTCGTATTGCTCTTTTATAATTTTCCATATTGCTTATTCTCAGCTTTAAAACAATATCTCTGTTTTTATACAATCAAACAAACGTCACAAATGTATCTGCTTCCCTCTCCATATTCAACTCTTAAGTAAGCTTGTTATGACTATTGTTGGTATTGTTTTTTTGTATTGTGCTTCGTATACAAAATAACACAACAACAACAACAAAAATTATTAAGAATAAATAAAGCCAAGTTAATATGAATAAAGTTAAAAGCATGCGGTATATGAATGAATGGATACTTTAGACAGCGTTGCCATTGTGCGACTAAAGTAGCTATTTATCCCCATTGTCGAATACTGTGATACTTTTTGTATTCAATTATTAAAACTTACTGAATTTACTCCTTTTTGACATAATTATTTTTTAGAAAACTGTGAGTTATGCAATTACATTTTTACTTGTCAAAATTTTTAAAATTTGGATAAAATAAAATAGCTGCCGTATACTTGTTTTAGTTAATTAAAATGTTCACGTAGGTCATTATATAAAGTGTTTTTTTGTAAGGGGGTAATGAATACTAAAGAGAGTGTAAGACTTTGCAGTATACTTTGATAAATATACCATGTTAAGACTTACCAACGTAAACAAATCGTGGCAATTGATTTCCATTTGATTCTGTATTACACAATACTATCGATCGTTTTAAGACCGCGTTTATTTTTTTGGATAATATTTATTCAAATTAAACCCGTAACGTGAGCACAGAAGAAGTTATCGCCGCTGTAAAAGCAAGTGTGACAAAAGAGTCGAATTTATCAATCAGCTGCCTGTCTCAGCAATTCAGTCTCGTAATTCGTGATTTGGTTATTCTTCAAATCAACACTTTGTTTAAACAAATTATTTGGAATTATCTAAAAAAGTGGACCTGTAAAATGATCGTGTTATTTGACAACATTGGGCTATCTTCTATGGGGGTATGTATGGTCTACTCTGACAAAGCAGCAACGATGGATCATTAAGAAGCCAACATTCGACGCACTATTGAAGGAAATAAGACCGGGAATGTTTAAAAAAGTGATGCTAAATTGAACCGCCATAAAGGTGTAAATTAAAACGAGATCAGTGAACAGGGAAGCAAAAATATAAGAAGTGGCAAAGGACCTAGTCTTGGTCAGCTTGAAGCATATTTTCAGTGACATGAACAGAAAACCCCTTGTGTTTAAACATCTTTAACGTTTTAAAGCATTTTTTAAAATTCTAAGACTAAAGCTTGGTTTTCACTATGTCATATGAAATGCCAACAAAAACTGCCTCAAATGAATTCTCGTCAGTTTGCGTCAAATGCGTTTTCATTGCATTTAAAAAACTGACGAACGACAAACAAAAATAATTGACAAGTTGTTGTCAAATTTACTTTGAAAAAAATGCTGCCATATCTGCTGACAAACTGAAATTTGGCGTTTTCACTTATTTGTCAGTTTAGATGGCAGTTTGTGTGCATAACTGGCTGCAAACATAGATGACGCCATATGACAACCCTTTTTCATACAATTGCTAACAATTTGGACAATTTGACAACAAAAATGACATAGTGAAAACTAAGCTTTACTTTCGTTTCTAATATCACACAAAATTTAACAATCTATGTGCCGCCAACGCTGTTTTGTTAGCAAAAATTCCCGCTTTTTTTAAGTTATAAATGGCAACGCAATAAAATTTTTACGTTAAAATACTCTTTTTTTTTTTTTTTTTTATTATATAAATTGTTGTCGTTGTTTTATTATTGCCACACTGGTTTTATACGACTTCAGTGGTTTTTCTGCTGCAGTCACAGTTGTTTTTACCATTTCCACTTTTACCTCTATTGCTTTTGCTTATTCTTCTTGTTCTTTCTTTATGTTAAGTGTTTTCTTTTGTTTTCGTTTTTCTTTTATTTCTACTTATTATTTTAATTCCTCACACACAGATCCATTCACCAGCACTCGTAAAGCAAATACACGTATTCTCGCAAACACACACAGACACATGGGTGTATATACACACATTGGGGAGCTTTGAGTTGGTACAATTATTCATTTTAATGGTAAAACGAGTTTTCAAGTTAAGATATTTTCTATTTTTTGTTGTTGTTTTCATTATTATTATTGTTGGATGTGTAAGTATGTAAGTATTTTTCTAGTTGTTTTTGTTACTGTTATTTTTATTCTGTTTTAAGTCTGAGTAGAAATATTTTGCTACAACTATAATGATGATGATGTCGTTGTTGTTGTTTTTGTTGTTAATGCTGTTGTAAATAACCCAGTTAACAAAACACATTTCAAGTGTTGTTTATTTAATGCGAAGGTTTATCATATGCACATGTATGTACTTATGTATGGCTGTGTATATTTTGAAGCGGAAAATTTATTAAACAACAAACTTTTTAATTTCGATTAAAATTCATTGGCTACGCTTTGAAAATGTAAACCTTAGTTAGAAAAAAGTAAACTTTGTGATTAACTATTGTGTTGCAACCGCATCCATTGGACTTATATAAACAAAATTTATTTAACTGAAGCATGTAACATCTTGAAATCAGAATTAAAATAAATAATTTTGTACGAGTAAACACTTGCTGTAGTATAGACTTTGAATCTGGATGATTATTTTGGCAAATGGCAGGTTTCGTTTTAAATTTTACTCACACAGAAATCATTACTACAGTAGCATAATTTGTATGTACGTGCTAACTAGATTTTACAAAAGCTAAAGAAATTAGAGTGAAAATTTATTAATGTGTTCTTTAGGGTATAAGTTGTTTCCGAATAAAATAAGATAGATGGTGCTACAAAATTACAATCCCTTCCAACAATAATCATGCAATTGTCCCAATAAATTTATGTTTGCCTGACATTCTTTCTAGTATTTTAGGTTTGTGAGATTAATTTTTATAAAAATTTTTAGATAAAATAAGTAAAGGCATCAAAAGAGCAAATAAGATACAATCTATATGAAAATACTACTAAATATCCGGGCTTCATAATATTGCTAACAAACAAATAAGTATATTATTACGCTTAAAATACACATAAACAGTGTGGCCAAAACTCATCATAAACTTTTTCGTTTATATATTTTGGTTGTTGATGGTTTTTTTTTAGATTATATAAATAACACCTGGTGAATCAATAGGGGGGAGAATCACAACTAGACAAAGAGCGAGAATAATATAGTTTTATTTATGGTACAATCATCAGGTAGCCTCAGTTCTGCTACAACAAAATTCTTGGAAAACGACGACTTAAATGTCAAAAAGCAAATGTGTGTGCGTGTTTTTTTGGCGGTAGAATATACTTATACGTACACAATATATACACATACATAAACAAAATTTAACATTTGAGTTAAACCTTAAGGTAGAGAAAAAAAAAATCAGCTGTTTTAGGCTACCTGATAACTGTACCATGGTTTTATTATCAAAATCTGTTATTCATTATTTCAACGCAAAAAGCATCTCGTCTACATTTTAACGTCAGATTTTAGCAATCAGAAGCAATGATTGTTTGTAAAGTTCATCGCCACCACCAACATGGCAGAGTAACACATTTGCCTCGGTACGTTACACCACGCTTAATTCGTACTGCGAATAATATTAATATATAGGAAACATCTACCAGAGGGCGTTCCGCTCAGCTAGGAATGGCTTATACCTTAAAGGCTATGTCAGGTAAAACTTCGTCGCTTTGCGTGATGTATGTCACAGTGAAAACTTTGACAACACTTACGCATTGTTTGTTTACCTATAAAGTTTGCAAGTACTTTTTTAATTTTTTCACTTTTATTTTAATACTAGCCAAACCCGGCGCGCGTTGCTACGCCCCTTAATGAATCGAAATGTATTCTGAATTTTAATTGAATATCAAGTGCGAAAACCTAAATATTATAATCTTTTTATGGGCGTGGCATTGCCCACTTTTCTAATCACGAAATTGTAAAGTCACAACAGCTCAATATGTGTGCAAAGTTTCAGAAGAATCGGACCAGTTCAAGTACCTAAAAACTATAATTTTTTTTATGGGCGTGGCCCTGCCCACTTTTCTAATCATGAAATTGTAAAGTCATAACAGTCCAATACGTGTGCAAAGTTTCAGAATAATCGGTCCAGTGCGAGTACCTCAAAATGATACCTTTTTTTTATGGGCGTGGCACTGCCCACTTTTCGAATCACGAAATTATTTAGTCATGACAGCTCGACATGTATGCAAAGTTTAAGAAAAACCGGTCTGGTGGAAATACCTCAAAATTATAACCTTTTTTTATGGGCGTGGCCCCGCCCACTTTTGTAATCACGAAATTATAAAGTCATGACAGCTCAACATCTGTGCAAAGTTTCAGAAAAATCGGTCCAGTGCAAGTACCTCAAAATTAAAACTTTTTTAGGGGCGTGGCCCCGCCCACTTTTCTTATCACGAAATTATTTAGTCATGGCAGCTCGATATGTGTGCAAAGTTTCAGAAAAATCGGTCAAGTGCAAGTAGCTTAAAATGATAACTAATTTTTTATGGGCGTGGCCCCGCCCACTTTTTTTCACCCATAAACACTCCCTGGTATGTGTACAACAACTTGCCAAAGTTTGAGTCCGATCGGTTTTAGAGTTTCGGAGTCTATAGCTAACACACACACAGAGTTTCACTTTTATATATATAGATTAAATAATATATTTTTTTTAAATAAAAGATAAAAATGTTTTTTATAATAGTTTTAAAAATTAATTAATTTTTTGTTCAAATTTAAAAATAAAAAAACATAAGAAAATTTGCCATCAGATTTTCAAAGCATGCAAGATATGAGAGTTGGTTAACTTTAAGCTTCGCGCTGCTTTATGTGACATGTGTCATATAAGAACGGCTATTTCATCTTAAATGTCAAAGCGAGTTTCGAACGCAACGCCAAGCTAAAGTTTTATCTGACATGTCCTAAAATCCTTGTTTGCAGCTACTATTTAAAAATCTAGAAAAATTTATAAATTTTAATCACCATCAACAACTACCAAAAAAACAAGTAACAGTGCTATATTCGGCCGTGCCGAATCTTATATACCCTTCACAACGTGTAGTCATGTAGTCGAATCCCAGCTGAGCCAAAAAATTTTTTTTTTTGTTTTATTTAATATATTATTTATATTTTATTATTTTTTTTTATATTTTTTTTTTTAATTTTTTTAAAATTTTTTTTTTTTGTATTTTTTTTTGTTTGGTATGTTTTTTACATGTATGTATATATGTATGTTGTTGTTGTAATTGTGAAAAAAAACGAGGTGGTCGTGGTTTTTTGCTCATATCTCAGAAAGTTATGGGGCGATTGTGCTGAATTTCAATAGCGATTCATTCCTGGATATTTCCAAGATATTGATACCATATACAGATCTGAGGAACATATAGTTGCTTCTAAAAGTTGATTTCAACCAACACACGGACAGACGGACAGACGGTCAGGGCTTAATCGACTCCTCTATTCATAAGCTTTCAGAAAATATATACTTTATGGGGTCGGAAATTAAAATTGTAGAAATAACAAACGGAATGACAAAGCTATATATACCCTTGTGCACCACTGGTGAAGGGTATAAAAATTGTTCACTGGGTTCACAACTCAACACAAATTCACAAATTCAGCATGTGTCTAGTTGTATATGTGCAGGAATGTATCTGTATATGTACATATGTTGGTAAAGTGGTAGTATGACAGCAGAGCAATTTTTGTTGTTGTAGCATATATAAACGTAGTAGTACTTGTAGCCGTTTAAATATGCGGCTTTGAAATATTACCAAGAAGACGTCATTTTAGTTAAACTTTAGATTTTGTGAAAGAAGGGTTTAAAACAAAATTGTCTTAAATATCTATCAACAGCGGCTTTAGTTTACACACAAAAAGTGAATTTTTATTACAAAAAATTTAACTAAAAAAAAAAACGGAAAAGAAAGAAGTAAAAAACAATTACCTAAAAATTAAAATCCAAAAAAAATTTAATTTTAAAAGTTTTAACTTAATTATTATGATGTTAAGCATAATTAAGGAAAATAATTAAAAATAAAATGCTTTTACAACAATTTTAATTAAAATTATATGAATTTTAATGCCATAAATTCAACATTTATATGGTGAGTTAAGTTTATAACTAGAACTTTAGCTTTAAGTTAATGATCATCAGGTTTATTAGAATGGCCATAATGTTGATGACGATAATGAGGAAGTAAAATTTAATTTTTTAACCGCAAAACTAATAACAAGTTTTTTCTTGTGCAATTGTCTTTCTGTTTCTTCATTATCCTCTATTGCTTTGAGGAAAAAATCTCAAGATGTTTTTGCTGTTTCTTGGTCTTTGTTTTTGTTATCTTTGTGTTTGTTCTCTTTAACTCTTTAAGCCAATTGTGTTGAGATACCAAGTTCCCTTGGGCAGGCAATGGCAAATATAAGGTCGTAATAAAAATTCTTGTTTGAAAATAAAAATAAAAAAAAGTTCAACATATAGGAAAATTATTGACATTTTTTTAATAAATAAAAAATTCTATTGAAATTCTTTAGATTATATTTTTATAAAGAACTTTTTTTGAACAACAATTAAAAAATGTATTAAATTCTTCAATTTATCTATTTATAACAAATATTATTTAGGCATATTAAAATTTGAAAAATAAATAATATTTAGAAAGTTCGAAAAAAAATTAAATGAAATACATCTTCTATCTATATACAGTGCCACCTCGCTTAACGCAACCATCGATAAGCGCAACTCCTCGATTATTGCAACTCGTAAATTGTTTGCATTGTTGACTCATTTAACGCAACTTTAAACAAAAAAAACTTTAGTTATCGCATCTTTTCTCCCAAATTTCTCATTTTTATTTACATCTTATTTATTTAGATTTTATAGCTTTAGATTTACCGCTATTCCAAGAATACTGAAATATGCGTGTTGCACTTGTATTTTGTAAATATGTACTCGGTTGAAAGAATCTCTTTTCGTGAAAGGTTGTCCTATTTATATTGAATAAAATGCCGGTAATTACAAAATTTGTAAAACTTTCAAAAAAAAGAGATATTTTTAAAAAGCTTGAAAGGGGCATGTCTGTAAAAGTGATTTGCGATGATTATAAAGTGCACAAATCAGCAATATCCAGAATTAAAAAAAAATGAAGCTGCATTAAAAAAATTCATTGCAAATACTGAATTTGGACAAGGCAAGCGTGTAACAATAAGAGCTTGTGAATATACAAAAATGGAAAAGGATTTGTACAAGCGGTTTATGAAGCCATATTAAACCATAAAAGAGAATTTGCGTCTTAAAAAATTGAGACTCGGTTATCGTAACAACCTAAGTTTTTGAAACGGCCAAAATTTCTATTAGTTGCGTTAAGCGAGGTTGCACTGTATATATAAAAAGTGTACACTTTGATATTACCGCAGGTCGACCGATTTTAACCAAAATTTCCAGGTACGTTAGGGATTGTATGTAGATGATTTATATGAAGTTTGCATGATTTGTTTGTTATGATTTTTTATTTTTACTTGAAAAGTTACCAAATCATGGATCGTAATGGAATCATGTAATGAATTGGTATTCGGATATCCTCATATGTAATTAAAACACCGCAAAAAATTTGTTTCGGGCCATCAAAGCGGTCCGGGTTATGCTAGTTTTTTATATAGTAGATGTATAAACAAAAATGTATTAAAACTTTTTTTTTTTAAACAGAACTTGTGCAAAATTGTGTGAAAAGTTTTTCAAAACCAATCGGTAGTTTTGTACGAATAGAAAATTTTCTAAAAATAAAATTAAGTTAAAAGTTTCTATTGATCCTCTACAGAAAACTATTAGAATTTATTTTTTCTTTTTGCACTTTGCTTCTAAGTTTTTTATTTAGTCTTCTGACAACAACTTTTCCGCTTTTGATTGCCGTCGTTTTTCGCATTTTCATTGCCGTCATCTTAAAATTTTCTATAGTTTTTTTTTGATATCTACGCGTGCCGAAAAACATTTAAAAATAAATTTCTTAATTGTTATTAAAGTTTAAACCAACTGTTGTGAAAAGGTTGTTTTACATACAGTACCGTGCTATTTAATTCCCAGCCGTTGCAAAACGTGATGATTTTATTTTATCAAGTAATACATAAAAACACATCGTCGTTGCTCTAGATAGGATAACTAATACTTTCAGGACAGCAAAACAGAATTATGTTATTTTGTAACTTTTTACTATAACGCTACTATCGCCAATTTATGAACCAATCAAGTTATCCTTAACAGCCATACCTAAACTAGAGCGAAAAGTGTTTTTTGGCTGTCAAAAATTCTCATGTTCATACAACTTGTATGAAACTAAACTGAAAAACCGTGGCGGCAACGCTTTGCAATTGGAAAATTCAATTTTGACAAGGCGTTAGGTATGGAAGGAAGTTGGCTGCAGTACAACTGTTGTTGATTTTTTACTTCTGAAATTGTTTAAAAGTAATGATATTTTAGCTATTTTTAGGTTGATCTAGCGATTTTCTTTCTACTTATTAAATTATTAAAAAACATATGTGAACATTGCGTTTCATTACACAACGTTGTCGCTCTTGTTAAAGTTTGTCATCTCACCGTTACGGAATATTACGCAACGCCAGCTGCTCTTGTTTATTAAACGATTTAAAACGGAGCAATAAAAAATTCAAATATTTGCATATAACCGAACACGCCAAAGCAGCGATACTGAACAATAAAAAATATTCCGAATTTTGTATGCAGTGCAGACTTCATTCTCTCACCGCCTTACATTCACGGAAAACCCTTTATTGTTTGCATACTAAAGCACTGCTTATTATTTCAGTAGTTAAAAAATTGACACTAATTTCTTTAATAAGAATTGTTTTTTATGTTTCCTAATTTATTTGCTGCTATCGTTTTCAGCAGTTTGTAAGAAGAAGACATGATTTAGCTATTCCTGGTAGAAATTAGAGCTTATTAAATGCAAAACAAGACACATGAAGGGGAACTCCTTCTAAAATCTCTCTTGGAAGAAGTTCGGCAATAAGTAAGTCTTTTGATAGTGAAGTTCTTTGGTGGCTATGTACTTTAAATAAATTAATTTTTTGTATTTTCTGTAATCTTTAACTATTGTCAAGACATAACCCAACAAAAAAATTTTTCGAATTTTTTTTTAACATTGAAGACTATATTCCCTTACCGTATTGCGTACATGGTAATGCCTAAATCGTTTGCATACGAAAGCACTGCTTATTATTTTAACAGTTGAAAAATTAAGACTATTTTTTTCAATAGAAATTTTTCTGATGTTTCTTAATTTATTTGAAAAACATATAAAGAGGAATATCTTCTAGAAGCGCTCTTGGAAGTGATTAAACAATAAGTAAGTGATTAAAGAAGCGTCTTTTGATAGTGAAGTTCTTTGGTGTCTATGAACTCTAAATGAATTAATTTTTTGTATTTTTTTAACAGTGAAAACTATATTCCCTTACCGTATTGCGTACATGGTAATGCTTAAATTGTTTGCATACGAAAGCTCTGCTTATTAATTGAAAAATGTAGACTAATTTCTTCAATAAAACTTTTTTTATAATTCTTTTATAATAATTTCTCGCTTACTTGCTGCTAATTTTTTTTAGTTGTTAGTAAGGAGTAGGCATGATTAGGCTGTACACTAACTCTAATAAGTGGTAATGGACTAGAGATCCGGTGCACTAAATTTCCACTACCACTAAAATCGTTTCATTTAGTGCACTAAATTTTCATTTCCACTTAATATTAGGGACATTATTTTTTTCATTACAACTAAAAGTAGTGGAAAATATTATTCAATGCAATAAACCCAACTCTTATCTCTTATATTTCGGTTTGATTTCCGGCTGTTTATTCGAACCTACATTTGAATACTACTCTCAACATAGTTGCAAGAATATGGTGGCGGCAAGCTAGGTAAAACAACGTGTTCTACAAAATTTATTTGCAGATAGAAACATGTTTAACAGTACTAATTTCAAAATACGACTAGTTTTTAATACAACGACACTCGCAATATTTTGAGGGACTCTGCAAGAATGGTGCAATACTGTGAAAAACACCGTGCAGTCTTTCTTAGTAAAAAGATTATAAAACCTAATGAAATAATAATGAGGGTGCCCCGGTGGACTAGGCAGTAGTTTGGGGGTTGCGGGTTCGATTCCCGCCAGAGACTCTGGACTGGTATGCTTCTCTTTCTCTTCTACTCTAACTATTTCTATTCTTATTCTATTCTTCTCTTTATTCTATATTAAAGCGTCACAATGGACCGTAATGGTCTCCGGGTGAGGGCGTGAGGGTAACTTTGCTCCAGCCTTACCTACCTACCTAATGAAAAAAAAATGTTTTGCAAAATATTATCGTTCGATGAAAAACTATTGATACAAAAACATACTTTTTCCCAAATTAAAAAATAAAACTATTTTAGTTGATTTCGAACCTTCAAGACATTTTAAGGTATTTCATGAAGTAGACCGATTGAATTCAATGTAGACATTCGTTTGCTAACAACATTGTTTCTACTTTAAGTGGAAATATTCTACTTTAAGTGTGAGTCTAATATATTAAATATTATAAAATTGCACGGTACTGTTTATTAAAAAAAAAAAAAAAACTAAAAATTTTGTTTACGGTTGATTGCGTCTTGTCCCACCATTAAAGTGTTTTTCATTTCAGTACATATTTTCTTTTCTTTTTTTTTTTTTAAAAAACTTTGCAAAACAAAAATAGATTCTTATACTTAATTTATTTTTGTCATGAACTTCTTGGCAGCAGCATCTTACAAGAAATATGGAAGATCGTGAAAATTCTTTTGTCACGTTTACAACTGTCATAGTTTATATGTACACATACATTTGCGTGTGCAAATTTTCTAACAAACTTGTAAGTTATAATAAAAACAACAATTACTGCTACCATACCACTGTGCATATGGATGTGTGTTAAGACTTCTATGTATGACTTAAAACATTATTTCATACTTCATCAGTTGTTGTTTTTTTTTCTTTTTTGGGTTTTTCTCACACACTTACATACATAAACTCTTAGGCCCCTTTCGCATTAGGCAACTATAATTGCGCAAGTATAATTTTAATTTTTATTTATTTTCTTTTGAACTTGCTTTTATGTTCACATTGAGCAACTTGGTTGCTCAATTTCTTCCAGTTTTTTCCACATTCTCATTACTTTTAAATATTTGATACACTTATAAACAAATAAAATTTTCACAAACACAAAATTACACAACACACCGAAGAAGAAATAAAAGACAATGTCAAAAACAAATAAATATTCCAATACAAGAATGACAGCTAAAGCAGAATTGCCAAGTACAAGAAAGTCTGTACTCAAATCTCGGCAACTCTTTCCCCTTTACACCGACCTTTCCTCTCACACCAACAAACACAAGAATTGCGCAATTATAGTTGCCTAATGCAAAAGGGGCCTTAGGAAGACAATAAAACAAAATACGTTAAGAAAGAATAAAGAAAAAAAAACAAAGTTTTTTTTAGAAAGTTGTTTATGTGACTTGGTTAACGTTATTTATTCTCTGCATTACTCTATAGCTCTCTCCCTTTCTCACTCCATCTTACGAAGACTAACACTCTCGTTTTATTGCTGTGGATTTCTTTAAAGTTGTAAATTACTAAACTTAACTTTGTGATTTTATCAATTTCATTTGAGAAACAAAAAAATTAAAAAAAATATATTTTAAATGACGTTTTTAAATTTTTAAATCTGTAATTCCACACGGATAACCACTTTTGTTTTAATAAAATGTAGAATTTTTAAATAAATCCCCACACCCAATGTGTTGGTTGCGTTTAAGGTATCATATCAGCAACCGCTATAGCAAAATACTTAGGGAGTTTCAGTAGGTACAGGCCGTTATGTTTTTGACATTTCTCATATGAAAGTGAATTTAGCTTTGCAATTCTTTTTTTTTTAATTTAAGTCTATGTCATTTAAACATACAACATACCAACCAAATCTGTTTGAAATTGTGTAACAGGTTGTCATTATTTCATACCATTAGTAACAACCCCTTACCAACATAATTATTATTTAAAATACAGAGTAATGGCCTGTTGTTAGTGACCTTCGTAAATATTTTTTACATATTTTTCAAACGGTTAACTATTATTTTGCTTGAAATAAACTTTATAATTATTAAAATAGAATCAATATTATAATTTTGTTATTTTTTTGTATCACAACAGTATAAAAGTATCCGGCTATAATTCAGCGTTATTGGAAAGTCTCATTCAGTTGGTACACCCTAACAGGCCTTTTTATCTTTTTCGTAGCTATTTTAGAATGAAATACATTTTATATGGTGTTAAATTGTTGCTACTGCTTTTGCTTATATCGCTCTTACTTTTTTTACTATTTTTATTATATATTTTTCGACCGTGTAAAGTATATTTATCCTGCATTTTATCAGATAGGGCAATTGATTTAGCTATGACCGTGTGTATGTCTGTCCGTTTTTAAGTTAAAATCATTTTTTAAAGTTCCCACGTAAAATTCAGGCTTGCATACGGTATCAATTTGTTAGATATGCTTTCTAGAATTTCGCAATTAAAAATCAGGGATATGGGCACATTTCGAGGTGAGATAGAAGCAAATGAATGCGTTTACCTCTGTTTTTCATCCAAGTAAAGTTAGATATTGCAGCTCCTATAGAACTTTTTGAAATGTTTTTTAAAAATATATAAAATATTAACCATTTTTATGAGAAAAAAGTCAATTTAAAGTTCAGATTTTCGTTTAGCTATAACAGCAACAAAATCTAGCTGCCGCTTATACATACTTTTCATATATGTACATGATGATACAAACTATGTGAAGAGTATATAAGATCTGGCACAGTCAATTACAGCTCTCTTATTTGTTTTCATTATTTTAATTTATTAAAAAATTATTTTATCTGATCACCCTAAAAATATATATGTATTTCAAAGATACATAGGTATTTACACTTATTTGATTTTTCTAAACAAACATATTTTGCAGTTAAAATAAAATGTTATTTTCTGTAACTTTAAAAGTTAAACATATTCTGTAGTTAAAATAAAAAGTTACGTTAGTCTTACAGCTACATCGAATGAAAAGATTAAATTATTTTATTATTTAAGTTTTGAAAAATGCAATTATTCATACATGTAGATAAAATTCAAATCAATTTATGCAGCTGCCTTCTTACACACCTTCATTCGTACAGAAATTCATGAATTTTATTAGATTTAAATATGAAGCAGAGACCAACAACATGTATTCGAAAAAAAGTTACTCTTTTATCATTAATTTGTATGTCTATACAATAGAAAAATAGTTTTATTTGTCAGCAGTAATTTTTTCAAACATTACATTTTTTTACAGTTACTTATTGCATAAATAAACATGTTCGAAAATGATTTATGCTTTTTTTTCGTTCACTCTCACTTTTGCGGAATTTATGTTTGTTTAAAAAATATAACTGCAACACCTTTAAAAAATAACTTGTTTGCTTTCTATAGGGTGTTTTAAAAATCTTCCGATTGGGACAACTGTAACACTAGCTGTCGTACTAATGAACACTGAGCAAATCATCAAAGACTTACACCAAAAGAACATTTACAAATTGTGGACATTTATTTCAAAGTAAGCGCTCTGTTATATAAATCTTTCGAGCTCTTCGTTAAATTTACTATGCTCAAAATCATACAACTGAGCAGGTAATTTGCAATAATCGATCTATTCATGAAAATATTATTGTTTTGTATTAAATTCATATCAATCGTAACCCGTACCGTACATACAAAAGAAGCCATTGCGACTGTAGACGCGAGTGTGACAGAGAACTCAAACTCAACGATCCAACGTCGTTGTCAGCAACTCAAACTCTGACCAGTGATGGAAAAGTTGTTACGATCGTACTTTTTTCGATACTATTTCATTTGAAAAATACCGTGTTACTCCTCTGTAACATTTGATACTCTCAATGATACGTCTAAAATTAAAAACCATTGATTTTTTAAATTCATCTGTTTTAGCATTTCCCCTTCATCACTTGTAGTTTATGAAAATGGCAACTCTAGTTCTTATTATGTCTTCTTATTTTGTTTTATATAAAATATTACTGATATTTCTGATTTTTGTAAAATTAATTATTTTCGATAGTGCTTGATGGGACATAAGCATCAACAAAAACTTGGTGATTGTTATTAGAACTTTTAATGGACAATGTCGTGATCGATTTTTAGGTTTAATTAAAATAGATGTCAGCTCATCAAGTGACATATTTGAAAGTACTTTAAAATTTTTAGAGCTATGCAATATACATTTAAAAAATATATAATGGGTATTACAACCGACAACTGTGCGGTCATGATGGTCCCCTTGAATGGTGTGCAAGCAAAGTTTAAAGAAAAAATTCCTCACATTTTTACGAACGGTTGCATTTGCCACATACTAAATTTAACATCATCCGCTGCATCGAAATATGGAATACCGATTGAAATTGATAAATTTATAAAAGACAAATTTCAATTTTTGCAATAGCTCAAGTAGAAGGCAGGAGTTCACAACATTCCAAGAGTATTTCGGTACTGGATTGCATGTCATATATAAATATGCAGCAACCAGGTGGCTTTCACGGGAGGAAGTAGTTAATAGAATTTTGGAGCAATGGGAGCCGTTGAGGTACTATTTTAAGTTAAACGATTTTGAAAGAGATTCAAGAAATGAAAGGATCGAATTTAAAAGATCCGGATTTTTTGATCCAGTATTCAAAATTACCTTTTTATTCCTTCAATACGTTTAAAAGATCATAAGTTCTTTTATTCTATTAAACGTTTTGTCGGGTAGAACTAATAGTATTCTACCACTTCTGTTAAAAATGTTTCCAAATAAAAGGCAAAATTTTGAAAACATAAACTCTCAGTACAGGGCATTGGCGGATGTTAAAGAGCTTAAGCTTTTGGTAAATGAAAATATTTGTAGTTTTTGGTCTGAAGTGGCTAAAACTAAAAACTCTTTGGGCGAATATATGTTTTCCGACATTTCGAAAATTGCAAATGGAATTTTATCTATTCCTCACTCCTCTGCAAACGTAGAGAGGATTTTTTCGTATCAAAATCTAATAAAACCCAAACAAAGAAATAGGCTTAATGTTGATACCGTATCAAGTCTTATTCAGACCAAAGATTTATTGAAATCTAAAGACTCCTGTTGTTATAACTTTGACATACATATATGTATAGATATATCTAATAAAATAATGTCAAACAAATTGTAGTTGCTGTAAACTTTACTACTTTTGATCACGTATTACAATTATTTACTTCTGTTCCTGTTCAATTGGCGCTATTTATCTAGGGGCTATTTCAGTTTAAAGTTTAGAAATTACAAAATAAATTTAAAAAATGTTTTGTTTATAGGTAAAATTAACTTTTTATGTATTGATTTATGGTTTTTGTTAACTTTTTATTTTCATAAAGATTTTTTTACTCTTTAATAAAAATTAAAAAAAAATAACGATTTGTTACTCTTGAGGTTAAAAAAGTACTCTCAGAAAAATTTTTTGATACCGAAATGAAAATCTCATTTCCCATCACTGACTCTGACCATCCACTACTTGGAAAATTTTAAGGAGAGTTCTTTGCCTACACCAATTTAGATCAAACTAATGCAACAAATAAAACCAGCGGACCATCGACTGGAAGTTGAACCAGATTTTATTTGAAATCATCTTCTGCTATTAGTCTCATTTCCACCTTAACGTATATAAATAACCAAAATTGTAAATTTTTTGAGACTTCACTAACCCGAAAAAACACTGTTTTGTGCGGTTATATGCCGAAATCAATTTTGGTCCATTTGTATTTAAATCCGAAACCAGTGCCAACGTTTTCAAGAATGGCAAATGCTTCGGGCAAATTTTTTGTAATTTTTTTTTTATTCCCCATGCCATTGCAAACCATTTGGAGGAGAAATAGTTTCAACAAGAAGCAATCACATTGTTGAGCCAATCGTTTGATGACTAAACTCTCTTCAAAAATTTACCTGTAAATTGATTAGCTCGTTTGTGTGATTTGACATGTTTTGACTACTTTTGGTCAAGGTACGTTAAATTTCTCGTCTATGATGAAAAATCACCAACAATTGATTCTATTTATTACTCACAACCGATACTGTTGTAGACTTCAATTAGATTTTGTATAAGCAAAATGTGATTAAGTTCTCTCCATACTTAGGAAAATGAGAGCAAAAGTATAATGTAATTTTTTGCGTTTCCACTATTAGTGTGAAGTAGAATCTATTTAACACAAAAAATTATAATCGCACGTACAAAAAATAATAAAGAATATAAAGCGATTTAAAAAATGAAAAAATACGGTCCGCTTGTCAAATTTTCATCCGTATTTTCTCTCATGTTCTCTACTACTGTTTACAATTTGCTTTTACACTATTCTACTTTGTTCATTCTACACGAATTTTTGATATGTCGTACGACTTATGTTGTAGTCTAAACTGGCCTTTAGCAGCACGTGCAAATGGTTAAGTTTTATTATTATGAAAGCTCTAGTACAATCAAAGCTTGCCTTCGAAACTTAATCCGGTATGTAAGTAATCAAAAACTCAAACTTCTTGGATCCATGACACCATTCAAAGCCACAGCAGCTTTCTTAAAGATACCATACTCCATACACACATAACTCATATTAGGGTATGCAACTTAAAAAAAATATTTACAATTTATTATAAATCACTTGTATTCTGGCTTAAGTTTATTTCTCTAAGCTTTACTAAAGATCCAAAACATCCATTTAAGAATATTGAAAAATTATTCCGATATTAGCCAAATGGAAGTTTAATAAAAGAAAAATGAACTTAAGCCAGAATAAAAATAAATTATAATAAATTTAAGAACAAAAAGTTCGAATAAATATTAATTTATGACATTAAAAATTAGAATTTGTGCAGTTACATGTTTTTTGTATCCTTCACCTACGATGCCAAGGTCATATAAAGCTTTGTCATTCCGTTTGTAAAGTATTCATTTCCATAAAGTATTTATTTTCTGAAAGCTTATGTATAGGGGAAACGATTGAGAAATGTACTTCTGTTTTCGAGTTGATTGAAATCAACTTTTAGAAACCACCATCAATATTATCCAATATCAATATTTTGGAAATATTTGGTAATGAATCGCACTGAAAGCACTCTGAGATATAAACAAATAAAACCGACTGCCTCTTTTTTTCCCCCCATTGAAAATGTTCAGCTCTTGAATAACATAAAGACCCGTTATTTACCATTTTTAGATATTATATTCCTGTAGGGGTATTCAAATGAATTTTTGGACAATTCGATTACTAATCAGCAAAGTTATAGGCAAACATTTATTGGAAAACTAGATATATTTTAAATATATCAAGTTTCTTCAGCTTCTAAGAATTTTTTTACACTCTAGTAATACCATATTGTAAGGCGTAGTCTTGAAAATTATCGCTCAGAAAAACTAACGAATTGGTTTGATATTAACTGAGATATAAGCAACAAAATACAGCTGCTTTAGTATTTGTCCTTAAATTTACAAACGGAAATCAAATTTTTTCAGCCTTTAGACAACCAAGACGGTCGAAAGGGGTTTAAAATAAAAGGTTACGATCAGTCAGAAAATTAAGAAAAAGTTAAAACTCAAAGATGGCGTCCTTAATAAAATGGCGTATATATAGGTCAATAATAGTAGCTACGAGTTTGTCTGCTTCAAACCCCACAATATTGATATTAAATAGAAGGGCTGTACCAGTAAAATACAGTAAACTATACAGAAGTTAAAAATCCAAGATGGCGCCCGAAACAAAATTTTAGATATTTAATTCTCAAACCCATCAATAATGGTATTAAATAAAAGGGCTTAAGAAGTAGAAACCAGTTACATAACTATGAAAATCAAGGTTAGAGTCGGAAATAGAATAAAATGAAATGGTGTATAAAATTTAATCCGAAATCTATGCCACGATGAGGTAATTACACCTTCATACATGATGATATAGGATATTTTCAGATTCGGCATGGCCAAGTTAAGCGTTTGCTTAAATCGAACTCAAGAGGAATATATTCAGAAATGCATGCACAATAAAACGTATGTTTTTCGACTAATTCGCGACCTTATACTTATTGTCATTCTCTGATATCTACTACCACCATGCTAGCTGACTGCCTGAATATGAGTATATGACTAATAAGAAATTGTTTTTGTTTGTTTTTTTTTCTGAGTTCCCCTTTGTGATTTTATTGCTGTTATTGTAGACTTATTTGAATTTTATCACAATTTTAAATCATTTGAAAGTCAAATGAAACAAACCTCTTTACATATAAACAAAAAACCAAACAATGAAAAATTTTTATACTTCTACTTCAGGTATTAAGTATAAGATTTTGTACTGTAATAAATTTAAAAGTTTTCTTTAAATTATAACTTAAATTTTTTTTTTTAAATTCCTATAGTGAGAGGAGACTTTTTTTCTAATTTTCTTTTTTCCATTCAGCAGGGGATTTCCAGATAATGTCATCTGTTACCTACGTAAATAGATACTCACATTTTGTCTGTGTTAAATTCACATGCACACAACGCTTATCAATAGCAAAGAGGCGAATAAAAAAATCTCTGTTGAGTTATAAAACTTACAAATTATGTCAATTCCATTTACATACATACAAACACTGTCAATAGAGTGCACAAAAACAATGTCACTTTCACTTGTTTTTTCTCAGTGGGACTTAATTTGCAAGTGGCATTTAATTAGATGTTTGATTAAGTTTTGTTTTAGTGCTTAAAAAGACATATTTATACGTCTGTCGCATTTTTAACTTAGTAGACGCAAATGTCACGCAGTTGTATTTCTGTGGGGTTTTTTAAAAAGATTATAAAGTCTAAAAATATTTACAAATTATAATTCTTAAAGCTCTAAACACATAGACGCCAGCAGACTTCACAACTTCACGGCTTCAAATGCTGCCAACTTCAAATGCTGCTCTGAAGTCAGCTTCATAATTATTTTGAAGACAGCCACAACATAATAATCAGCTGATGTGTGTTTAAGCAATACAAATTTCAGGGATGCCGCATATATATTTTATAATGAATAAAATGAAAGTTTTTGATAAAAAAAATGCAATAATATCACGAAAAGCTATAACAACACATAAATTTATTTCTTTATTGTATTTTTGTAATGTTATTTTATGTTTAATATTAAAAATAAGTTTTTGTTCTTTTTTTCCAATTTAATATATATAATGGCAACACTATATTTGTTTCTTGCTGCCCGTCAAAATAGAAAATAGCCTAAGTTGGCAGCAGCAGCAAATGCTGTTGTGCAGTCGTGCTGCTGTGCTGCCGTCAAAATAATCGTTTTCATTTCAACACATGGATTTTATTTTTGACATATTGCTGCTTGCTGTCTGCTGTCGTCTATGTGTTTTTAGCATAATTCTTACCTAAATTAACAAAGTTTTATAAATTTTTTCCTTTTAAACAAGCACCAACATTTTTAAATTTTTTCAAAACTGGCTACGAAGGCACAACAACAATTTGACAAGACAGTAGATGCCCGCTAATTAATACTCTCGAAATTTCGAATCCTTTAGAAATTACAGACAACGTTTTTAAAAAACTGTGGAACTAGAAGTTCTAACTTCAGCGCATTTTTTTTTTTATTTTTTTTGGTTAACTTATTAAACTAAAAAAATATTTTTGTAGCTTTTATTTTGCTTTAACATAGTAAAAAAGGGGGAATCCCTTGTTACTTATATAATATTTCTTGTAAGTCAATTTTGTTCTTAAGAGTGTGAAATTTGAAACACATAGTCATATTTTGGCAGTATTACTGATCATATCATTGGCAATCAAGGCATATTTATTCATCAGGTACTCTTGATTCGTCAGCTGATTATTTTTTTCATCACTTATTTTAAACTTCAGCTGTCAAAATGCATAAATAAAAAACAATTTTCTTTTTTTTTCTAATTAATTTCAAATGTCAAACCTCATATATAAAAAAATATAAACAAAAAAATTCTCTCCGAACTGCAATTACCTGATGAATAAATATGTCTTGAGTGGCAATGAGTAGTTATGAAAATTTACTCACTGAGAGACTTTAAACAATTCAAACTATTTTTTTCCGAATACTTGTTTTGTAAATTTTTAAAATTATTAGAACTAATCCCGTCAAACTCAAATTAATGTCATGCAAACATTACAGTTTTTAATAAAAATATTTGTTTTTAAGCTCTTCATTACCACACCACATTACTTTTAACTAAATTAGTTCAATTTGATTTTTATGACAACGACGGTAAACCGTGTTAACCGGTAACCGTATGTTATACATGTTTTTATACCCATCACCTGTGTTGTATTGAATATTAGAAATTAACTAAATGAAATTCAATAGTTTGTAAGAAATAGTAATAATTCTATAAACATAGGAAAAAATGTTGTAAGAATTGTATAAAAAAGAATGGAGAAATTACCACAAAAAAATGTGTGCAAATACCACCAATTTTAACTTCAATAACAGGTTGTGAATTGGGCAAATATAAAAATAGTTTTTTAATTTACTCAAGCCCTTAATGCTTTGGGCTCAAAAACTCAAAAAGTGTATGACGTAGACTACTTTCATAATTAAGGGCAAATTAACAAAAATATTTATACACATATGTATGTATGTATGTACATATGTATGTATCAATGTATGTTTGCAATGTACCTTTAAGAGATAATATGTTATTGAACAATTTCTCAAATTTAATGGTTAATTTTTCCTTTTTAGCTTGACACGTTGAGTGTCATTTCCTATTTGCAATTTTAAATCGTTAATTTTGTTCAGATATTATCGCAAATCTACATTTGTTGAAGAAATGTCTTTTTAATTATAGACAGAAATTGTAAATTAAAACGATATTTTATTCTTTTTAACAATAAATAAACTGAACAAAATTGTTAACCCCATGGTGGTTTTTGGCCCACCTTGTATAAATTTTTTTTTAAAAATTTCAACACAAATTTATAAACTTCTAGCTAAACAAGTCAGTATTAAATACTTCGAAATTTCATTAATTTAATTACACGTAATTCTGTTTCTACATGGTCTTTTTTTATAGCATGTTACCACGACACATTCAATTACTTGATTCACTCTTTAAATTACTTAAATGAATTACCCTGTTTCCACGAGATATTGTTAATTTGATTTCGCAGTTCTTCTTCGTGCTTTTTTTATTTAAATAATCGTTTTGCTTTTTGATGGTGAACATAAAGAAATATCACGAATTCCACAGAAAAGTCATCCGTCACACATGTGCGTGACGATGTTAAAAATTAGTAAAAGATGAATATATATATATTTTTTTCAGATAATATAACTTTTCGTATAATCTAAGATTGCTTCTTCTAGCTGTTAAAAATATGAATTTTTATCTGAAGTAAATTCGCAGAAATTTTTGATAGAAACTGACATAAAATGTTCAAAAGGTAAATTTTGTAACATGTGCGTACGATACATTTTGATTTATACTAACGAAATTAGAAAACCTATTAATAAGTGCTTTATAAATTTTTGGAAGAGCATAAAATTAAATAATAATAGCGGCAAATCTGCTTTAACAAAAAATATTTTTTTAACAAAATTAGTTGCAATTATTCGCACTCTGTAACAGTGCGTGACATGGATTTTATGATATACAATTTTATATAGAAAATTATAATTATTTTATCAATGGAGGCAAAAAGTAAGTAATAATAGTAGTAATATTGTAAATTTATAGGAAATGTATGCAAATTATATCATAATTTTTTTTTATTAAAAGAAAATAGAAAAAGGACAAGGAATTACGAATATCGTTGCTGTGAAAACATGCTATTACACGGTATTTTTTAATTTAACACGGTTTAAAAATAAAAATGAAATAAATTTACGCGGATTCCCATTTTGTGGATACAGGCAAATTTACTGTACTAAAATGCGTTAATATTTTCTAATTTATCCATGCAATCAGACATGTCTGCTAAAGGAATTTTTTATTTGATTTTCCAACTTTACATTAAAAAAAAATTTTAACGAACTAAGATAAGAGGTTATCCCAAAAAATGTATTATATTCTTTCAATTACATATTTATATTTTTTCTTAATTTTGTTAAATATTTTATGTATCCCTAAAAGAAGAAAATGTCAAAAACTGCAAAAACGAAAGTAAAACATAAAACCATTATTTTGGAAACCAAAATTTAAATTTTAAGTCGCCTTCGAAATGGACAAAACAAAAAGTTCGATATAAACGAAGCTACAGTAAAAATTTAAATTTCAATTAGGAAATTTGTGTTTTCTGGAACGAAAATATCTGTTAAATCTTAATCATACACTAGACATGCTACTAGAGAAAAAATGGAAAAAGATCTCATAACAAAATTGAATAACCTATTCTTTTTGTTTACAACATACATAGCTGTTTTACATAATTGTTTTTAGTTCCTGAACTTGTCATAAATGTCCTTGTATTTCGCTAATTTCAATAGGTTTAAGAGATAAGGAATCAATCACCTACTCGCAAAGAAAAACCATAGTTACGACATTATCACGACGGTCATATTATAGTTTATATAACAATATTTGGTTGTCAAAAGCAAGTAATAGTTATTTTTGTATCATTTCATCATATATTTTGTCACGATAATCAAGTATTTGTTTGAATTTTATCATTTGATGTTTACTTTTCGTAAAATTTTCACAATGGTTATCATTTAAAAATAGTATGATTTAAGAAAATTAATGCGACAAAAATAACATTATATTCAAAAGCATTAAAAATTACAAATAATCATTAAATAATATGTGAGACAACAGTATGATTACAAATTAATCAAGCTATGATTTGTTTTTAATAATAATTTGATTTCAACTGTTCGTCTTCTTGCTGAATAACTTTTTATTATTTTAAAAGTTTGAGATGTCAAAAAAATTTAAAAAAAATTTTGTAAAATTGAAGAAAATTTACAAATAAACGAGAAAATGTAAAAAAATATTGGTAAGTACAATCAATATGTGTATGTTACAGCAAAAGACAACAATTTGCCGTAAAAAAAGCAAAGATTGTCGCTCTCAACTGTAGTCATATATATGATTATTGAATGATACTTTAATTAAACATAATAATGATAACTGGTAACCATTATATGTTTTAACCATAATCATACAATTCAATCATAGTATGTTGCTCTTCGATTATGGTTACCACAACCATATTTTTTCTTTGCGTGTACCTTGAATACGATCAATGTCTTTTTTACACGTTTTTTTTTTTACAGAAATAGGTGTATTTAATATTTTTATATTTAATTTTCCATCTCTGGTATATATACATTTTGTTGCCCCAGAGAAAAGTGTTACCAGAAAAGTATTATCACCCTAATTCTGTCTTCATAATTGTCATCATCGTTAACAATCTTAAAGGGAATCGTAACAAGACACGACTTTTAAGCATGATGATTTTAAATATAATTTTATGATTCAAATGCAATATTAATTTATTAATATATTTTTAATTTACTAATTTTTAATTTTTAGTTTTTAACATAAAAAAACATATGTTTTTTAGAGCATTTAATCGTTATACTTCAAAGAATAACAGCTTTGCTTCAGAAATGGATCGAGCTGTAAAAGTAGGACTATCGATTGAATTTGATTATTTACTAAACCCGATGTCAAATCAGATTTAATTAATTCATTATTAATAAGACTTTAAGGGCTAACATTTATTAAACAAACCTAGTTGAACACTATTTACTACTTCTAGGCTAAATTGTCATGACCTCATTTCATTTAAGTTAATTTGTCAACATTTTTGCTCTAAATAAATTAGTTTTCTTGTTAATTTGATTATTTACTTTACATATAACAACTTGTTGTTGTTGCCATATGACTCTCGTACTCCACTGCAACATGTCCTAATAACTTAATCAAATTTAATACTTGTGTGTATGTGTGAGTGCATGTATAATTCTAATATTTCGTTTGCAAGTAAATGTATTATTATTATGATTATTAACAATTTATCATATTTTTCTTTTTTTCTAACAGACAAAGTAAACATTAATCAACATTGGCGTCCAATATTAATCAAGAGTGTAAAGTCAAATTAAGTGAAGTGGGGAAAAATTACAAGCGACATTAAGTAAACATCTACCAATTCAACCATCGGGCCTGCAAACACCAAAAGCAAAAGAAACTAAAAGAAATAGAAAACTATGCATAACAAATGTTACTTAAAGTAAGGAGTAAACAATAGAGACAATAAAGCTTGAAAAACAAAAGAAAAACTAAGTAAACTAAACCTAAATAAGAACATTTTAAAGGCTAAGGAAAACTGAAATACACTTGGAAACGAATAACCGAAAAGCACGTAGAAGAAAAACCATTTTGTGTTTTGGTTCGATCCCATAAGTATAAAAAAAAATATTGCACTGGCGGCTCATTTCCAACACAAGCATCAACAACACCACCACAATCAAACTTCTCAACAACACCAACATCATCACCATCAGCAACAACGTACTGGCACTGGTGGCAACGTTACAAACAGTCCAACAGTGCCCAGCGTCATTATGGAGGGGCCAGAGGTGACGTTTCTCTTTCAATTTGGCAGTTTACGTGATGCAGTTTCAGTAGCTGCCAATGCTCTAACATTGAAAACACTCAAGGATTTGGCATGTGAATTTATCAACACAAAGGTGAGTGTAGCAAAGAGCAGAGACATCATTATACATGTGATACATCCGTGAGTACATAAACAACCCCATAGTTGATGATGGAAATGTCAATGATAATACCATTTGATAATGACATAAACATTCAAGACATTATTAACGTTTAAGCAAATATTTGTAAAACTGTCTTCTGTGTGTTAAGTTTGCAAATACTCATACAAACTATAGTTTCCAGAAAAGCACAAAAAGTTAATTAGTATGTCAACTATTACCACCTTGTTGTGAGTTTTTTCCTTTTGAATTTTTATTAAAGGACGTAAGAACGTTTAACGTAGCTTTTATGCACAACGGGAAGTTTTTTCTTTATCAAATATTTACGATGAGCTTTCTCTTTAATGAATTTGTTACATAAATTTCCCTTTCTCTAAAACAATAAATAAATTTCTTCTTGTGTAGACTTTTGCTGAAGTTAAATAATAAAGTTGCTCAATGTATATCCGGTACATAAATGTTACATATAAGACTGTGGTTTATGCGGGAGCAATATTTATATTACATGTATATACCTGTGGTGTCATTTTGTAATTCCATTTGTAAATTCTACAATATTCATTTGCGATACCATCAACTATTTGTTTTCTGTTATTTGCGTAATGTCCGTCTGACCGTGTGTCTATTTAAATCTACTCTTTGGAGCCCCCATATATGGTATCCAGCTTTCAGAAGCATTTAAGAAAATCGTCAATAATCTGCTGCTATAAAAGCAAAAAAAAAAAAATACAAAAAAAAATATGTTAATAATAAAAAAAAATAATAAAAAAAATTACACAAAAAAAATAAAAAAAAATTTAAAAAAAAAATTTAAAAAAAAAATAAAAAAAATTTAAATAAATAATAAAAAATTTAAAATATAAATAATATATTAAATAAAATTATTTTGGCTCAGCTGGAATTCGATGCTACGTTTACTTTAACCAGTATGAATGTAGGTTGTTGTTGTAATTGTGAAAAAAACGAGGTGGTCGTGGTTTTTTGCTCACATCTCAGAAAGTTATGGGGCGATTGTGCTGAATTTCAATAGGCATTCATTCCTGGATATTTCCAAGAGATTGATACCATATAGAGATCTGAGGAACATAAAGTTACTTCTAAAAGTTGATTTCAACCAACACGCAGACAAACGGACAGACGGTCAATCGGCTTAATCGACTCCTCTATTCATAAGCTTTCAGAAAATATATACT
Source organism: Phyto melanocephala (assembly GCA_941918925.1). Taxonomy (NCBI): domain Eukaryota; kingdom Metazoa; phylum Arthropoda; class Insecta; order Diptera; family Rhinophoridae; genus Phyto; species Phyto melanocephala. The sequence goes on along the minus strand of OW799233.1, from coordinate 130,553,488 downwards.
TTATGGGGTCGAAAATGAAAATTGTAGAAATTACAAACGAAATGACAAAGTTATATATACCCTTGTGCACCACAGGTGAAGGGTATAAAAAATATTTTTTTAAAGTTCCTAAAGTTCCAAAATATAATTTCTCTTAAAATTTACAAGCGATATTCGAAAATTTGTTCAGTTGCAAGACAACCAAGAGACTCAATGTAGAGGTTTAATTAGCAGAATAGAACACATCATAAAAAAGTTTAAAATCCATAATGGACGCCAATCCAAAATGGCGTAAAAAAAAGTTGAAATGCATCAATCTTGTTTAAAAAATTTAACTCCTTCGACCCCCTCAATATAAGTATCAAATAAAACGGCTTGACTTGTGAATAAGATTCGAATATAGCTTTTTAAGTTAAGAAACAGCTAAGGTTTGTCATTCCGTGTGAAATTTCATTTCCGACCCCATAAAGTTTATATTTTCTGAAAGCTTATAATTAAAAGCTTTGTCAGTCTGTCCGTTTGTATGTTGCAATCAACTTTTTGAAGCCCCCCGATATCGCCTGGACCCGGGTGAGGTATTAAAATATCAGAAATATTTGGGAGTAGATTGGTATTGAAAATCAGAACATAAACAACTGGGATATGAGCAAAAAAACACGATAACCTCGTTTTTTCCACAACAACAACATACAGCACATACATACAAACAAACGTGGTATACTAAGCTGAGTCAAAATTTTTATTTTCTATATTTTTTATATCTGTATTGTTTTTTTATATCTTTTTTTAATTTTTTTATTTTTAAACATACATACGTAAACTCAATTTGTTATTTTACAATGGGATAATTTTATATATATATATGTATGTTTTTTTTATGTATGTACGTATTTCATATGAGATACAAACAATTGTTATTGTATGACTACACGTAGTGAAGGGTATATAAGATTCGGCACGGCCGAATATAGCACTCTTACTTGTTTTTTTTTTAATATAACCGAGGTTTTTATGGTCTGTTTTTTAGTCACTTAACTTTTCCAAAGATATCGGCTATCTGATACCATAAATAGGTAATTTTAACCGATATATTAACCGTGATATCTATGATATCTCAACGTGAGGCACACTTACTAGATCATGCCCGTCAAACCTTGGTAATGACAGAGTGTACTTCCAATACATAGTGTCAAGTAAAGGCACCAACTAGACCTCTAATTTGAGAGCGAGAGTGCTGCACAAGTATTCTCGTTTGACCGTGATACATTAACTGCCACGCTTGTCTTACTGTTTCACAGGTAACAGTCTCCTAAGATCATCTAGTCTGTGCGTAACTGTGTAATTCCTGCTTGGCTAGTGTCTTGCAGGATAGAAGTGGTTAGCCAGTGAATTTGCCACTCTAAGTATACCCTATCTCAGCCAGTTAACGCTCTTTTGATCACCGGTATTTCAGCCTGTAGAATGATACAGTAATCCAGTAGCCTAAAGAATATCTTTCTTTAAAAAAGGGGGATCAGGAATCCATCGATCCTCTTTCTCTAATTTTATGCGTCAGCTTAAGCCATCAGATAGCCACTCTCTTTTACGAGTAAAGTCGTTTCGGTGATCGATACACAGAATCTCCTGTCAAAGAAGGAAATTAATGAGAAGTAGTCTCTATATCCCGCAATATTGGAGATGTATTCCATTTTAGACGCATATTTGCAATAATAAGGTTTCAATGTATTAATAACTTGTAGTCTAATCACCGCCTGTTTAGCCATAAGATCCGCAGGTGGCTAGTTCAACATTGCAAATAATGGCTTTGGAATGGTTGACTAATTCCACCGTACCAAAACTCCGTACATAGTCCTTACCAGTCAGACAATGTCCCTTCAATCTATGCCCAAGATCTTTCCAATGGCCCTTGTACATAAATATATGGCTATAGATGCCTGAGGCATATATTAAGTATTTAAGTATTATGAAACCAAAATCAGTAATATATACTTCGCACTATCAGCTAAGCAGAGTTCCACGCCCCGTTGTCTCGGAACTGAAAAATTCGACACCTTGTATATCCTAATGAAAAGTACAAGGTCTGTAATGGTTGGGTTGACAGTTAAACCGCCATCGTTACTCCATTGACTTAGCAGTTCAGGGGCTGCTTCTTCTGCAGTATAAGCTTACTGTTGCCGGGTTTTATTTTATTAGCTAAATTGAGCCTCTTATCTTTTTTTCTTTATGTTTGTTTTTATTATCTTGTTCTTTTTCTTATTATTTTTTTTAATAATTGTCGTAAAGAATTTCAAAATTGATTTTTTAATTTTGAGTTAGTGCAAAACTATTTTGTCGTTTTGCAGTTTCGCACGGCAAAACCCGATGACGTGAATATCTCTATTATATTTTGTGTTATAAAAGTACAAACCGTCTTAAGGCAGTGTAGAAATGCATTTATAAACAGTCTTAGGGCAACAGAAGATATTTTAAAAAAATTATTTCAATTGAACAAAGTAAAGAATCTAATTAGTTCAGGATTAAGCGATTTTTTGTTTGTGGCTAGTAGCAACACTGCAATGGCTTAAAGGATTTTCAAACCATATTTTTTTTTGTGTAACCATTTTCTATTCGACCTCATAAAAATATATTTCCTTAATTGGTTCCTTATCGTATCTATTGAATCATACATAGAGGTACCACTTAATTTATTATTTTATATTTTTTTACTCTTTAATAATTAACTCAATTGATAGTGTTTTTTGTTTTAAATAATAACTTAAACAAGTAAGAGTGTTATATTCGGCCGTACCGAATCTTATATACCCTTCACAACGTGTAGTCATGCAATAACAATAGTTTGTGTCACCATTCATATCAAAATTAAAAACAAAATTTTTTTAAATATTATAAAAAAAATATAATAAAAATATAAATAATATATAAAATAAAAAAATTAAATTAATTTTTTTTTTGGCTCAGCTGGGATTCGATGCCACGTTTACTCTAACCAGTATATATGTATGTTGTTGTTGTAATTGTGAAAAAAACTAGGTGGTCGTGGTTTTTTGCTCATATCTCAGAAAGTTATGGGGCGATTGTACTGAATTTCAATAGCGATTCATTCTTGGATATTTCCAAGAGATTGATACCATACACAAATCTGAGGTTGCTTCTAAAAGTTGATTTCAACCAACACACGGACAGACGGCAGACGGCAGACGGACAGACGGTCAGGTCTTAATCGACTCCTCTATTCATTAGCTTTCAGAAAATATGTACTTTATGGGGTCGGATATAAAAATTGTAGAAATTACAAGCGGAATGACAAAGCTATATGTATATACCCTTGTGCTCCATAGGTGAAGAGTATAAAAAAGGAAAAAAACCAACGTGTTGTTTCTGTGTTCCAAACAAACTCATACAAAATCATAATTTCATGTCAAAAGTTCTTTCTTTGGTGTCGTAAATTGTGTTTTGCCATAGTTGCTGCTGCTCTTACTGTCACTGTTTCTATTTGTTGTGTTATCAGCATTTAACATTATTAGACAGTTGGTTGTACGTTGCTTAACTTGCTGAACTCACATGCATACACACACACACACACGTTTCAACAACATCCCACGAGAATTGATGGCATACAAACAACGCTCAACTCTTGTTCGAAGGAATGCAAAGAGTCTCTGAATTATATATAATCGCACATGGAATAAATGAGTTCTTTAAAAAGAATAAAAGAAGCAAAATGCTAACATTACTCAAACGTACATAATAGTACAGCGACCTTAAAGAAATATCGGGTGATTTATTAACTGCTTGGGATTTGAATTAAAAAAAAACTCCGAAAATTGGCAAAAGTAAATGAAATATTTATTTCGGGCGATAAATGAATGCCTCTCTTCTTTGTATAAGAATATTATATTTGAATGTTGCTCGACGTGGTAGTGCTTCCGTGAGCTTTAATTTTGGCATACTATTTCCAGCAATTTTTGACCAGTATTTCAACAATGGCAGCTATAATTTTGTCTTGCAGGGCTAAATCTCATCACAGTTTACGAAAGACTTTCTGTATCCCCACAAAAAAATAGAGTAGTTCATGATATTAGCGGTCAATATGCTGCTCAAATATATGTATGCAATTGATTTCTCACTTAACTCGCCTTTCAAAAGGTTAATGATATCAACCAAGGTACCTTAATCAATTAATTGTAACTATAAGGTTCTCAGTAGTCTTAAAGAAGTATGACCCACAAACCGCACCAAACAGTGCTTTTTTTAAGGGTCTTCGGCAGCTCTTGAACATCTTCTGACTGCTCTAGATACAAAATTCTGCATTTCTCTTGGGTGACGTATCCACTGACCCAAAAAATAACTTTGTCGCTGAAAATAATTAAACGTTAAACTTCTCAAAGGCCCGTTCACCAAACAAACGACAATGTAGTACTTCACCTGGCTTCAGTTCTTGCAACAATTGTAGATTGTAGGGTTTCATATCAAGTTCCTTACGTGAAATGTTCCAACTGATCGAACAACGCAATCTTCACATACGTGTTGGCTAAATAATGTTCAGTTAAGTAACACCGTTGCGAAATTTGATCACAACAGCTTGAATAGCCTGTTCAGTGGGTCTATAAAATTTACGTAATTCACAAAACACATTTCTCACACAGCATGAATCTTCTTATTAAAATTTAATGATTTGCAAACTTTTTGTTGATATAATCATTGTGAAATGGTAAAATCTACTAAGCATTTTTGGCATTGCCACATGTCAAGAATCTTGCTTTTCAACTAAAAAGTTTACATTAAATCCATAGATCAAAAAAATCACCCTTTAAGAATGCATAGATACTAACATAAATAAATAGCGGGACACTGGAGCTGTTAAATTTCTAATGCCAAATTATTCATGTGCATTTGACATCGATAATCCCAATTGATATAAACCACTCGGGTTGAATAAATTTACAAATGGGGTAATAGCAGCTTAATTTAACAGATTACACGAAGTAATAAAATTAAAAAAGATGAGGAATACGAAATTAATTGTGAATTTTTTTAATAAAAAAAAGAAAAAGAAACCTTGTCATCGAAAAGCACAATTTTATACAAAACTTTCAAGGCATACTCTTTTAAAAAATTTCATATGTTATCTTCTTTATACCCACCAGAGATCTGCAACGAACACTAATGAAGTAAGTCAACTTGAATCATTATTCATTATTTCGTTGATTTATACGCATTCAAACTTATTGAAGTCTTCACTACTTATACGCACTTTTAAATGAAATGTACTTACAGTACTCATATTCATCAACACATATGACTCAGTTGATTGCTATTGTCGTTTATGCAAAATAAAAAGACGACCAAAAGCACGTATGACTCGCGTACTCATTATGAAGTTGTGTGTTTTAACTAGGCTTGCCAGATAACAATTTGGCATTCACCATAATAACTGTGGATTGTGAAAAAAATAGACAATTTAAATTTATCAAAATAATACAAAAACAATAAGCAAAAATAAAGTGTTTGTCGGATGTCTGTTTAAGAGATTTTGTTTTTGCCTATTATCTTTCAAATTTAAGTGAGCACCTAAGAACGCAGTTTTTTAATTTGCTGCAAAAAATTTAAACATGAAAATGAAAAACACAAAATAACTGTTATTGTTTACCTCTTATTATAGAAGCCAACCAAAACTTAGCCTAAAGGCCATAATCAGTTGCATTTATTTAAAAATTAAATAGTGATACTTGCAAAAATTGTATATTACATTGTAACATTGCAAATCTTCTGGCGTCCGAAAAATATCTTGCACTCTCCCACCTGGCAACATTGTTTCTTCTTCATACAAATGAAAGCTGTTAATATGTTTGTTGTTGAGTCAACTTGCATCATTCTATGAAGATAAGTATTTTCTTAAATATATAAATCGAAGTGAGTAGTTTTGCAAATCATATAAGTATGTATGGGACGCTATAAATATAAGTGCGACGTAATACTTATGTTCATTGTGTGTTGTGCTTATAAATCAACGTTGTTGTGCGTATGCGTATGTCAGATCAGTTAAATTTCAATGATTTATACGCACTTATACTCAAATCTTATGACTCACTATGAATATTGAAAAAACGACTCAAAGCCGATCACTGTTACCCACCACCCAAAAAATGATATGGGGGTATATTCATTTTGTCTTTCCATTTACGACCCCATAAAGTATATATTTTCTGAGTCCTAGTTACATTTAAAGAAGATTTGGCTATGTCCGTTCGTCTGTCCGTCTGTTGAAATCACTATAGAGCTCGAACGGATAAACTTAGGGGGATCACATTTCGCCAGAATATTTCTAATACATAAGGTTTGTTGGGTGTTGAAAATGGGCTAAATCAGCATATTAGGAAGAGACTTTTAGCTTGTAATGTAAGAGTAGGTAAAAACAAAATGTCTTTCTTACATCGCATAAAATGCGATTGTGTCTAAAGGCATTAACGTATTGCAATTTCAAAACTCACTGTTTGAATACTTTAAAATCTAAGTGCCAAATGGAAAATGCAAATACAGCGACTACTTTTCGTGAGTTGATATGTTCTGAAACACAAACTAACTTGACGTGTTTATTCGAAAAGATATTAATATTGTAATAAAGAATTACGTACCTGTGTAAACGGTATATACTTTTGTATGAACTTATGTATCGGGTGGTCCATTGTGAGGTTTGATTTTCAATAGGCATTTTTTAGACAGGTCACATACATGTGACTCATATAAAACTACTACGTCATTTTTGTTCAATATCGTTTGGCCAGTCATCATGTAAAGGCTCACGCCACAACAGCGTTTCCAAATTATTTAACTGTATTACGAAAAACAGCTTTCTGTGAAAAATGTTTTTCATTTTCAAACCGTAAATCTCATAAATTGTTCGTTTACCCGATAATAAAAGATTTAATTTCACTTTTAAATTTATGTATATTATTTTACATTATTAATCTAACCTCAACATGAATCACCCGATATATGTTTAAATTTAATTTAAAGTTTTTCAAGATCTCTACACATATCTTTAAACACCACGTTAAAAATAAATACGTCTTGATATATTTAAATAATAAATTTATTTAAGTCAATACACCTTGAAGTTGATCGATCAAGACAAATTTACAAGGTAGTCTCGTCGCACTAGCTAATCAGGAAGCATAAGTCAAATGTTGTTGAATTCACCTTGATTTCTAGCAAAAACTAATAGATAAGAAATGAAAATATTTATGGCATAAAAACTATATTTAAAAAGTACTAATACTTTGAAGTTTTTACGTATTTCATCGGGAGTGCTACGAGCATATATTCATATTTTTTCGATCAGTAAATAGTGTTGAAATAAATAGACTCTGAAACTAGCTCACACAAATGTGCTACTACTTTTCTAAAAATATTTCATCAAATACAAATATAAAGTGTAATAGGTAATGTTATAGGATGATGATACGAAAATTCATACAAATCGATCTTATTTATTGGGATTTTGAAAAGAATACTGAATTTTTAGGGTCATATATATAATTTTCATATTACCTGATAACACTGACTTCGTATCACAAAAGAAAGCCTTCAATTTTAAAAGATCTAGACAAAGCTGTAGACGATTTATTTAATATACATACATATAAAAAAATTTTCGAATTTACAAGATTTTTCTAAAACTACTGGGTCGATATAAAAACTATTTAATAAAATTGATGATATATTCATCTGTTAATTATTACAACCAAGGGACATAAACAAGGCAAGGCTATTACGCTAGCTGAACGGGAATATTAATAGTAAAGAGTTGCCATTCACGGTTGCTAAAAGGCGCTTTAGTGCGCCCATTTTGACGTTGTTTGCTGCATTACACATATTTGGTCAATATTGGGTACCTGCGGTAAATTTACAATAAAATCCAATTTTTTTAACCGATTTTTCTGGTTTATAGTTTATGGTTTTTTTAAGACAAATAGCTCTTAGAAAAAAGTGCAAAATGTTGAATATTTGCTTTATACTTTTTTTCAATCCCATTTTTAAATTGAAAAATATTACGAATTTTGCACGAAAAAAAATTTTTTCCCATTAATTTCTGAATAATTCCAAAACGATAAGAGATAAAGAAAAATTCTATTCGACTAAAATAAATGCAATTTTGTTACACATTTTCTTGTGTTTTAGTTTTGAAAACCGGATGACTGGTTTTCAAGTTAGGATGAAGTATGTCTCCATACCTGACTAATTTAGGGGAAAAATTTTGCCACGCCCATAAAAAAAATTCCGATCTCATTAAAAACGGATTTAAATTCAGCGCATCAAAATCCTTATAGTCCTTATAGTTTTATTAAATGGAGGATTTTGCTGCTGAGCAGTGTAAAACCCTTTACACTTTTGTAAAAAGATAAACTGACCTAATCGTAATGTAATCTAAATATCCAATTTATTGTTATACACCATTTGGCTTTATTATTTTTGACACCATCTATGGTTTTAAATATATACACAGTTAACTGTATTCTACTAGTTAAGCCCTTTGATCCGATATCTGATATTGATGGGATTGAGAAAAAAATTACCCTCCATTTTGTTTAGGGCGCTATCTTGGATTTTAACTTTTTCATAGTTTACTGTATTCTACTGGTTAAGCCCTTTTATTTAGTACCAATATTGTAGAGATTGAAGGCCTATAAACCGTAATTACTACATTAAACCCATATATCCTCTATTTTATTTCAGAAGCCATCTTGAATTTAAATTTTTTTACAGTTACCAATATAGACGTGGTTAAAGGGAGTGTTTTTTTAAATACTGGATTTGATCCATATATAATTTTTTTTCGCCATTTTGTAGCATCGGCAATCATGGATTTAAAGCTTTTTTTGTTAGGAAAACCACATAAGAATTTGTTAGTTTTGAAAATATGGGCTGTCAATTGGAGCCACCAGCATGTCCAAAAGTTAATTAGGAGCTTGAGGAACTTGTTTTATTAAAAAAACAAATTTTCAATTAATTTTTGTCTTTAACTAAGCCTATTTGTGACCGAATTATCCAAAAACTGTTTACTTATAGCCTTAGAGACATATTGTATCTACAAATAGTAACAAATTTTAATTTGTGTGGTAAAAATGTGAAAAAAAACAGAGGAAGCCATGAGTATTGACTTATAAAGTTTTGTTGCGATTGTGCAGGTATTCAATACCCAAATATTTTCAAACATTAATACCACAGATAAGTCTGTTCAACCTGTGGAAGCAGACAAATCGACAAAAAACTTATACTTTATGAGGTCGAAATGCCACCTTGACACCACAGGTAAAAGGCATAAAAAATATTAATATGCCTGTAAAAAAATTTTGACATTCTCATAAGAAAACGAATAATGTCGAATTCGCCATTGCATATCTAATTAGATGTACCCTGACCTTGATTTAATATATTTGTGTCAAGGATAGGCAAATAAATGTTCGTTTTTGTATCGAAAGTTGTTTTATTTTTTTTTTTTTTTATTTAAACGCTTCATCATGAGTGCCACGAGTGTACATAAACATACACTTTTTTTTATCAAATAGTATTAAAATAATCACAAAAAAAATTTCATCCCAGGTATACAAATTAAATTCGACACAAAACATCGGCCCGAAAAGCTATTTGATGTAGCAAAACGACTTTCCTTGGCTACAATAAAGCAATTTTTTCGTAGTGCTTTTTAGCAGAAGGATAAATAAATCTTTACAATAATATTATTTTAACAAAAAATACACACTTTAGAACTCTTTAAATACAACTTTACTTATTTTTATTTGTTATTTATTATATTATTATTTTCAATATGATTTCAATAATATTAGACTTATGCTTCATGATCAGCTGGCGCGACGAGACTACCTTGTAAACTTGTCTTGATAAACTTCAGGGGTATCGACTGAAATGAATTTATTATTTACAAATATCAAAACGTATATATTAATAAGGTGGTATTGATAGCACAGCTGATTATTTTTGTTTAGTGTTCAAGATATTAAACTTTATAACTAAAATAATTAATCTCGTTCTACACTCCACCAATTGGGCTGTCAAACTTCGCAAATAAAACAAGTAAGAGCGCTATATTCGGCCGTGCCGAATCTTATATACCCTTCACAATGTGTAGTCATGCAATAAAAAAAATAAAAAAAAAATAAAAAAAAAAATTTAAAAAAAAAAATTTTAAAAAAAAAATTTTTTTTAAATAATTAAAATATATATGTATAATATAAAACAAAAAAAAAATAAAAAAAAATTAAAAAAAAAATAAAAAAATATTAAAAAAAAAATAATAAAAATATAAATAATATATTAAATAAAAATTAAAAAAAAAATTAAAAAAAATTTTTTTTGGCTCAGCTGGGATTCGATGCCATGTTTACTCTAACCAGTATACACGTTTGTATGTATGTATGTTGTTGTTGTAATGTTATTGTTGTTATTGTAGAAATTTCACACGGAATGACAAACCTATATATACCCTTTTTCACTGTGTGAAGGGTATAATAATTAAAATCGCTATATACGGCTATACCAAACGTTAATATACCTTACATTGCATACATTCCTACAAATGAATAAACATAACAAATATAATATAATAACATAACAAAAGCTTTTGTTGTTGTTCTTATAATATAACTAGAAAAGCCCGGCGCGCGTTGCTACGCCCTTTAATGAATAAAAACGCATTCCGAATTTTAATTGAATATCAAAAAGCTAAAACTTATAACTTTTTTTAATGAGCGTGGCACTGCCCACTTTTCTAATCACGAAACTATAGTCATGACAGCTCAATATGTGTGCAAAGTTTCAGAAAAATCGGTGAAGTTTAAGTAGCAGAAAATGATAACCTTTTTTATGGGCGCGACACTGTCCACTTTTCTAATCACGAATTATATAGTCATGAGAGCTCAATATGTGTGTGCAAAGTTTCAGAAAAATCGGTGAAGTTCAAGTAGCTAAAAATTATAACTTTTTTTTATGGGCGTGGCACGGCCCACTTTTCTAATCACGAAATTGTAAAGTCATGATAGCCTAATATGTGTGCAAAGTTTCAGAAAAATCGGGCAAGTGAAAGTGGCTAAAAATTATAACTAATTTTTTATGGGCGTGGCCCCGCCCACTTTTTACCACCCTTAAACACTCCCTGGAATGTGTACAACAACTTGCCAAGGTTTGAGTCCAATTGGTTTTACAGTTTCGGAGTCTATAGCTAACACACACAGACAGACAGATTTTCACTTTTATATATATATAGATTTCGTTGTTTCAATCATAATAAAAAAAAACAGAGGCATACGTTGATTTTTTCTCACATCTCAGCCGCTGATAAGTTAAAAATTGTAATTTTAAATACCAAGATTTTCGAAATCATTTCTAATAAATTGATACTACAAACGAGTCCGCAAGATACATTTTGACTTAAAACAATTGATTTCAACGCTCACACTGACGGATATAGCTAAATCAACTTTGCTGTCTATAAGGGTTTAGAATACATGTTTGTACTTTATGTGGTCGCAAATCAATACTGTAGAAATTACAAATGGAATGACTAACTTATATATCCCCTTCTACACTTTGGTGTGATGGGTATACTTATAACTGCACACAAGAATGGGTTTCTCAATTATTATCGCCTTGTAAGGAATTACTAAAAAATTTGCATATACGGACATACATATACTTATATTTATGACATTTTTGTAAATTTCTCTTTAAAAGAAAATTTAAATTTAGGCTAACTGTTTTATTAACTGTTTTTATACAAGTTTGAACCAAATTTTAAGTAATTTTCATAAATAAAATAATAAAGAAAACCTTTTATATTGTAATAAAATAGTATAATAAAGAAATACTATAATACACAAATTCCAGCATTGTAGAAATCATACTTAATTGTCATCCTATAACGTCCTTTCAACGTTAATCAACAACTTTCTTAAATGTCACATGTGTGACATTCAAAATACTGCAAAGTACATACATACATACACACCTACACACCTACACATTTACATACAAAGTAAATAAAATTGTATTTGCAATTAAAATTACTATTCACAATATATCGTCCTCATACAATAAATTGTATTCGAAATTAATTAAATAGAAACTAATGACTTTCGTAAAACAGAATGAGTTTTTTGGGTATAATTAAACAAGGGCACCACCACCTCAACAATCTATATATCTATAAAAAACAGAGTAAAGCAAATAACTAGCCCGAAATCGACATACTTGCTATTAGAAAACTGATTTTAATTGACCAGTGTAAAGTAGTAAAAATCAAATCAAATTATTTTCTTATCTCTAGTCCTTTTTATACACCACACTATTGCTACTAAAATGCAATCGTTATAAGACAAGCACATTAAATTTATTTGTTTAATGAATTAAAACTTATAGCCTTGTTATCTCAATACTTAATTATTCCTTAATGGTAGTTAAGAATATTCTACCGTTTAATATAATTTGTATAGGTAAACTGTATGTATTTAATAGGGAAAATGGAAGGATAATAAGTTAATTATTCCTTTAGTCATTAGCCATTAACAATAATTTAATGTTTTACTTTTCAGATACCCGACAGTGGTTTGACCTACCTCTCAGAGCGTATATTGTTATTTCGTCATGATTACAACAGTCCAAATGTTCTGCACATCATCAATTCCGTCGGCGATGTGGTTGACGAAACTTTGGTAGAAATTGTTCTCACAGCAAGTCGTAAGTAGTTCGATTAAAAAAAAAACACAGTTAATAAAATACAATAAAGCAAAAGTCATTGCAAACATACAACTAAAAAAAACTTTATTATGTATGTATATACTATTGTTTGGCTACAATTTACGAGGGTGGAGCAACTAACACAATGAAAAATTTTTTTTAATGGTTAAAATTTCTCAGTAGATGTTTTTTAAAGGGTTTGATAAAATTTCCAATAAAAAAAAATACATTTGAAATATTCAATTATATCTGATTTTACAATAATAAAACTTTATGCAGAGAAAATATAGGATTCGTCTTATTCTTATTTCAAATCTATATCTTAAAGTATGCCATTGTTAAGCCAAGGCTAGATTTCATACCCTATACCATAATGGATAGGCGTTTGCTCTGATATATGTAATGTACAGAAATACAAATAGTCCTCTGATCACTTTAAAGTTTATCGAATAACTTAGAATTAGCCTTAAATATGTGAACTCCGTCCGTCTTTCTGTCAATTAAAATATTGAAATATACAGATGTTTCGATTAAATTTGGAGTAAAAATTTTTGGTTCAAAAAGAGAGAACTCCCACTCAAATTAACACACTACCCAAACCCAGTCCTGCCATATTTGCAGATTTATCGGCATTTTGCCGATTTTTTGTCTCAAAAAAATGTTTACTTTGTTTTAGTATAATTTATTTAGTTTGGGCAACACTGAAACACTTGTAACATTAAAAAGAGACAACTGTTAATAAGTCAGCACTGCTTCTAAAAAAACTTAGATTTCTATAGAATTACTAGAAAAGCCCGGCGCGCGTTGCTTCGCCCCTTAATGAATAAAAATACATTCTGAATTTTAATTGAATATCAAGTGCAAAAAGCTAAAAATTATAATTTTTTTTAATGGGCGAGGCACTGCCAACTTTATGTGCGCAAACTTTCAGAATAATCGGTGAAGTTCAAGTAGCTGAAAATAATAACTTTTTTTATGGGCCTGACACTGCCACTTTTCTAATCAAGAAAATGTATACTCATGACAACTCAATATGTGTGCACAGTTTCATAAAAATCGATCTAGTGCAAGTAGCAAAAAATGATAACATATTTCTTATGGGCGTGGCACTGCCCACTTTTCTAATCACGAAATTGTATAATCATGAGAGCTCAATATGTGCGTGCAAAGTTTCAGAAAATTCGGTGAAGTTCAAGTAGCTGAAAATTATAACTTTTTTTATGGGCGTGGCACTGCCCACTTTTCTAATCACGAAATTGTAAAGTCATGACAGCTCGTTATGAGCGTAAAATTTTTAGAAAAAACTGTGAAGTTCAAGTAGCTGGAAATGATAACTTTTTTTATGGGCGTGGCACTGCCCACATTTCTTATCACGAAAGTGTAAAGTCATGACAGCTCAATATGTGTGCAAAGTTTCAGAAAAATTGGTAAAGTGCAAGAACCTCAAAATTATTACTTTTTTTTATGGGCATGGCCCTGCCCACTTTTTTAATCACCAAATTATATAGTAATGACAGCTGAATATGTGTGCAAAGTTTCAGAAAAATCGGTCCAGTGCAAGTACCTCAAGATTATAACTTTTTATGGGCGTGGCCCCGCCCACTTTTCTAATCACGAAATTATAAAGTCATGACAGCTCAATATGTGTGCAAAGTTTGCACGGGTGGTACCGCACAAATTAAAAGAGCTCTCCCTGTGGTAGTACTCAAGATATATGATGTTCAAAATTCACTTTGTATGGGAGCTACCACGCCCACTTATCCGATCCCGCCCATTTTGGCATGGCTACTCACATTAATAATAGAAGGCCTCACACAAATTTAAAAAGCTCTCCCTGTCATAGTTCTCAAGATATATGATATTAAAAATTCACTTTGTATCGCAGCTACCACGCCCACTTATGCGATCCTGCGCATTTTCGATACGGCTACAAATAGTAACAACATATGATGTCGCACGAATTTTCGAAGCTTTCCCTTTCATAGTAATCAAGATATATGATATTAAAAATTTACTTTGTATGGGATGTGCCACGCCCACTTCATTAAGGAATATAAAAAATAGTTATAAACCTATTCTTAGACCTATAGAATGTGTATGCAAAATTTCATTGAAATCCGTGCAGCCGTTTCGGAGGAGTTTGGTGACAAACACTGTGACACGTGAATTTATTATATATAGATATGCAGTGTTTGTATGTGTGTGTTGGGTTAGTACGCTGATAACGGCGCTGCCGTTATAACAGGCAAAAATAATTCAATTGTTCGCTAACTTAGCCTTTATGTAGAATAGTACAATTGGGCATTTTACAAAGTGTTCGAATTTAGTTTATTGTTTTATCTTCCTCCCAACATTATCAGTGAGGAAATGTAGTAAAAATTTAAAAAGTGCAGACCAATTCTTATCCATAAGGAGCACAAGAAGTAGGTAGTCATTAGTTCTAAGCTCACTAGTGGATTTTCAAATGACAAGCACCTTATATCTGTCTGCACAAAAGAGCAATGTTTATACCCCAGATAATTATTGTCACTAATGCATCATGAAGTCAATAGCAAATTGTATAGTAGTCGACATTTCTTTCAGATTAGTAATTATTTTTGTATTATTTTTTTTTACTTTTTATTATATAATTTTAGGTGAATTTATGTATATTTTCTGTCACTATCACATAACCTAAAGTAATAATTTTTTTTTTATTGAAAAAAAAATAGTTGATTAAAAATCTGCCTCTGTGTTGAGGTTTCTAACTTGAAAAACTTTTAATGACTTACAATCGAGTAATCCTTTTCAGCCTGATATAACCACCCTCGTATTGCGTAGTTCCTAATTATCTTGTTGTGTGCGTGTGCTTTTTGCTTTAAATATAAGCTAACTTTTTTCCATTTTCCTTTTTTTTTTTATTGTATTTCTTTTGTTTTAGCGATTCTGTATCCAACATCGGATATGCCAACATTAAAACCGCACAACCTAAATGTTCACTCATATAAGGCGCCGACATTCTGTGATTTCTGTGGTGAAATGCTATTTGGTTTAGTGCGTCAAGGTCTTAAATGTGATGGTAAGTAAAGCATGACGACACGCATACAAACATATGCGAAAGATTTAAAGCGAATGAAATCAATAATCAAATTTAAAATTTATTAAAAATTTTATAACACAAATCTTTTATAAAACAATTTGTTAAAAAAAATCTCTGATGAATTTAAAATATGATATTGTTAAAGCATTTTTAATTATCAATACATATTCAATTTATTCATATTATTCAACTTTTTCTTTCTCGTTCTTTTCTAGGCTGTAGCCAAAATTATCATAAACGTTGTGTGGTTAAAATACCCAATAATTGTAATCGTTCCAATGATTTAAATAATTCCTCTAAACGTTCCTCCATGCTGCAGCCCCCACGAAGTCCATCGGGCGGTTCGACACATTCACTGATTTCGAATGACGAACAGCAAGCCAAAACTGATTCGGGGAGTTCTCTGGTAAAACGGATGTCTGATCTTATGAGTGATAAATTAAGAATTACTTAAAAATAAATTAATGCTAGACACATTGTTTCAAATATAAAAGAATTGTTGGATTCATAAGCTGTGCTATCATATGATTAAATTGTCAAAAACTTTTAATCTATCAATATGTTTTTACAATTCACAACACAGTATTTTTAAACCATTTTGAAATTTTACAAAATTATCATATGATAATACGACATGGCGTTAAGTACTTTTCGAGTGCTCAAATTCGAACAATTATGGTGTTGGGTTTTTTTTATACATTTTAGTATATAATTAATATTTAACTCTATTAGTTTGTTCATTTTTTTTTTTACTTAATAATACGTCTTTAAGATCTGGTTTTTGATTTGAGAATTTATTTTTAAAATATGTACCTACATTGATTTTTAAATTAAATTCTTGAAAACGTACCTAATATATATTTACTTAAAAGTTTTTTTACCATTAACTCAATATTTGTAATAATTTTAATTTATATTTTTATCTAAATAAAATTTTTTTAATATTTCAACAAATAATTTATTGGTGTTCTTAATTTGTTTTTCTGTGCTGAAAATACTCAATTCTTAAACCAGATCTTGAAAAAAATAGAAAAATTATGAAAGTTGTTTAGTGTTAAATAAGACTTACTAGAAACAGTCTGTGGCACAATTATTTTGACACATTGTTCTCTTGTCTATTGGCGTTTTCTTATTTCATGTGATACCGTAAGATACCGTTACCTCCCTCAGCTTTGCCAAAAATAAATTGCACATCAACAGTTATAATTACGAAAAATATTTTGTCCATTGTTTTGTGCACTCTCAAACTACTGATAAGAATCAGAATAGGCAGTGACTTTTGCTTCGGCATAAGTAAAGGGTCCGCCATCTAACGTTTTTTTTCAACTAGTGCTTATTTCGTGAATGCTAACACTTAGCTCATGTCTGATTTGACAGATAATTAGTTTTATCCTTCCGCTGAACGAATATAGTTGTGTATACGCTTGAACAACGCTGGGAAATATTGCCACATTACTTTGGCCGATTTTGCCAAAAAAATCATATTTTCAGATGCAGCTCATTTTGATCTTGGCGGGTATGTAAACAAGCAAAATTGTCGCATTTGGGGCACAGAAAACCTGCACGCATACATTGAAAAGCCGATACACCCAAAACGAGTCACTGTTTGGTGCGGATTTTGGTCCAGAGGCATAATTGGGCCATTTTTCTTCGAAAATGAGCAAGGAGTGGCCGTAGTCAATTGCGATCGTTATCGGGCCATGTTGAACGAATTTTTGTTCACAAAAATTTAAGAGGAGAATATTGGCAACATTTGGTTTCAACAGGACGGCGCCACGTGCCACACAGCCGAAGCTACACTTTTTTCTTTTACAGCATTTTCAACAAAAAAAAAGTTATTTGGCGGACCCTTTATTTTAACATGTACTTCATATCAGTTTTCTGTGAGTGCTTTACAATTGAAGGTCAACTAAAATTGTTCTTATTAATTTGTATGTCTTTACTAATAATTTTGATTTATTAGTAATTTGAAAATATGGGAAAAACGGCTGCCTCAATAGTAGCAAAGTTCAATGCTGGCTTTAAGCTAATAGACATAGCTGACGAGTTCAATTTGTCGCGTCAAACTTTTTATTATTAAATAAACAAATTTATAAAACAAAAACGATGTATAAAATTTACCGTTATGCATCGCGAAAAGCAAAACAACTCTAAGGGTGCGAACATAGTGGCCGCTTGTTGCCGAGCCCAGACGACTGACGTTTATTGCGAGAACTTGGTTATGCAAGAAACAAGTTTGAATGTTCATAGTGGATGCGAGAGTCAGCACTGATATTTTATCTATTATTTGTGTTTTATGTATGTTTTCTATTTGTTTGTTTTTTTTTTTTTTTTTTGTTTTCTAAACGAAAATGCACTTTTATGATACCTTTTATTAAAAAAAACAAAAAAAACCTTTGGAAATTAGAATTTTTCGCAAATTAGAACTACCCCAGGAACAAAGTGGTTCTAATTTACGGGCGTCTACTGTAATTATGATTTGAGTTTTGTTTTGTTGAGAAAAAAAATTGAAATTGATTTTTAAAATTTTAGTTATTGACGTATTTTTTCAGTTATTCTTGAAATTTTTATTAAATTTTGTTTATAATTTTTTTTTTAATTTTTTTATAATTGTTATAATTTTATTTAATTTTTATAATTTATTTGAATTTTTTTTTTTTTTTTTTTTTTTTCGTTTAGTTTTTATTTTTAAATTTTTATTTTCTTCTAAATTTTTATAAATTTTTTAATTTTTTGATTGCATGTTGTATTTACTTTTTCTTAAATTTTTGTTTTTAATTTTTTTTCCAATGTTTTACGAACAAGTTGAAATCATAACAACATAACATAAACAATGTTTTCGGCGCTAAAATACGCTTTGGAAATGTTTTCTCGCATTCAATCAGCTTTTCGCTCTGACCAGCTCGGCGCCCACTACAACCTGTTCACGCTCTTCTGTATTAATTTGTATAGTACCAG
Source organism: Phyto melanocephala (assembly GCA_941918925.1). Classification (NCBI taxonomy): domain Eukaryota; kingdom Metazoa; phylum Arthropoda; class Insecta; order Diptera; family Rhinophoridae; genus Phyto; species Phyto melanocephala. The sequence continues at coordinate 130,534,719 of OW799233.1, read as the reverse complement.
TTTTCTCGCATTGGTTTTCGCAATAAGCGTCAGTCGACTCGGCTCGGCAACAAGCGGCCACTCTGTACGAAAATTTAAATCAATATAATAAGTCATACAGTATTTCAATTAGTGTACGGACAATTCGACGCCGTTTGAGAAAAGTATGTTTTAAGACTTAAATACCAAGAGATATTCCCTACATATCAAAACTAAACAAATTTAAGCGTTTAGCTTTTGCTAGAGCACATGTCCAAAAGCCAGTAGAGTTTTAGAGAAAAGTTCTTTGCACGGATGAAAGCTCATTCCAATACAATTCATCGATAAAGAAGATTCATGTAAGACTTTCACGATCAAATTTTAATTAAGCATTTTTAAAGTTAAAAAGAAAAAAATGTTTTTTTTTTTTTTTGTCAAAACAATTGTGCCGACGTCTGTAGGTTTAAGAATGCTCAGTGTTTGTCACCTAATCCTTTAACTATTAAATTAAAAATTGCACTCCTAAAACAGCCCTCGATGACTGAAGTCAGTTTTTCTTAAGGCAGAGATACTAACGTGAGATAATGGATAACTTATAATCCATTTTATTTTTTTTTCTTACTTTCAAATCCGAACTACCAATCGCACATTTTAACCAAAATCTTCATTAAATTTTTATTTAAAAGATATTATTTGAAGAATTTTCGTTTGTGATTAATGGTCAAATCTGTATTTTATATATAAAAGAATGACATGAATGTCTGACTGACTAATTCATCATCACACTGCCCAAACTCTAAAAATTAAAGACATGAACAATGGGTGCCTCTCCTAATGTATAGATCTGGAAATTCAAACTTTAAGCGGTAAAAAGAGTTAAATCGGTAATCTTATATCTGCTAATCGAAAAATTATACAAATTAACTTGAAAAGATATTACAGCCAACTCCAAAAATAAGCTGACAGGTGCCTCTTTTACTTTTTAATTTTAAATTCCTAAGGGACAAAAACTATGGGTACATTCGTAAATGCTTCAAATTTGTGCATTACTGCGCCAGTAATGCCAAATGTAGTTGCTGATGCACGATCAGCTGCTTAACAACTACGTAGAGTTTGCTTTTTTGAACGTTATGCAAAATATATAAAATGTTATCCAAAATAGTAATAGCAAATATTATTGAAAATATTGATGTTAAAAGCGTCAACTTTTTCTTAAATTGTAATAAAAAAATAAATAGGAACAAGATGAAACGACTTCTGATTATAAGAAATAAACCAAAAGTTAAAAGAAGGTTGATTCCTAAAATAAAAAAATAAAAATATAATAATAATAATAAAATATAATATAATAAAAAACAAAAACTTTCAACGAATTTAATTTAAAGAACTAATTGTTGTTTAATGCTACTTCTCATTGTATGTATACTCGATCACTATTGCATCAGAAACTTAACTGTTGTCATGTTTGCAGAAATTTGCAGCAGCACTGCCAGGTTGCATTAATGAACGTTGTACTTTTACTTTGCTTCAGTGATGCGCAACTGTTGCATTTACGAACGTACCCTATATTTTGGTGCTATTTTGGTAACCTATGTAACTTACAAACACATAAACCTAGAAAATTCAAATCGTTATCTCGCGAATAAATATTGGTAGAATTTGGTCAGTTTTTTTTTTAATTCCAATAAAAAGGGGGTAAAAGTTGTCCCTATTTTGGAACTAAAAAAAAATTAAAAATATATATTTAAACAGGACATTAATTGATAATTATTATCTTCTAACAGAATATTGCCATATACTTAAATGAAATTTTTGAAATTTTTTAAGGGAACTAAAAAGGTATCCAAAATGGAAAAACGCGGGAAAATATGTATTTGTCATACTGAACAAATTCGTATGAAATTTATAATAGGAGTTTTTCCAGACATACAAAATTATGTCAACACCAACGGGATACATAGAGAAAAAATCCGGAAAAACAGATTGGTAGTTTTTGGAACATATTTAATTTTATGCAAAAAATAGTATATCGATGGTCAGAGGCAGAAAGGTCGTAACTCGTATCTTTACGAAATTCAGTTTTTCAACACGAAAATTCAATTCATTAGTATCAAAAATAACAGCTTTAAAAGCATTTTTACAAAAGAAATTACATTATGATTATACAATTTATTACGTTTTTACTTTCTCCTGTAAAATTATAATTATTTGAGTTAGGGCCTTTCTACCTGTGATCAACGATATTTTTTTTACTTAAAATCATGTCTATTTAAATGTTTTACGGTTGATTAGTTATTTAAACATTTTAAACTTGGAACTAGTACCTTGTCATGAAGAACCAAAAAAAAGTACTTTTTCCCATTTTAATGGTACTTTTTGTACCATTTGTGAATCTAGAATTTTAAAATTAAGGACTTTTGACCCAAGATGAGGTTGCCAATGATTTGAAAAACCTTAAATTTTTTAAAGTTGAGATTGAAAATGATATTTTCGATCCAAAAGGTAGTTTTCTCTACTTTTATGGCACTTGTTTATTGTCTACATTTATGAATAAAGGTTTTCTATATTATGGACTATCGATACAAGTTGAAACTGAACAGATACTGGCCGACACAAAAAGTGCATTTTTATGTCACTTTTGTACTTTCTACATTGAAGACTGAAAATGTTATGGGCGTGTTTTTATGTATTTTAAAATGAAAATGTGCATTCTTACTGAGGCACCCTTTAATACGTACACTACGTCTTATATTTAGCTATAATAAAGCAGAAATTTGATACAACTCACGTTTTATTGTTAAAAAGCCTGGTGTTATATAAAACGATCTCTTAATGAATTACCTTATATTTGCCAAGTTTAAAAAAATGTACTAAGAAAAGTTGAAAACGTTAACAAAATGAAAATGTGTCTAGTTTTAAGGAATTTTAAGTTTTTTTTTTACCTAATCCATTCTTCTAAATCCTCGCCCTTCCAGAATGTGCCAATTTACCATAGAAGTCATCAACGTTCTTCCTCGGCCGGTAGCCGTAATGGTCAGCTGATACCTAATACTGGAATATGTGCCACCACATCTGCCTATCAGAATATACGCATACCCCATACCTTTATGGTGCACACCTATGGCATACCGACCGTGTGTCAATATTGTAGAAAACTTCTGAAAGGCCTTTTCAAGCAGGGTCTACAGTGCCGTGATTGCCAATATAATACACATAAGAAATGTATGGATAAAGTACCACAAGACTGTACCGGTGAGCGACAATTGAATAGTGCGGACTACAACGAAGTAACATTCACATCCACACATGCCAATAACAAGGATCGTGATAGTTTCTTTAAAGAGGAATTTGATGATAGTGATTTCGATGACAATACCACAAATGACTTTAGTAACACTAGATCTGCCTATGGCGGTAATAATATAATGAACGTTAAGCAGGGTCGTATGGGTAATGCAGTGAGCTCGAAGACCACTACGAATGCCCATAATTCACCTCCCGAATTGGTTAATGGCCTGGTGGCCAAAAACGACGAACGCTTGAAGCACAACAGAGACTCAAGATGTGTGACCGAGGGACAACCAGTAGATGGACAATCAGAACAATCAAGTTCTTCATCCTCACCCAGTGCCAATATACCCCTAATGCGTATCGTGCAATCAGTTAAACACACCAAGAAACGTGGTGGCCAAGCTATTAAAGAAGGTTGGCTGGTCCATTTCACTAGTCTGGATAACACTGTCAAACGTTATTTTTGGCGGTTGGATTCAAAGACCATTACACTGTTTGTATCGGAACAGGGTAGTAAATATCACAAAGAGATTCCTTTGGCCGATATTCAGGCCATAGAGACTAATAGCGATGTAAAAGCTGATAACAATTATTGTTTTAAGATCAGAACCGCCAATGTTACCTTCTATGCTGGTCAAGATCCCTTGGCAGGTGTACGAGAAGAGCAGGCTGTACGTTTACCGCCACCCGATAGTGGCATCGGCACTGATATTGCCAAAAGTTGGGAAACTTCAATCAAGCAGGCCTACATGCACGTCACCAATACACGTGAGTTTAAGATAAGTTTGGAAATTTATTTAATTTAAAACTATTGTTTGTTTTAGAATGTTGTGAGTCCGAGGATAATATCCAGGATATGGGTCAGTTATATCAAATATTTCCCGACGAAGTTTTAGGTTCCGGACAATTTGGTGTAGTTTATGGTGGTGTCCATAAGAAAACTAAACGAGAAGTGGCTATTAAGGTCATTGATAAATTAAGATTTCCAACGAAACAGGAGGCTCAATTAAAGAATGAAGTTGCCATACTGCAGGTGAGTCGTTTAGTTAAGAATTTTGTAAGCTGGTTACAATAAAGGTTTAAGAAATAGGATTATAGTAAAATGACTTTAAAATACTTCAAAAATATTAAAATGGAACTAAATATTTCAGCCAGATATCTATGGCTACATTATCAACTTTGGCCTAACTACACGAGGGAATCCAACGTAAAAGTGTCAGATCGATATTTCATGTTAGTGGGAAGTGCACTTTTATTCCTTCTTAAGAAGTTTTATTTTAACCATCGATACAATAAACGGCCCATAAAGATTATTTATGCTAAATCTTTAAATTTATTGCGAACTTTTTTATAAAATGTTAATATTAAAAACTTCTACATAATTCAAAGTTAAAGTCCGGCCTGTGATAGGTAAAGATCATTAGAGGTTCATTTACATTTATATCTGCTCTAAGTCATCAGTGTTCACGATAAATTTTTTTTAGTAGTTTTGACAATTAAAACATTCGTTGAGGAAATAAAGAGCGTTATTTTCTACTCCGAAAATAACTGTTTCTTGATTAAATCACGCCTCATAAAAGAATATCTGAATATGTCAGAAAACTTAAAATTTTTCATAAACTTTAATGACAAAATGACCCAACTCTGGAGTGCATTCCCAAATATTAACGAGGTTATAATATGGACAAAATTTTTTGCACTGGCTGCGTCAGTAAGTGATACCAATCACACAAACTAGAAACTAGAAAACTAGATTATATTATCTAAGTCAAATTTGACTAAAAATAACTTTTGGAAATGCAAATGTTTAAAGAAAATAGTACATTTATTTTTGGCTTAGGTTAATTTTAAAAATTGGGCCTTAATTATGCCCCTCTATATCTACGATATGCATACACGCCCAATCACCTCAACATAATTCCTACGGAATTTTAATTCGAATCCCAAAATCATACCAAGTTTGTCATAGTGTCTATGAAAAAGTTTTACGTAACTATTATGCCCATAATTTTAAATAAAAAAAATTTAAAGCCCCAAGCTGCACCAGATTCTATTATATTCGGCCATGCCAAATTCAGGGGCCAAATTACGGCATTCGATCACGAACGAAATTTTACTCAAACGACCGAGTTCGCTGTGCTTTAGAGATTATAATCAAAATTTTCAAATCTCGATCACAATCGAATGCTGTAATTTTCCCCTGATAATACCCTTCACCATCAGAAATATAGGTATAGTGACCTCAACAAAGCATAGTCTATTTAATATTATACGCCATGCTTTATTATTGCCGATGCAATCTTTGGTCATTGAATTTTTACATAGTTAACTGTATTCTACTAGTCAAGCCCTCTCAATCGATTACCATATAAATGGGGTTAAGCTAAATTTTGCGCCATTTTGTTAGGGAAGCCATCTTAGATTTGAAACTTTTTCAAAGTTTACTGCATCCTAATGGTCAAGCCCTTTGATACCAATATTTTTGGGGGTTGAATAGCAAAAAACCGTAATTATTTACTATATATTATCCCTATATCCACCATTTTATTTAGGATTCCATCTAGAATTTTGACTTTTTCATAGTTAGCTGTAACTTCTACTTCATTTGATATCAATATTGAGGGGGTTAAATAATAGATTTACCCAATATATAATTTTTTAGTAGCGGTCATCTTGGATTTTATTCTTTTCAAAGTTTATTAAGCTTGCTCAGCAAAATATAATAAATATAAAAAATCCGTTATTGACACCCCTTCAAAATGGTGTCCAATAAATGTATATATGGATCAGATCTTATATTTAAAAATTTACCCCCTTTTATCTCCTCAATATTGGTATTAAACGAAAGGGTTTGACTAGTAGTATACAGTAAATATATAAATATATGACGGATTTATATGTAGATCAAATTTATAAACTTAAAGTTATTAATTCAACGTTTCAAATGGAAAGGCTTAACAAGTAGAAAAAGTAAATTAAAATGACGTATAACAATAAATCTGAAATCTAGGCTACGCACAGTGGGGTTGAAAGCCTGTTTTTCATGGATCAATTCATATATTCACAACTATAAAGTGAGGCTCATTAAATTATATGTAAGTAGCTCCAATAAAATCTTTGTGGTATAGGAAGGGGGTACACGTACCCCCATACAAAATAATTATTATTTTAACAATATCTGCAGCACTACAATAGTGAGGAATAACAAATTTGATATGGGTAACTCCTAGCACAAACTGCATGTTCAAACGAAACCTTTTCGATATGATAGGGGTTGGAGTACTGGTATCCGCATATGAAGTTATTATTATTTTTACAATATTTACAGAATTGCAATAGAGTGATACATTAAATTTGATGTGGGTAACTCTTAGAAAAAACTTCATGCTTTAACAATATCTTGGAGGTGTAGAAGCTTGTTGATGCATAATTTAAATATATTTAATTGAAGCATAAAGAAATAAATTTAAGCTAGGACAAAATAAAAACTAAAGGGTGATTTTTAAGCTATTATCTTTTTGGCAAAACATGTCAAACTGTCAAACATCTTCAGTTTGGCCTATAATTTAATCAAGAATCGTCTTACAAACGAACAATGCTTGCAAATTATTGAATTTAATTATCAAAATGCGTGCTCTGTTAAGAAAGTTTATCGCGCGCTTCTTATCGAAAAATTGTGTTCAGCGACGAAGCTCATTTTTGGCTCAGTGGGTACGTTAATAAGCAGAATTGTCGATTTTAGAGTGAAGATCAGCCAGAAGCATTGCAAGAGCTACCAATGCATCCAGAAAAGTCACAGTTTGGTGCGGTTTATGGGCTGGTGGCATCATTGGACCGTACTTCTTAAAAGATGATGTGAATCGTAACGTAACTGTGAATGGTGAGCGCTACTGTGAGATGATATCCAACTTTTTTTTCCCCCAAAATGCAAGAGCTTGACTTGAATGACTTGAACGGTTTCAACAAGACGGTGCAACATGCTACACAGCACGCTTAACAATGGACATATTGGGAGGCGAGTTCGGTGAACATTTTATTTCATGTTCGGGACCGGTCAATTGGCAGCCCTGATCGTGCGATTTTACGCCTTTAGACTATTTTTTGTGGGGCTATGTTAAAGCTCATGTCTGTACACACATGCCCGCTTCAATTGACGCATTGGAAGACAACATTGAAGCATTTATTAATGAGATACTGGCAGAAATTTTGGAAAGAGTATGCTAAAATTGGACTAAGCGGATGGATCATTTGAGGCGCAGTCACGGTCAACATTTGCATGAAATAATCTTCAAACATTAAATTATTTGAACCGTACTATCGATTCAAATAAAGATTTCAAGCATTTTTCTGAATTTTATGTGTTTTTTTAACTTTCCTATAGCTCTTAAAAAATCAAGCTTTATATATGCGCATGTGCTCCCTAACTTCACGGTACTTGAACTTTGTTTTTCTGAGTCCGTGAAATTAACGCCTTTGGTCCCTATATGCTACGTTACGATATGGTAATTCTACCAATGTTCCAATGATGGTGAAAAATAACCCTCTTTCTTGTTTAAATTAATAATTGCCTTTCAAATTATTAACACCATAAAAATATTTGCTTCTTAATACCAACAATTTAATGTCACGTTCACCACATTTATTTTCAGAACATATCCCACTGTGGCGTTGTTAATCTCGAACGTATGTTCGAAACACCCGAGAGAATATTTGTGGTCATGGAAAAACTTAAAGGCGACATGTTGGAAATGATACTCTCACACGAACGGGGACGACTTAGTGAAAGAGTAACGAAGTTTCTCATCACACAAATTTTAATTGCTCTAAAGCATCTGCACAGCCAAAATGTTGTGCATTGTGATCTTAAGCCCGAAAATGTGTTGCTCTCATCAGATTCGGAATTTCCACAAGTGAAGTTGTGTGATTTTGGTTATGCACGCATTATAGGAGAGAAATCATTTAGGCGTTCAGTGGTGGGAACACCAGCCTATTTGGGTAAATCGAACGAAATTGTGATAGAACTTAGGGAATACGTGTGTTTAATAATGTGTTTTTTCCTCAGCTCCCGAAGTCTTGCGTAACAAAGGCTATAATCGTTCTTTGGATATGTGGAGTGTGGGCGTTATAATCTATGTAAGTCTGAGCGGTACATTCCCCTTCAATGAGGAGGAAGACATTAATGATCAGATACAAAATGCTGCGTTTATGTATCCGCCAAATCCCTGGAAAGAAATTTCATCAAATGGTAAGAATTTTTATCTTTTTCTAAAATAGTTTTAAAACCCTTTGATTATATATTTGTTTGCAATTTAGCCATCGATTTGATTAACAATTTGCTGCAAGTGAAACAACGAAAACGCTACACGGTCGACAAAAGTCTGCAGCATTACTGGTTGCAAGACAAGCAAACTTTTCGTGATTTACGCAATCTAGAAGCTCAAGTTGGTACACGTTATTTAACACATGAGGCTGATGATATGAGATGGGCTAGTACCGGTGATATGTGACCTGTTAATGGTGAAAGTACAAAGCAAGCAGAATCTAAAATAACAAACACCTCTTTACAACCACAACAAATCCCCGAAACACCACTACTGGAAGAGCAAGAACAACAACAGGATGTCCAACAAACGCTACCATCACCCAAAATGGAACAGACGGAATGTCGTAAATCCAGTCTACCACAATTAGATACAATAGAAACTTGTGGTTGTCGTAGTCTGCCCGGTAAGCCAAAAGTTGAAGCTATTGGTGATAAAGCTTTAAAATGGATGCGCTCTCATTTGTGCCGTCACATCAAGTGATCACATCTACTCTTTTTTTTAATTTAATTTATCTACAATTAGCTCTATTTGCTTAAGTGTGTAATGGAATGGGTGTCTCTGCCATTATAATTAAACATTCAAATACAAGATTAACAAAACAACGATTACAAAGTTTTATATAAATTAATAACTATTTTTTCTAAAAGCTCTTTTTAACATACATATGACTCATACAAATCTAATTGTATTGTATTTTTTGAAATCTCTACTACCTTGACTATCACTATCTCTATCTCTTTTTAACCATCTCTATGTCTTTATGTACAACGTAATCTCTCTCCCTCTCTCTGTCTATCTCTCAATAGTTTAACAAAGTACCTTAATTTATATTGAAAAAACAAAACAAGTTTTGTTTTTATTTATATGTATATAAATTGAACACATAAATTGCCTAATAACTTACATATAATTTATTGATAAGAAAGAATTATGTTTAAAAAACAACAATTTTTCGATTAAATAAATAAATAAAAAACAGCTTCAAACATTATTGTGCTATAAAGTATAAAAGAAATATGAATTTAAATAAAGAAGAATTTTCTTTATGAGCTGCATAAAGAAATTTGTTAATATTAATAAATTTAGTTATACTTATGCTATAAACACAATCAAGTCCACCGACCATCGACTACAAGATGTCAAAAATAGAATACATGCGTGCTTATGAGAATAATTCTTTTAGCCGCTACACGACTACCGACTATACGGCTACTTTTGTAGCCCGTAGCGAACTTAGGCTAATTTCTATTTTTCTTGGCTACAAAAAAGAGATTAGTGCTGCCAATACAATAAATGCATGAAATACATATGTCAAAACAGATGTTTATATTTTGTAGTTAGTGGTCGGTAGTCGTTAAAAGAAGTAAGTAAGTAGTTGGCGACTTGGTTATTTTTGTAGCCAGCTACTTTTGCAGTCGATAGTCGATGGTCGGTAGCCTTTGATTGTGTTTATAGCTTCAAGCTCTAAACACATAGATGCCAGCAGACTGTACAACTTAACGGCTTCAAATGCTGCCAACTTCAAATCCTGCTTTGAAGTCAGCTTCATAATTATTTTGAAGACAGCAACAACATTATAATTAGCTGATGTGTATTTTAGCAATACAAATTTTAGGGATGCCGCATATATATTTTATAATCAATAAAATTAAAGTTATTGATAAAAAAATGTAATAATATCACGAAAAACTATGAAAACACATACATTTATTTCTTTATTGTATTTCTGTAATGTTCTTTTATGTTTAATATCAAAAATAAGTTTTTCTTCTTTTTTTCCAATTTAATATATAATGGCAACACTATATTTGTTTCTTGCTGCCCGTCAAAATATAAAATAGCCTAAGTTGGCAGCAGCACCAAATGCTGTTGTGCAGTCGTGCTGCTGTGCTGCCGTCAAAATAATCGTTTTCATTTAAACACATGGATATTATTTTTGACATATTGCTGCTTGCGGTCTGCTGTCGTCTATGTGTTTAGAGCATTAAATAATTTCAAAAATATACACATACATACTTACATACATACTTATTAATGATCATGTTTACAATATACAAAAAAAAAATATAAAATACAATACTTACGAGTACTGAACATTACTTACATGAATATATTTCATATAAATATTTTTGAGCAACTAAAACGAATTAATGCAAATTTAAAAGGATCATTCTTATTGCTCATGAATATTTTCTGAAAAAAAATTATAAAAAAATGCAACCAATAAATCTTAAATAACAAATATGTATGAACATAGAAAAATTATATTTTTTAAAGGTCAAAAGGTCAAATGGTATGTATTAATTTTTAAACGAAGTTTTATATCAACTTTGTTTATAAGAAGTCTAATGGAACTACACGTTAGTTAAATACCTTTAATTATTAGCAGGATTGTAGCATCCAAAAGTCTAGAAGAGACTATTACACTGGTCTGCAAAAAAAAAAAGGTCCCTGAAAAACTCAACTCGTTAAATTCAAATCCGCATTCAGTTTCCGTGCGTATCAAGTACAGATTTTTGTATGTGCAAATCCGCTTTCAGTTTCCGTTGATATCACGTACGGATTTTTTATGTGCAGGCTTATATTTCCCCTAAACATGGCGACCACTCTAACTTATTTTAATATAACTCTTTAACGGCTTGATCGATTTGACTGATTAAAACACCAAAAGATGCGTGATAAAATTACCCCAGCAAAAAATTTTTAAAAAGGTAATCGAGTGTGGAATTAAGCATTTTTAAGAGAATCCCAACTTTATTACCAACTGAATTATTTTAACAAGGGGTGAGACTTTAACAATTAGTTCTTAATAATTGATTTGTTTATATATCAAATAATGAGTGATTTTTTTTTTATTTTAGGAAGTACTTCTATATTTCAATAAGGTAGTACTTCTCTAATTTTTAATGTAAATAAATCTTTTTTAGAACATAAGAAGTACTTCCAAATTCAAATATTATAACCTATTATAATTTTATTTCAGTAAGTACTTATTTTTTAAATTTTGTAATTAGTTTTTTCTCTTTGTTTATTAAATTTAAACACAAGTTATTTATCTAACATTTAATTTTTTTATTAAAAAAAGTTATAATAAAATAATTCATTAACTTATTAACTTATTAACTGGTTTCTGTTATTTGTAAATACTTTAAAATCATTTTATATAATGTAAAAAATATTTACATTCTATTCAGAGCTTTCCGACTCGTCCAAGATTTCCATCTTAAGCTTTAAACAAGTTTGCTTAAAATGTTAAAGCGAACATTGGCACTTAATATCTTTTCGCAATTCTCCTACAAAGGTTAGTTCAGTAGATATCTCAGTTGATCTTGCCACTAAAAAAGTGAAATACTTAGTAAATTTAAAAAGAAAGCTTAAAAGTTTTTAATTTTATTTAAAACCATGCTTACAAAAGAAAACGTTTATTGTTGCCTTGTAATTCATTAATTAATTAAGGTATAAATACCTTTAAATTAACCCAACATAATTTTTTCCATTTTCAACTGTTTCGCAGTTATCTAGAAATTGGTGGCGAAAATAATATTTTTAAGTAAAAAATAATTTTGTTTTTGTCTTCAAAAACTCGTAAAATATTTTACGTTTTTGTCCTTATTCGAAAAGCTACCCAGAAAGATCTAGGTAATGACTTGCTCATTATTAAACAACATACTTTGCAATGACTATTACATATCGTCTGTCCTACTTAGAAGTATTTTAGTAATGACTTTATTTATAATGTGATACGTAAGTAGTTATTTTCAGATATTTGCTTAGATACACACACAATACAATTTCTTATTGCGAAATTAGCTAAAACCCATTCAAATACATAACTTTTTATAATTCTCATTTAGTTTAACACTCTTAGGGTATAAGTAATAATGATTTTGACAACAGCGGCAAAGCATTTCATTAACAAACTGATGACTTATAGATATACACTGATTTTTAAATATTAAATTAACGTATCGCAGAATAATCAAACCGAATTTTCATCCGATCCGAAGATCCGAACGACTTCTGTAAGTTCATAATATAATTGAGTTGTTTAGATTATTAAGATCTGAAGTACTTATATGTTGCTATAAAAGTATGTACCTATTTAAATACCTATTTATAAGCGACCGTAATAAGTTCCTATTTGTAAGCAAGTGTGGTAAGTAATAATTCTAGTCCCTATTTGTAAGCGAGAGTGGTAAGTACTTGCATTCAATGACAATGTAAGTCACTGTTGGTAAAAGTGGCACAATTGTGCCTGTTGTAAATACTACTAAAAACTGCGGCTCCACGAAAAGCCCCCAAATGAAATAACGCCCAGGAAACAACCTCCAATGAAGTAAACCCCAAAAAATTGGAAATAACACCCAAAAACAGTGAATGAAATAACATCAAAAAAAAAATGACATAAACCCCAAAGCGAACACGAAACAACCCCCAATATTTGGGAGTTATTTCATATGAAATAACTCCCAATGATGAAAATGAAATAACCCCCAATGAAATAAACCCCATCAGCAACAAAAATGAAATTATGCCCAAAATTCATAAAAGAGTCATATTCATTAAGTCAATATGGACCAACAGCAAAATCGCAAATTTATTGATATAAATTGTGTGGAGGCCCGCATGCGTCTTCTTCATAATAAGGATATATGCAACTTCGAAAGTGTGCCAGCATTTAAAATCAATTTTTTTTTTGGTGAAAGAACATACAAAGCTCGTTTAATAGTGGCTACTTTTGGTTTTGTAAATGAACTAAGTCCAGTGTAGTAAATTTTCCTTATACGATGGAAGCAATATCAGATCAGCCACCAACGAGCTATCCTAAAACTTTACGAATGGCGACTCATGGGAGACGTTATTATAGTTGCAATATTGTAAAGAAGGCAGTAATTTTCTGTAATGGAGATGTGAGGAAGTATGGACAAAGAATTGTTTAATATTTCCAATATATTTATTTTTGAAACCCAACTACCAAAAAATTATTTTCATGTACATACATAAATAATAAACTTAATACATTATACGTAAGAAATGGTAAAAAAAACAAAATGGTTGCTCATAAAATCAAAATGGAGAAAATATACGTTGTATGTACAAATGCTGCCAGTTGGTTACACTTTATTATTTTGGACCTCCTTACTGCTTGGCAAAAGTGGAACCAACAACCGATTACTTTTGATTTAGGGAAAACAATCATTATTGCCGTCCGTAGACTTATTTCGTAGTCTGTCACGAAGGTCGCACCATCCAAATCTAGAACGTTTTCATTTATGTATTTAAAAAGATATTGTAATATATTCACAGGCTAAAAGTTTTCTTGTAAAAGGCCTATTTTTATATAATTTATTTAAAAGCACCCCCAAAACCAAAAGCTTTAAAAATGAAATAACCCCCGAATACAAAATGAAATATTACCCAAATTATACACGCTATGAAACAAGCCCCGTGGGTGTTATTTCATTGGTTATTATTTTATAATTTGAAAACCCCAAATGAGAAATGAAATAATTTCCAAAAAAAAATGAAACACGGCCCAAAAAAATTGGTAGTTATTTCATATGAAATAACACCCAAAAATGTATGAAAAAAATTTGGAGAATATTTCATTTTTCGTTTGGGCGTTATTTCATTGGGGGGCTTTTCGTGGAGCCAAAACTGCAACAATGACACAAAATTACCTTTTTAAAAGTATTAATTCAAAATTAATGACATCCTACATATTCAGAGTGGATTTAATCAGACGATTGCATAGGAAAGATAATTTTTAACTCTCCATTTTATACCTTTCATCAAATAAATGGTGAGGGTATATTCATTTTATCATTACGTTTGTAATACATCGAAATATCAATTTTATACCCCATAAAGTATATTTTTTCTGAGACCTGCTTTCATTTTATGACGATCTAGCTATGTCTGTCTACCTGTCCGCCTGTTTGTTTTTCATTCTCCAAAAACATACGCATGTATGTATTTAATAAATGATACTATTTATGTACATATATTTCTGTATAAATTTTTTAAATATTGAAGTCTGAAATTTTTTAGTATATATTAAATTTATCTTAATAAAATGTATTAATATAAAAAAAAAACTGAATTAATGGATTTAATTTTTTTAATAGACATGTTGTGTATATATTTGTTATGGCACTTTTTAATATATTTTGGCACCTTCTAGCTAAAATTTTGGCACAAGACTGAAATTCTCATATACCATCACTGATGTAAGTAGAGATGTACTGGGAATAAAATAAGTCATACATGCTAAAAATCCATGCACAATGTTGATTTTGTTCATAACTAAGTTCAGGTACCTACTTTGACAAATATTATGTCATACATTAATACACAACATACTTGCGTTTTGCAATTCAGCTACAAAATGCAATAACCATTCAAGTTCGCGGAAATATACAATAAATATATTTTTTTGTATTAATTAAGTCGGTTTGTAAAGGATTTCGAGTGTCGATAATTAATACGTAGTGGCGAACAATATTAAATCATCCAACGTCGTCTATAGAAGCATTTTATCATAAATATTTGGATTAAATCGTATCATGCTAATATAATACTCAATTACGCAAAAAAATACTAAACGGATTTAAATGATATTTTTTGCACAGTTAGATAACAACCTGAATTAATATATAAAGAGGCTTCCTTTCGCGCCGCTAACTACGCAGACACAGGCTAGTTAAAAATAAAACAAACATATTGACTAAATATTTATATGATATACATATGTATGTATTTAAAGAATTATAAAACATAATGGCAAAGTACATATACATATATTACACACGTATGTATAAAAAAAATAAAATTAAAGAAAAAACTCATAAATAATTTGTTTAAGCTTTCATGATATTTGTAATCCAATCAATGTAGGCACCAACCCTCGTATAAACTCCAGGCCAGCCCGGTAAACCACAGGGTTTTGGACCAAACGACACAACACCGGAGAGCACATAAACATCACGATTATCTAATCGTTCTTTAACAACCAAAGGACCACCAGAATCACCACTACACGAATCTACTCCCTGTTCACCACCAGCACACATTTGGGTGTCTTGCAAATATATTCTTGAGCTGCCATATTTCTGACGACATCTCTCAAAAGGCCAACCATCTACACCAGCCTTCAACTTCAGAGCACTAGTGACACCCTGTTCGGTCGTACCCCAACCAGTGACATCCATTTTAACACTGTCAAATGTTTTAGAGCGCAAATGCGACTGCACTGGCAAGCAAACGGGGCTGACAAAATCGGTGTATGTAATATAACGATCCAGACGTATTAAAGCAATATCATTCAAATTATCTTTCGATTGGGCATCATAGTAGGGATGATAAATGATCTCCTCGATGCCAACATCCAAGTGTGAGTCTGCACAGTCACGTTTGCCCGTTACGGCTATTTCACAATCGGGATTGGTGGAACGATCCCATTCGCCTAAGCGTATGCCCGAAACATTCCAGTTGGATGGTATACCACGTCCGGTAACGCAATGGGCAGCAGTTATCACATAACGATTGTTTATCAAAGCAGCTCCACAATGGTAGCCTCTATTGCCGCCGGCTAAAACCCAATGGGATTTTATAATAAATAACATTATATTCACAAATAAAAATACTTACGTTTAGCATATTCAATTAAAGCAACCCAAGGATATTCATCAATTTTTGTTACATTACCACCATAAATACGATTATCAAAGGAACGTCCGCACTGTCGAGTGTTTGGCAAAAGATTTGAATTATCTTCGGTTTGAGCAGGTGTTGGTACATTAAAACGACTTCCACCATCGTAACGACAACAAACTAAAACAGTTTTACCATTTCTACCGCATTGACTCAGTTGCAGATAACGTGTTTCTGTTTCAGATCTTTGGACATTTTTCAATATATTCAGGAGAGGAGGACATTGTTTGAGATCTATACATGTACCCTGTAAGCCATCCGGTGTACCACAACTGCCGTTGGGAAATATAACTGAAGTTGAAAATTAAAATTACTTAGTACTTTTATTATATTTATATCTATGAAGTTATAGCAAAAAGGTATTAAGTCTGAAACTGCAGTTTTTGTTTAATACCAAACAAAGTATGCATTTTTTTTAATTTAATGATTACAATTAGAAGCTTTTGTGATAGACTTAAGTTATTGATAACAAACGAAAGAAAAAGAAAAAAAAATTAAGTAAAAAACACATAAATATTCAAACAGTTATTTTGTGACTTAAGACCTTTTTGAATAATGTCAAAGATATATTTCTGAGGCAATAAGGAAAAACTGCAGGTTTTCAGGCAAGCGCTTTTAAATGTTTAAGTTGATTTTTAAAAATTGATTCCTTTTTGAATTAAAATTATTATATGAATTCTGCGCTGTACAAATTAAAGAAAATATTCTTGTCCATATATTTAGCTAAATTAAGTTATTATTCCAAATGATATTATTCTTTGAAAAAATACAGACAATAAATTTTTTTGCTGAACTTTTCGGAAAAGTTTTCCAAAATAGTTGAAAATTTGCCTGGATGTAGTTTCAAATTCCAGGATTGCAATGGTGTAATTATCTCAAATCTATTAGCTTATGTCGACTTAAGAAGTTTTACCATTTTGTCACAAATTTTATGAAATCTTCTACAAGTAGATATTTTGTTTTATATCAGCTCGTTTTCTGATCAGTTTTATTATAAAAAGTTAAAAGAGCAATACGTGCAAAAATGTTTATGTAAATATTAAATGTAAAAAAGAGCACCATAAGCAAGAAGTTGTAGTAAAATATTAAAAAAGATTTCCACAAAAATTAAAAATTATTTTACATAAATAGTTTCCTAAAAAGTTGCCCGTTTGTGGCATGTCCAAATAACAATATTTTAATTATAATTTTAGTGTTTGAATGGAAGCATGAATTGAGCTATTTACTATTGGGTTACGTAAACTCATTGATTTGTCTCGCTAAAGTCTTTGAAAGAAAATGCTTCAAAAATTTTACTACCAGAATGCGTTACTTCCAAGCCAGCAGCATCGCTCAAGATCATAATCAATACTAATGGCATAAAGCTATACTTTTTATGATGCTTGATGTATAAAATCCCAGTAACTTATATGTATATAAATAACCAAATTGATTTCTTGTAAAACAGTTTATACGCTCACATTATACAACCGATTTTAATAAAATCTAATTATAGTATTATATTCGGCCATGTCGAATCAAATAATATCCCTCACCATCATGAACATAAGTAAGTACAATGAACTTATAGTAGCTAGAGTTGCCAACACCGGCTTCCAAATAATTCGATAATATAATAATACTTTTGTCTATTTTTGAATTATTCAAGAAACTGGTTTCTATATCTGGACATATTCAACAACATCAAAGAGTTTAGTTCATTTATACACACATACATATGTGCTTGTCCATATAAACAACTTTTGCATTAAAATTTCTTAAACTCCCTTTAAAAATTACTTTTGTCTCAAGCACACTCGAGAATTACTAAACTTTTCCTTCATGGCATGTGCAGAGTGTATTTGGTTTTTACACTTCATAAATCATATATTTTCTGAAAGCTTATGACTAGGGGAGTAGATTGAGTAATGTTCGTCAGTCCATATGTTGGTTGAAATCAACTTTAAGAAACCCCAACATATTGCTCAGACCTGTATGTGCTATCAATCTTTTGAAAATATTCGGAAATGAATTGCTTTATAAATCCATCACAATCACCTCATAAGTTTCTAAGATGTAAGCAATTAAACACGACTCCCTTTTTTCATATTCTTACCACAAAAATTAATATTGTTCACCCCTAGCATAATTTATATGACATGTGTACAGGGATATTTGCAAAAAGAAAATTAGACAAATCGGTAACTAATCGGCAAAGTTATAGGCAGAAGTAATTTTTAAAAATATAAATATATTTTGTTTTGATATAAAGTTGATCCAGCTCCTAAATAATTTTCAGACACGGTAGTGAGACGAAATTGCAAGCACGTAATTATTTCTAAGAATAGCTTACAAATCGGCTTAAAACTAACTGAGATATAAAAACCAAAATACAACTGCTTCGGTGTTTTTCATACGATTTACAAATGAAAATCAATTTTTTCAGCTTCTAGACAACCGAGAGTCGAAATGGGTATTAAATGAAGGACTTGACTAGTAGAATATAATACACTGATAATTAGTAAAGAGTTTTGGACAAATCGGTCAATAATCGCCAAAGTTATAGGCTAGCATTATTTGGTAATATATATATTCATTTTGTCATTCCGTTTGTAACACATCGAAATATCCATTTTAGACCCCATAAAGTATATATATTCTGAATCAGGGTTTGATTTGATGACGATCTAGCTATGTCCGTCCGTCTGTTGAAAGCACGATAGAGGTCGCACCGAAAAAGCTAGGGGGCTCAAATTTTGCCAGAATCTTTCTTATAGACAAGGTTTGTTTGGTATTGAAAATGGGCTAAATCGGAATATTAGGAAGAGAGTTATAGCTCGAAAAGCAAGAGTAGGTCGAAAAAACCGTGTCCTTCAAACATCGAATAAAATGGAATTGTGTCCAAACGCATTAACGTAGACTCATGAAACTTCGAATATATATTTTCTAAGTAAAAAAAAATTTTTTCCCTGAAAATTGTTTAAATCTATGCATTAGGAGAGGAGTTATTGGTCAAAATGTACGAAAATTTATACCGCACAGTGTATTTTTCGGTATATTTAAAAACAAAAACGTCATAAAAGCAACAAAATTGGATGTACGACTCTGAAATTTTGCACACTATGCTTTTTGGTGAGACGCTTTTTTGTAACGGAAAATCAATGTGCCACGCCCACTTTTACGCCCACCTCCCATATAACGTTTTACCAAAAATTCATATAATTTCTCTATTAATAAAGATTTTGGAATAATAAAGGGCTATATTGAAACACCTAAGTTGTGCTCATTCGCAAAAATAACTTTGACACGCCTACTATAACGCCCACTTCTTACGTTATCTACCGTTAATGAAATTTAAAAGCTCATAAAACCGCCAAAATTAGAGGTATGATGATAAAATTTGCTAGGTATATCCCCCTAGGCAGTGTCATTACTGTGCCAGAAAAACTAAGGTGGCACGCCCACTTTTACGCCCACCTCCCATATAACGTTTTACCTAAAATTCATATAATTTCTCTATTAATAAGGATTTTGGAATAATAAAGGGCTATATTGAAACACCTAAGTTGTGCTCATTCGAAAAAAATAATTTTGACACGCCTACTATAATGCCCACTTTT
Organism: Phyto melanocephala; assembly: GCA_941918925.1. Taxonomy (NCBI): domain Eukaryota; kingdom Metazoa; phylum Arthropoda; class Insecta; order Diptera; family Rhinophoridae; genus Phyto; species Phyto melanocephala. The sequence continues at coordinate 130,514,834 of OW799233.1, read as the reverse complement.
CACGTTAACTACCGTTAATGAAATTTAAAAGCTCATAAAACCGCCAAAATTAGAGTTATGATGATCAAATTTTCTACGTATATCCTTCTAGGCAATGTCATAACACTGCCAGAAAATTAAGGTTCCACGCCCACTTTTACGCCCACCTCCCATATAACGGTTTATCTTAAATTCACGTAATTTCTCTATTGACAAAGTTTTTGGGAAAATAAAGAACTATATTGAAATATCTAAGTTGTATTTATTAGCAGAAGCTTTATTGACATGCCTACTTTAACGCCCACTTTTACTGAAAGACTAAATTTACGAAAACATTTTACTATCATATCGAAGTTATTAAGGGTGATTAAATTTTAAGGGCCGATGTTGATTTTTAATAAAACACAAATTATTTAAGAAATTGTTATCATTTCTTTTTATAATGATAATATTTGTATGGTTCAATTATGTATTTAATAAAATATTGGCCAAATGGCCCCCCCATCATTGGCGCCACTACTCTATCTGATGGTCCAAATTTTCAATGACAATGTTGATGTTCAATTGTTGGGCATGATAATGAGTCGGGGTTGACTGCTCTTTTGCCACACTATCGCGAAAAACAGGTATGGTTCCCATTCAACGAACTAAGAAGGCATTCACAGATTTTCTAACATTTTATACAAACCTGTTTTGCAGAAATTTAAATATTTTTTACAATTCTCCCGATTGTGGACGAATTTGAACGATTATGTTGATCAAAAGAATTACGAAGTGCACAAAATGCATTTTGATTTGAACGCCCATTTTTATAAAAAACCTGAATAACTTTAAAGCGTTGCTCATTTGCGTATCTTTCCACGGATCAAATTGAGTAAGTTTGAGATAGAGAAATATCAAGTGAAATGCAGAAAACAAATTTAAAGACTAGGTGTAGTGCACCTTCAACATGGGCCCTTAAATTTTAACCACCCTCTACAAAGAAAGTGATTCATATTTTATTATAAAGAGATTATTCCATAGCGATTAAGAAAATAATAAATATTGTGCTTTTAATGAACACAAAATTGGTGGTGGGTATAAAAGATTCGGCACAGCCGAATATAGTGCTCTTACTTGTTTAATATGCTATAGACTTTAATTTATAAGCTGTAATCTCAAAATTTTTTTCTGGGAAAAACGAACAAATCGGTTTGAAGCTGACTGAGATATAAATTTACAAACGAATATCAAATTTTTTTCAGCTGCCAGACAACCAAGAGTGACAAATGAAAGGCGTTAACTAGCAGAATATAATACACTGATAAAAAATTTACAATTTGTTATGTCTGCCACAGTTGAAGGGTATAAAAATAAAACAAACATATTGACATTTTTCATAAACTTATGTACTTAAAGAAAAAATAAACATAATGGCAAATTACATACATAAGAGTATCTATAAATGTGTAAAAGTTAAGTACAAAAATAACATATAAAATATTTATTTAAGCTCTTATTGCGGTTATAATCCAGTCAATGTAGGCACCAACCCTCGTATAAACTCCAGGCCAACCTGGTAAGCCACAAGGCTTTGGGCCAAACGATATAATACCAGACAGCACATAAACATCACGATTATCTAATCGTTCTATAACAACCAAAGGACCACCAGAATCACCACGACATGAATCAATCCCCTCCTCACCACCAGCACACATTTGTGTTTCTTGCAAATATACTCTCATGGTGCCATATTTCTGACGACATTTCTCAAAAGGCCAACCATCTACACCAGCCTTCAACTTGACAGCACTAGCGACACCCTCTTCGGTCGTACCCCAACCAGTGATATCCATTTTAACATTGTCAAATGTTTTAGAGCGCAAATGGGACTGGACTGGCAAGCAAACGGGACTAATAAAATCGGTGAATGTAATATAGCGATCCAGACGTATTAGAGCAACATCATGTATTCTATGTATAGATTGGGCATCATAGTAGGGATGATTAATGATATCTTCGATGCCAACATCCAAATGTGAATCTGCACAATCACTTTTGCCCGTTACGGATATTTCACAATCGGGATTGGTGGAACGATCCCATTCACCTAAACGTATGCCAGAAACACGCCACTCGGCACGTGTAAAGCAATGGGCAGCGGATATCACATAACGATTGTTAATCAATGTAGCTCCACAAAGGTGGTCTCTTGTACCGTCAACTAAAACCCAATTTGATTTCAAATTAAATTAGTATGAGTATTTCTTGCAGAACTTTACAATATGCATAAAAACACTTACTGTTAGTATATTCAATTAAAGCAGCCCAGGGGTATTCATCAATTTTTGTTGCATTACCACCAGAAATACGATTATCAAAGGACACGCCACACTGTCGGGTATTTGGCAAAAGATGTGAATTATCTTCAGTTTGAGCAGGTGTTGGTACATTAAAACGACTTCCACCAACGTAACGACAGCAAACTAAAACAGTTTTACCATTTCTACCGCATTGACTCAGTTGCAGATAATGTGTTTCAATTTCAGGTCTTTGGACATTTGTCAATATGTTCAAGAGAGGAGGACATTGTTTGATATCTATACATGTACCCTGTAAACCATCCGGGGTAACACAACTTCCGTCGAAAAATACAACTGTAGTTAAAAATTGCAATCACTTAGTACTTGTATTAGATGTGTATCTTTGAAGATAGGCAAAAAGGTATTTAGTCAGTAACTACATTTTTTATTTAATACCAAAAAATATGCAATTTTTTTAGTATGACTTGAAGAGCAAATAATTACAATAAGAAGCAGTTATGTTAAACTTCAGTTAAATATTGATACCAAACCAAACTTCGATTTATTATACTCTTTTTTTGTGGTGCTTTGTCACTACATTTGCAATTCCCATAATATTAATTTCCCTAAAGCATATATTTTCTGAAAGCCTTTTTTAGAAGCCCATGTTGCATAGATCTGTACGTGGTATAAATTTTTGGAAAATATTGAGAAATTATTCGGTATTTAAATTCAGCACAATCTCTATATTAGTTTCTTAGATATGAGTAAATAAACACGACTGCTTCTGTCTTTCCCCATATTTATATCACAAAAGAAGCCAATTATTGGTCCGACAAAATCCTACCTTTAAATAATAGCAAGTTATAATAATTGCCGAAAATAGACTGTGCGAGGTAAATTTTCAAGCATTTTGATCTCTAACTGCTTTCGTAAAATACGGATTTGAGCAATTTTCAGGAAAACATAGTTTTTTTACTCAATTAATATACTTGTGAAATTTAATATTTGATTTTTATATTCAATGTCCGAAAGTAATTAAAAGCTGTTCCTATTTCACTGATTTTGCTTATTTTCAATACCAAAAAATTCTGATATATTAGAAATATTCTGGCAAATTTTAATTTCATCCCCCCTAACAGACAGACGGCACGACGTAACTAGATCTTCCTAAAATAAAACCAGGACTCAGAAAATATATACTTTATGAGGTCGTAAATATTTTATTTGAACTGTTACAAACGGAATGACAAAATGAATATACCCCCAACATTTTTTGACGGTGAGTACAAAATTTAAATTCTATTATACTCACGTCGTCATTAAAAGCCATGAAAACAAAACTACACGCAAAGAAAAACCATGGTTACGACATGATCACGACGGTCATATTATAGTCTCTATAACAATATTTGGTTGTCGTAAGCAAGTAATAGTTATTTTTGTTTCATTTCATCATATATTTTGTCACGATAATCAAGCATTTGTTTGAATTGTATCATTTAATGTTTACTTTTCGTAAAAATTTCAAAATGGTTATCATTTAAAAATAGTATGATTTAAAAAAAAATAACTCGACAAAAATAACATATTCAAAAAGATAAAAAATTACAAATAATCATTAAATAATAAGTGAGACAACAGTATGATTACAAATTAATCAAGCTATGATTTTTTTTAATAATAATTTGATTTCAACTGTTCTTCTTCTTGTTAAATAAATTTTTATTATTTTAAAAGTTTTAGATTTCAAAAAATTAACAAAAATTTTGAAAAATTAAAGAAAATTTACAAAAAAACGAGAAAATGTAAAAAAAATATTGGTATAAAAATTGCAATTAGATTAGTAAGTACAATCAATGCGTTCCAGCAAAAGACAATAATTTGCCGTGAAAAAGCAAATATTGTCGATTTCAATTGTAGTCATATATATGATTATTGAATGAAACTTAAATTAAACATAATAATCCATATAAACATAATCATACAATTCAATCATAATATGTTGCTCTTCGATTATGATTACCACAACCATGTTTTTTCTTTGCGTGTAAGAACTTAAAAGCATTATCTATACTTTTAATAAGATTTAACAAGAAATAGAATTGCACTTACAATAATTTACTATTAATATGCACTAACAACTACTACTTTTTCGTTTTTATATATATTTTTTTTATATTATAAATAAAGAAGAAGATTCACAACTGCGATCAAATCTTTTAATGCAAAAAGCGTATCGTCGCCATTTTAACGTCAGAATTTTGCCCTCTGAAGCAATGATTAGTTGCTTAGTTAATCGTCACCACCTTCATGCCACAAACCGATAGACCAGCATAGCGGAAAATATTAAACGCGTAGAGCAAAGTGTTAACGAAATACCAGAAACATCTATCACAAGGCGTTCTGCTCAGCTATGTATGTTTTAAACGTCACTGTGGCGCATTTGAAAAAGAGATTCATTGTTATTCTCACATAAACTGCAGTTGGTGCAAGAATCAAAACCTGCAGATCATCGGCAACGTCTAAATTTTTTATTATAAGTGATGAAGCTCATTTCCATTTAAATGGCTTTCTTAATAAGCAGAATGGTAGGGTATGAAGCTCTAAACATTAATTGATCAGCACTCTTTGATCAGAATGTCTGAGTGTTGGATGTAAATATCATCAACTTAACTCACAAGTTCATATGAAATTGATTATGTAAATTAAACTTCACATACAAATCCAAATTTTCACTCACTACAACAAAAATATGAATGAAGATAAAACCGTAGCTGGTTTCGAAAATGCATTCCACTAGGCTGGTGTCGGGATAAAACTTACTTTTCCAGTATATTCTTTCATTATCACAAATAAAAATTGATTTCTTCATATAAAAAATGAGAAATTTAGTATTAAAATGAACTTGAGCCAGAATAGAAATAAAGTCTTTAAGAAAATTTTTGAACCGAAGTACTGCTCTTGAAAACGGAATATTTTGTGTTAGCAGGATAGAGACAGTGCCCACACTGCCTGAGATACAATTTCACTTTTAAAACAAATTTTAGGAAATTCTAAAATTATTTGGCCTGCGCGTTTGTAAGATTTATCAGCAGCCGACTATTTCCTTTGAGGTTATTTAAAGAATATGTGAACAATCCCAAAACACTTCTTGAATTTAAAGCCTACACTGCTATAGTAGTTCTATCACTACAACCACAAATTTTGAAAGATATTATGGAAAATACTCTTAAAAGAGCTTATCATTACAAAGTTGAAAACGAGGGTGACATTATTTGCAATACTTAATGTAAAAAAAATTCTATTTTGTATATTTTATAATCTGAAAAAAAAAAATATAAAAACAAAAAACTTATTAAACTTTTTAAGCACATGGTGACTTTTTTTGACCTTGTATTCGGAAATACAATACAAGACTATTATTTGGACCATCAATGTAAACTGGGTTCCTCCATTTATTTTGTTTAACATTGTCACGTTTATATCTCACTATTTATTTTGTTAAACATTGTCACGTTTATATTTTTTATAAACGTTTGTTTATTTTGTTTATATATACCCGGGATTCTTTTAATTGCAAATAGTAATCAGCACTCTGAAAATTAAGGTTATAAAAATTATTTTATTCAAAGCACAAGCAAATATTACAATAGCTTACCAGATAAGAAATGTTCAAGAAAAACAAATTCCAGAAATATTTTTTTTTTAAATTACTGTATTCAAAAGGTGTCATAAATACAAATGTTCTAAAATAATAACGTAAAAAATATGACTGTTGTGAACAGTTTTTATTTGATAAGCAACAATAATTTTTCTGTAACTATTCTAAAACCCTAGAACATTATGACAATTACGACATGTTAGGACACCTTGTAAATACAGCAAATATCCCGAAAGTATGTTACAATATGTAAAGCTATAAAATGAAATCTTAATTAGACTAAATTAAATAACACAAATGCAAATAGGAATAAAAATCTAAATAAAATGAATATAAATTAAACTAATGACATTAAAATCGAATGAAACTAATTCTGTAACAATATTATTGGTAATGCTCTAAATCGTCATGACCAACTGGAGCTAAATAATGGACCATGTCAAGCGTAATTACGTTGAATGTTGGAAGGATATTATTTTAAATTTCTATTTTCAAAAGCAATTTATAATGAAATAAAATGAGATGAAATGAAATTTTCATAAAATAAATAAATAGACTTTTCTGATTTTTATAAACAATATTTTGCCAAGACCAATACCTTATAAAATGTTTACAAAAAAATACTGTGTAGAAACAATCTGCTTAAAATATATTTTTTTTACTTAAATTAATTTAATACTTAAAACTTTTGTTAACAAAAAAAATTCTTAGAATTCAAACGCACTATAATGCTAATGTGTTAAACTACTTTGTTTTAAACAAGATTAAAAATTATGCAAAACACTTTGCACTTCACTGTCAGTTTTAAGAGAAGAGAACAGCAGAGCACAAGTATCTAAGCACGAGAAAACGTGATTGAACATTTTTAATAAAACTGGAAAATAATAACAATAAAAAAAATTGATGCGATAAAGAAGATGATGATGATGTGTTAAGAAATCAAATAGTCGTTTTAAAAGACCAGGGATGGGAAACAGAAAACTTCAAACGCTACAAATTACAAATGTACATGTTACGCAAACATTTTTTAATCTACTTAAAACCGAAATGATGGGTTGAGTTTATAGAAAAAAAATATTTTAGTAACTTTGCAGTTATTTATTAAATTAGTTTTTATTAAAAATATAAAAAGTTATGAAACATACATATGTACATACATGTTTAATTTTATACTTAACAATGAAACAATTTCTATTAATCAGTTCTTATGTCGTATATTAGAAAAACGTTCTCCTTTTGTAAAACTGTAAAATGATCATTTTTGGTGAGTCTTGTCATATGGTGCTACCATACCTTTACTGTACAAAAACCTTTCATTTCACATTTTCACGGAACAAGAATAGACCCTATGGACATATTCTTAGCACGTTTTCCTAATATACGCCTAAAACTGGGTTTTTGTCAGCAGTCCACAATTTGTTCACTAAAGAAAAAAAATTTTTCTGCTGGAAAATTCATATTTATGTTTTCCATAAGCTCTTCGTTAATATTAGAGCCACTATCTATCAATTTCACCATTTATATTATGGACCGTAAATGAAGGAAACTATGACATTATTTCTGAGCCAAATTATCGTTTGCAATTTTAATTGCTAATTAAAATTGCCTTCCACCTTCAATACAACGAAAGCTTGCTTTCTTTTCGTAATGGAAGGTCTTCAAAAAAGTTTCCAATATTTGAGAACAACTTTCAATGCTCAAAAAGAAGGTCTTTATTGGCTGGTATATTTAAAAAAATTCAACGGCAAGCCACCTGGTTTTGCTATATTCCAACATTTTCTGATATTCCGTTTCAACCTCGGCATAAAACTCTTTTAGAACTGCAACTCGAACCATGTAAATATAAAAAACCTAAGATATTTTTACAATAATAAATTCGTAATCTACAGTTAGCTCATCTGCAGCTGATTTAATTGCGTTGTAACTTAAATGTTCTCCACATCTATTGCCTATTGAAGTTATTTCAAAAGATGATTGTTATATCACGTACACATTATTAGTTCCTTGCCTAACTGCGTCCTTAAAATGGACTGTATTTTAAAATTTAAAAAAAAAAATAAAACGAAACTGGCCTGGTAAAATCGGGATTTATGGTCATGTATATGCTAAGTTACCGTTATATTGTTACTAATAGTGGTGATTGCGTTCAATGAACCCCAAGACTGGCAGACTTAATAATAAACTAACAAGAAATTTAATATCTGTGTGTTCGTTATTGAAATAAATGCAATTAAACATTAACCAAGTTGTTCGAGCAAACTTTGGTCAAACTTTGTATACAAAAAATCTTTAAGCAGCAACGAGCCCAACTAATTTAAAAGAAATCAAACTTACAATTTGTATTGTTTTAAAATCAAACAAAAATCTTAAACATTTATTAGGTTTTCCCTACCTGTTGCTTAATCAAGTTATAAAAACCCAACGCGAAGTACATAAATACGCACAATGAGCGTTAAAAGTATATCAACATTGTTTGCATTTTTTTATATTATTTTCTGTAATTCTGTGGTAAAAAGGAAATATTTTTTATGTCTGCTTTGATTGTTTTTCAGAGAAGCATTTTTATAAATTTAGTAATATAAAATTGTATAATGATTTTTATAAATTTATTTCCGTTAAAAAGTGCTATTTTGCTTTATTATTTTTGACACCATCTTTGATTTTGAATAGTTAACTGTATTCTACTAGTCAAGCTCTTGAATTTGAACTTCTAATAATAAAGGTGCCCATATATACATTTGTAGAACGCTATTTTCTAGTGACGGCCTTCATGGATTTTAAGTAATTTATAGTGCATTATATTTCGCTGGTCAAGGCCTTTTATTAATGCTCGAATTAACTTTTTCCGTTGTATAGAAGCTGAAATTTTGAATTTTGTTTGTAAAATTTAGGAAAAACATTGCTGCTATGTGTAAAACTAAGAGTGTGTTAAGTTGTTTTAAACTGTTACTCGCATGTGTACAGGCTAGGTAAACTTTAAGTTTAATATGTATGAAAAAATTTTGTTCTTAAATTTGAACTGTTCTTCTTTTTTGTATTTGTATTATATTGTAAAGAACGAATTAAATTTTGCAAACGTAGTCGATAGAATAATCACACATTCGACATATGAAAAAAAAATTTTTTTTCGAAAAACAACAACTTTAAAAAAACCGGTTTTTGGTTTTTTACACTTAAAACCGGTTTGAATAACCGGTTTTTTATATTTTATTTTTTTTTAAACAAAAATTAAAAAAAAAATAATTTTAGTAATTTTTTACTTAAAATTGAGAAAATTTAAAAAAATATGTCCCTAAAATTTAAATCTGTTTATAAAATGAGCTTTTGAATATATCAACAGTACTTGTATCGTTATAACAAAATAACTGGTTTGTGATTAGAAGCCTACTATTCTTAATCTTCATACTAGTTACCTATCTGACCTTTTTTCATATATTAAACTATCGATTTTAAGATCATGGGAGCACAACTAGTTAAGTTATATATAGTTATATACTAGTTTTAATACTAGTTATTGCAAATACTAGTGCGAATTTTTTTTTTTTATTTAAAGTTGTATATTATTATTTTTTACAGATTTTACCTAACTTTATATTTTCAAAGAGAGAGGATAAAATGTAGAGCACTCGATATTTCATCATTTTTCTTATTGCTATAGTATTTTGACTACTACGAATCTTATCACTTTTTTACAGTCTCATTACAACTAGTGATAAAACAATCCCAAAACGTAACTACTTAATTAAAAATTTAACTGCAGGATTTGTACACAACAAACACTTTTAAACTAAAAAACCAAAATACACTCTATGAAGAAATAGTTAAGTAATTCTGGAGTGTGATGAAGACGAAAATAATTTCTAAAGAGAGTTTAAAAAATTGTAATGCAGCCGTTCTTTGTATGGACAAAGACATATGCATTTAAGTACACCAATTTATTCAATATTGTCAAATAATTCAAGACACAAAAACCGGTTTCTCGAATAATATAAAAACCGGTTCAAAAACCGGAAAAAACATAAAAAATACCGGTTAAAAAACCGAAAAACTATAAAAAATCTGGTTTTTAGAAATATTTGAAAACCAGTTTTGATAACTCTAGTAGTCGATGATGGCTAACTTTTTAGTTTGATTTAAACTTAATTTCAAAAAATAACACGTAATACTAATTATTTACTAAATTTTGTCGCTCACTGTATGTGATTAAGTGTGATCGAGTATAAAAATATCTTTTGCAATTCGTCTTGACAGGATTAATCAAGTTTGAAAAAAAATGTTTTCATATAAACCTATAAAAACCCAAAACAAATTAACACATAGCCATTTGTATGCATTAATAAATATTTTTAACACTAAGCGGATCTAATTAATCTACGCCTTAAGTTAAAAATTAATGTAACTTATTTTTGGTTGTGTATTTTACTTATAAACAAATTTTTAAAAATTCTCTATTTATAGAAAAACATTCACAAAATTTTTTGGTGTATTAAAAATGGACTAAAATTTATTTTTAGAAAATAGAGTACTTTTTAATTAAAATTTATTTAAAGTTGATGACGTTATTAATAATACTGAGTAATTCTTATTATAAAATTTTTAATCATAAAAAAATTTTAAAAAATAATAAAAATATTAAAAGCACACAAAACTATTCGATATTGTCTAATAAAACGTGACATAACCAGTTTCTTAAAAACCGGTTAAAAACCGAAAAAATTATTAAAAAATCCGGGTTTTCGAATTATTATTATTCTCGTATTTGAGCATTCGGTATAGTTTAAAGTTCATACGGAGATGTGCAGACAAAAATGTTTTAAATTTAATTATTTTTGCTTTGATATAATTCTGTGCAGTATTTTAAAAGCTTTAATTCACTTAAACCCCGGAAAGCAAATTGAAAATGATTTAAAATTAAACTGTTTTAGAGATTTATTTTTTTCGTTTTAAGAATTTCATTATACTAAACATTTACTTAAACATTTTTAAATATAAACATTATCTCCATATTGACATCTGCAATAGGTTTATTACACATGGCAACACTTTTTTGCGATACAAGTTTTTATGAATGAAGCCCAAAGCCCATTAATCGGTTTGCTTGAATTGTGTCCGTTTATTTTAAGATTTTCGATATTTTAAAGCATTTATTAATACCATTGGCATTTTTATGTAATAAACTTTAGCACAGATGAATTTATTTAAACTTTAATTAAATTCTTTTTCTTTTTTTTTAGATAAAATAAAAACATTCAATAATTTCTAATTTATATTGAATTAAAATTATTGGCTAAATAAACGAATTAAAAAAAACACAATTTATTCTGTAAATGATTTGCAGTTTCATTTAAATGGGAAACATTCTTTTGCAGCTCTGATAGTCTTAAGGTTTTGAAATTTATTCAAATCAACTTTCTATATTTTTCTTTTCGACAAAATATCTACATAAAAATAAATTTATTAAAATTTATTTACCTTCAAAAAAAAATTGGAAAAATTTTTGCAAAATTCTCTATTTATAGCAAACTTTAAGTAAATTCGATCATTTTTTCATTAAATAAAATTTGTAAATCTTTTTTGTAATTAAAAAAATTATTACATGATAATACAGCACTTAGTATATTATGCTCTCCGGGGGCATGTTTACTTGGAGGAGTGTCCAAGTTTTGATGTTTGGCTGGTTCTGAGTACAGTACATGGAGCGCAAGAATCAAGTGAAGGTTTTCGGCAGCATAAACTTGTGCACAATAATGACATGAATAGTACCATCAGTTTACTTACTAACAAGGCATAGGAGTTCGTTCTTAAAGAGGTTATGGAGACTCGAAACGCATTAGACTAAGATCATAGAGAAAAAAGTAAGGGTTGTAAGTACTACAATATTTTCCAATCGCATAGTTTAGGTGTGAATCTTACGGTTGTATCTACAGAGTTTTGTTTCGGTACATAAATATGAAGTGAGCACTAAGAAGTTATGATCCTTAAACTAGCATGTTTGGTAGTCGTCCCATTCGACTGTAATCTGTGTCTATAATCTGTTTTGTTTTATTTATACGACATACGAAAAATACTCTTTGCAAAAAGAATTTGTATCAACAATGTTGATTCAACATGTTTATTTATTTTTTGTTATATCACACATACATATATGGCCTGCACATGTGTTAGTAGCAACCTTTAACGCTTATAACTCCTAAAATACTTAACAAAATCGTAATAAGTTTGAGATTGTACACATATGCGGTTATATTGTATATTTTTTATTAAAATCGGTTGTATAATATGTGCGCAAACTGCGTAACAAAGAATCGACTTGCCTATTAATACATAGAGTAGGCCATTTATCGGTTTAAATTTGAACCAACGTTATTTCAAATCTGGCAATACTTATGTCATTGTCTTCTGTCACAAAATTTAGTGCATTGAACGAAACAAATCGATTTATGCTTGAGCAACGTTAAGATTTATTGGAAATTTATTTTGTACAATTGGTCGGAAATTGCACCAAAATGTCGTACAAAATTTGGTCGCAGAAAAGAACCAACAGTAGTACCCGGTATACGCAAGTTTATTGCTGAAGTTTGTGAAACTGGTGTCGTTTTTGATGCGCTAAGACGTGAGTGTGCGCGTACAGTGCGTACAGCTGAAAATATTGAAGCTGTAGCTGAGAGTGTGCGTGAGAATCCAACGACATCAAGTCGTCAACGTTCTCAAGAATTGAATATTTCACGCATCAGTTTATGTCGATTGAAAAATTGTTCCGATCGAATAGGGACCCATATGACTGAAATAATGTTTTATTTCTAACCGGAACAATTTTACTTCACAAAAAAAACTAATTTAGCAAAATTTTAAACCGTTTTTATTTATCTATTGCATTTTTAAAAATAAACTTTTAAATGGCCCACCCTACATACATACATAAGATACTATTGGGAGATTCATAGGATAAGGATTGTCGGCAATGTGAAATCAGAGAAAAAAAGGAAAAGGTAGCCACAAAAGGCGAATAAAGTCAAGGAGTGATTTGAAGTAGTAATGACGGCTTAAATATTCCTCCAACACATAGGAAACCATGTGAATTCTTTTTAATAAAAAAAGGCTGCATATTAAATGAATAATATCCCTGATGAAGTTGGAAAAAAATATACAAACAAAAATTCGAAGTGAATTTTTATTTAATGACCTTGAAAGACTGATTAAGAAAACTAAATTAAAATTTAAATTATCTTACTTGTAGACAAACTTTCGAAAACTTATCTGTTTTCAGAAAATAATCAATTAAATTCAGATTGAGTTGGAATTTAAAACGAATTTTGCACAAATTCTATATTTATTCAATAGTTTAACCTGTTTAAAACTTTCCATTTAAGTTATTGTTTTTTTTATTTTTTTTATTGAATTATAATTAATGCATAAATTATATTTAAAATGTTATAGTTTTTTAATTTTTGCAAACACTTTGCACGCATCATGTTTATTACAAAAATTGTTGGACATTTTATAAAAATTTCATGCTTAATAATTTATATTTCTTGAATTACTCCTGTAATCTTTAAATTCTATAATTCTCTTAACCCCTAAAAATTGAGGGGGTCAACAAAGAACGTTGCGATAAGAAACGTTTCGTTTTACTCTCGTGTTCGTTTTTATTATAATTTTTTTTTTTCACTACAAAATTGTGTTGTTGCCTTAACGAAACAAAACAAAAACAAAAATATACACTCACTGCTTTGAGACAAAGAATCATTGACAAATAATACTGCTAAAATACAAATGATTTTCAATAAATGTCCCATAATTTATTTATAAATTCTCTTTTTTATAATTATTGTCTGTTTTTCTTATGTTGCGCGATGTTACTGAGACAAGATTTAAATTTAAACTAAAACTAAAAAAATTTTTCAGCAGTTTCTTATTTATTAATATTTCTTTAAGAAAGCTGGGAGATGTTCTGAGATTTATTTTTAAGCTGGGCAATTATAAGAGTATAATGACGACTATAATGGCTGGTTAAGTGGGATTTTAAAAACGCCCTGTGATGAGGACGAGCAAGAGAAACGGAAGATGTTTTTAGAATTAAATGAATGTTTAAGAAATATTTTGTTGAATTTTTTTCTAATTAATTAAAAAATGGTGTCTAAAAAAATGTAAAATAAATTAACAATTCCTTAAATGATTTCTGAATTATTTTTAAAAAAATTGTTAATGTATTGAGAGGTAGTTTAAAATAGCAAGTAAAGGGTGTTTTTTTAAGCCCGATAGAACTTGAAATTGTAAAAAATAACACAAAAAATTAAATTGTAATCAAAATTTTTTTTTTATTCGAAAGATCAATACGTGACATTAACATTTGAAAATGATTTCGGGCATATGGGCACCGCGGCTGTTCTTGACGAAGCGCATTCTGGACGTCCAATTTTGGGCCACTTTTTCGAGCACTGCTGGCCGTATGTCACGAATAACACGAACAATGCTGGCCTCCAAGGCGTCAATTGTTGCTGGTTTATCAGCACAAACCAGTGACTTCACGTAGCCCCACAGGAAATAATCGAGAGGTGTCAAATCGCACGACCTTGGAGGGCAATTGACAGGTCCATTTCTCGAAATCAACTTATCGCCAAATTTTGATTTCAATAAGTCGATGGTTGCGTTCGCCGTATGGCACGTAGCGCCATCCTGTTGAAACCACATCTTCTCCGGATCAATGTCATCCATATTTTCAAACAAAAAATCATTGATCATGGTGCGGTAACGATCTCCATTGACCGTAACGCGAGCTCCGGCCACATTTTTAAAGAAATAAGGTCCGATGATGCCACCAGCGTGAAAACCGCACCAAACGGTGCATTTTTCTGGATGTAATGGAGTCTGTAGGGTTTCTTGTGGATTGGTCTCGCTCCATATGCGGCAATTTTGCTTATTAACAAACCCGTTAAGCCAAAAATGCGCCTCATCGCTGAACACAATTTTGCGATAAAATTGGACGTCCAGAATGCGCTTCGTCAAGAACAGCCGCGGTGCCCATATGCCCGAAATCATTTTCAAATGTTAATGTCACGTATTGATCTTTCGAATAAAAAAAAAATTTTGATTACAATTTAATTTTTTGTGTTATTTTTTACAATTTCAAGTTCATTGGGCTTAAAAAAACACCCTTTACTATAAAAAAGAAAATTTTCTAAAAATGCAGATTTTTTTACAAAATATTCTATAAATATTGTATAAGAAATGAAAAATTACTGAATATATTAGAGTGTCAAACGAAAGATAAAAGTATTTTTTTAAATGTATTTTTTATTTATTTGATTTAACTTCTTGTACAATAGGACTGAGTCTTATATTTACAGTACAAGAACGTATTACGTAACATATTTAACAATACATATTTACTGTATTCATAGGAGTCCTGAACTTAAATATTCATAAATAATAGCAAAATAATAGACTGTTTTGATATGTCAAATAAAAATCGCCGATTTTGATACATTTTTGATAAGAAATCTTTTTAACAGATATCAGGGGCTGCTTACAGATATTCCAGATGGATCGGCTTAAAAGATTCTAGACGATCACCGCAGGTATCTGAGTAGTTATGAGATTACAATAAGCATATCATTCACAGTAGTATTATTTTAGGACAGTTCCTACTTGAAAAGCAACAACAATTTTTTTAAACTATTCTGAAATCCTAGAACATTATGACAATACGACATGTTTGGTCGGACAACTTGTGAATACAGTAATTATAACAAACTTAATATAAACAAAGCATGCCTTAATATTCTTTTTTATAGAATTCTATGCAGAATCTGAAATTGCAAATATGAGAGCTAATCTTGACGGAGTCATGCAAATTGATGTCCCACAATAACTACTTAAGCTTGGAGAAGAAATTTTTCTTCTACAAATTTTGGCACTATCTGTGCTGAAATAGTTTTAAACGAATTCTTATAGATTCAGTCTATCCTGACCTCGGGAATTTTTCTAGAAAGATATTTTCATTGGTTGAATTTAAGAGCAATAGTAATGCCTAGGAATTACATTTTCGATGATATTTACAACCTTATTTTACAAAAAGTCCCTGGCCATATTAAAACATATATGTAAATCGATTAACAGTGTCATTAACATCGAGGATGCAGTCCATTATTCACCAGAATTTTTAAATTCGCTTAATTCTTCTGGCTGGCCATCTCATGCAATACCTTTAAAAGTTGGTATTCAAACATTCCGGGGATTCCTATGATTCTAAGAGACTTGCCTACACCTTTCAAAAAGCTAAAATTTTCAGTAAAAATATTTTTTGCAATGACAAATAGTAAGTCTTAAAGGCAATCCTTTTCTTTGGTTGAAGGTGACCTTCGTAAAGCAAGTTTTTTACATAGTCAACTCTATGTTGGCTTCTCACGAGTTTCCAACAAACATATACATATAAAATCAGAAAAAAATTGTGGTATAAAAGAAAAGTTTCTTAGAATATGAATTTCACAGTTTTAACCTCTATGTAGCGGAATTTTCAGAAACAGAACAGAAACGGAGATAACATAAAAAATTGTAGCCAAAGGTAATTAGCATTGAAAGTTAAAACAAATAATTATAAAATTTTATGTTTTTAGAGGAAAATTGGCAGTATTAGTTAAGAATCCTATTATCTTGCGATGGACATATACAGTGAAACCAAAAAGTTCACGTACAAATTTTAACTTAGTAATATTACAAATAATAAACATATTTCTCGCAATCAAAACAGTTCTATCTCTTCTCATGATTTTTCATAATTTATTATTACAACAAATATACAAAAAAATATTGAAATTCGATTAATTATTTGTTTTAAAAATACAGAAATCCTTAGGTTTGTTCTTCGCATGTTATTTGTATCTAATATTTTTTCGTTCACTGTAAAGGGGTTTAAAAATTGTCTATAACGGATAAATTACAAATCAATATTTTGATGCGGTATGATTGAGGCGATTATGCTGAATACAACTTTTATTTTTTTTTTAGAAATAGTGTCAGTCACATTTGAAAAATAAAAAATAAATGTTTTGAATCTCCTTTGGAAAATTTAGAAAAATTTTAAAAAGTAGAAAAAGAACAAAAAAAAGATGTAAAACTAAAGCAGGCAGTCGTATTCAACACACTCTTTCTTTCTCTTTGTTTCATGAAATTTCGCCGGTTTGTCTTTCAATTTCTCTAAATTTTAAACAAAATTTGGAATTAATGAGGAAAGTAATAAAAAGTAATAAAAAATTAATAAATTAAAAATACATATGGTCAATTCCATGTTATCGTACGTGACATTTGCACTTCTATAAAGTGGAGTAATTTTTCTTTTTTTTTATGTTCCATCCATAGGGTACTTTATTTTAAAAAATTAATTATATTCGAATCATTGTTGTCTAAATTATCCAGAAAAATAAGAATATATCGTACGTGACATAAAACAGAAGTGATTTTGAGGTATACATGTATGGAAATATGAAAAAATCTGCAAATCTTGGCAGGTATTTTTTCTTTTTTTAATTTCTTACACTAAACCAAATATTTTTCATTTAAAATCCATCATACTTAATTGAAAACAATCTATAAATGATTTTATAAAAAATTCAATTTAATATCATACGAGATAGATTTTTCTTTAATAGTATTCTTAGGTAATAAAATGTAAGAAAATGTTAAGAAAAAAAGATAAATTCTAAATTAGGTCCTCTTGCGACTGTTCAAATACGAACGACGGAGACAAATAATGTGTTTGCACTACGAACGTGACATTTAAATAACATTCGAGGGAAATCAAAAAAAATAACGCTAACTGGACTCTATATTTTCCTTTTTCTTATGGATCTTGTTAATTGTTCTTGTTACCTAATTTTTAAGGAATATTTACAATTACAATTTATTTTTACAATTAAGTGGCAAAAAAAAAATAGTTTAATGCAATTCTTTAAAATAAGTCAAAGAGATAATCAGATTAAAATCTTATTATTGCTCTTTAAATAACTTAATAAGCTCTTAATACCTGCGCATGGTGAAATTTGAGTGCTTTTTTTTATCAATAAAATTATATTGAAAAACTTTCAAGAGTTTTTATTTTTACAGTCGTAGTTGACATATTCATGGAAATGCCCATATGTACGTAAATTATGGGAAGTTTATAAAAACTTGTCAAAAAGAGCAATTTTATAGTTTTACCAAGGCACATTTATTCATCAAGTAGTCTTGTTTCGTCAGCTACTTGTTTTTTTCTTCACTTATTTTAAATTTTAGATGTCAAAGTCTATAGATAAAAAACAATTCTCTCTTCTCTCTCATTTATTTCAAATGTCAAACTTTATATATAAAAAATAAATAATATTCCAATAAAATCGTGAGATTCATCCGGAAGTAATTCTGACAAAAACTTAGAATTTTTTTTTTCTACAAAACACACATGGCATGACATTCAAGAATTCATTGTTCAGTGTCTATCGCCTAGATGGACTTACATAAATGAAAATGTGAATACAATCTTGTTTTCAATAATTCCAGCCAAAGGATGGATATTGAAAGCATAACGAAAATGTATTACTAATAAAAAAAAAAAAAGAATATGAACATGTTGAATTATGACACTAGGGACACAGCGCGACTTAGTAAGATTCTAGCCAGGGATCACTCAACTCCGACCTATATAAAAAAGAAGGATGACTCCTGGTCTGAATCTTCGGCTGAATCCCTTGATATCCTTATGAACACTCACTTTCCGGGATGCAGGGAGGTTGATACGGGAATCGTGAGTGCGGATAGGACCCATCTGTGGTCGATGGGAACATATTTTCTTACGAGAGAATCTCGTGGGCGATTGATAGTTTCTCCCCATATAAATCACCTGGACCTGATGGAATTCTGCCACGTATGTTGCAGAGTGCCAAGGGATATGTTATTCCCTGGCTCCAGAGGATTTTCATGCTCTGCCTATCTCTAAATTATATTCCTGGGAATTGGAGAAGGGTCAGGGTCGTTTTTATTCCGAAGATCGGAAGGAGAAGTCATGATAGTGCGAAAGACTTTCGTCCGATTAGCCTTTCATCTTTTCAGCTTAAAACACTGGAACGACTCATCGACTCTCATATCAGGCAGCGACTGGAGGGAACGACGCGTTTGTCGGGCAGTCAGCATGCCTATCTTAAGGGACGCTCTACGGAGACGGCTCTATATGATGTCGTGAGGACTATAGAGAGGTCTCTCGAATTCGGGCAGTATACTATGGCAGCCTTCTTGGATATAGAAGGGGCCTTCAATAACGTAACCACCCTTGCGATTCAGCATGCCCCCACTGGTCTAGAGATTGAGGAGTACATCAGCAACTGGCTAGTGTCCATGCTGAGCACAAGGGTGGTTATTGCTAATCTTGGTAACACCACTATGTCAAGGCTAGTGGAGAGAGGTACACCTCAGGGCGGTGTGATTTCTCCACTGCTTTGGCTTATTGTTGTTAACAAGATTCTTATTGAACTGGACAATAGCTTAATAAAGGTCGTGGCTTATGCGGACGATGTTGTGATTAGCGATATCATGTCCGATGCCTTGAGATTACTAAGAAACTGGGCCACGGACAGCGGTCTAGTAGTAAACCCAAGCAAAACGGAACAGGTACTGTTCACAACAAAGACCAAGATTCCGAGCTTCAGACCACCGAGGCTGAGCACGTGTAAGGTGGCACGGCTTTCGTGGCCCTCTTTTGATGCACGACGTACATTGCAACTTACCAGTCGAAGTCGGAGGGACATATCGAGGTTGCTGGCAGTATTGACGGGTCACTGGATGTTAGGCAAACATGCAAGTCGGCTCGGACTCCCATCGAACGACCATTGTCGCAGTTGTCTGGATAGAGAGAAGGAGGAATCGGTTTTCCACTTTCTCTGCGAATGTCCTGCACTGGCGGCTAAGAGACACAGATTTCTGGGCGAACATATACTGGATGGCCTCTCTGCGATATCTGAAGTTGGACTAAATTATCTACTGAGATATCTCAGGGCCACGGGGTGGATCTAGTACCCTTACTCTTGGATTTTATTCTGAGATACACTAGAAGCTGACGAGTGATGTGGTCCTGTCAAAACGGAGTCATACAGACTCTACTTGACTGTTGGCGTGCAGCGAACTACCACGATAACCAACCAACCAATGAATTGTCATTTGATAGGTGAAATAAAAATTTAACAAATTTAAAAATTAATACTAAGATCCACTAATTCAAATTTCATTGAATTGTAAAATAAATAGGAATTTTAAATTACATAGTAGTATACCGATAAAGAGTGCTGATGATGAAATCGTAGCTGATTTCGAAAATGCATTCCACTCGGCTAACATCGAAAAAAATTTTAGAAAGAATATTCCTAAAAATGGTTACAATTTAACTAAATTTGAATTATAAAATTAAATGAAAGAATAAATGAACTTAAGCCAACATAAAAAATGGTTCACATTCAAAATTTAATATATAATAGTTAAATTTTTCAAATTCTGAGGGGCACCCTAGAATGGTCTAGTTACGCCAATGGCCACTGGAAAAAATTCACAACAAAATTTGTTATCATTGCTACATTATCTTATTGTACATAAATGCAGAATTCTGTAACTAAATTTTGTAAAATTTCCGTAACATTAGCCAATTCTGACATATCTGTCAAAAATCTGGCAGACATATTTACTTTTAATTCACGCTCGTATCATAATAACTTTTCAAGAACACAAAATTTTTTTTTTTTGACAAATCAGACAAAGTAATATAGTGAATCACTGTGCTTAATTGACATGCATGTTTGTAAGAGTTTTAGATGTACGAATATGAAAAACAACAACCTCTCTCTCTCTCTCTACTATTAATTTTTTAAGATTTTCGACAAGAAAAATATTTCGATGTGACCCTTGACTTGAAAAAATAAAACTCGGGATTATTTTTAATAACTTTTTGAGAAGTTTCTATAAATAAAAAAAATTATCATTTATTTATTTTTCCTGCAAATATGAATTCACACAAATATACCAAAACTATTAAATAAAACAAAATAATACAGAATTAAAAATAGAATATTTTGCAAGAATTTTCTAAAAGTGTTAAAAAAAATTTAAAAAAAAATTATTAATAATTTTAATTGGAATTTTTTTATATAATAAAACCATTTGTAGTCAAATTTAAAATTAATTATAATAACCATTTCGTTTGTTGTACATATGTATGTAGTTAGACGTCTAATTTTGTTGAGTCATCTTTCGGTTTGAATTGATTTAATTTAATGTATAGATTATCAATAGCATCCGGACCTAAATTACGTTGCCTGTTGCCAATTTTTTTTTACAGATGGACACTAACACCTGCCCATATATTTTGAAAAATTAACCCTTTCGCTATATTGTATCCATATGGATACACTCAACTTTGGAAGCTTCTGACAATCTCCAACCCAAGTAATTGATTCAGATATCGACTTATTATTTTTTTCTAAGTTCTTATGAATCTTTTTTAATAAACAGTTTTTTTAATTTTTTCCAAAACTGAGAAATATATAGCATTTTTCAAAAAACATTTCATTTATTTTGTTTTTTATTTTGAAAGAAAGGTTTTTTATTTTAGAAATAAAACAAGTAAGAGTGCTATATTTGGCCGTGCCGAATCTTATATACCCTTCACAACGTGTAGTCATGCAGTAACAGTAGTTTGTATCACCATTCATTTCATATGAAATACGTACATACATATAAAAACATACATATATAAAAACATCCCATTCCAAATTTAAAAACTAACGTATTTATGTTAAAAAATAAAAAAAAAAATTTAAAAAAAAATAATTAAAATATAAATAATAAATAAAAAACAAACAAAAAATTAAAAAAAAAATAATAATAAAAATATAAATAATATATTAAATAAAAAAAATAAAAATAATTAAAAAAAAATATATAAAAAAAAAAAAATTTTTTTGCCCAGCTGGGATTCGATTCTGTCAGTCTGTCCGTGTGTATTTTGAAATCAACTTTTTGAAGCCCCGCGACATCGCTTGAACCCGGGTGAGGTATTAAAATATCAGAAATATTCGGGAGTAGATCGGTATTGAAAATCAGAAACATCGGTACATAAACAATTGAGATATGAGCAAAAACCCACGACCACCTCGATTTTTTTTTCACAAAAACAACATTACAACAACAACATACATACATACAAACGTGTATACTGGTTAGGGAAAACGTGGCATCGAATCCCAGCTGAGCCAAAAAAATTTTTTTTTTAATTTTTTTAAAATTTTTTTTTCAATTTTTTTTTATTTTTTTTTTTATTTTTTATTTAATATATTATATATATTTTTATAATTTTTTTTTAATTTTTTTTTGTTTTATATATGTTTATTATATATATAATAATTTTTTTTTTTTATTTTTTTTTAAATTTTTTTTTAATTTTTTTTTGTTTTTTTAACATTTATAATTTTATTTATAATTTTACAATGGGATGTTTTTATATATGTATGTTTTTATATGTATGTACGTATTTCATATGGGATGAATGGTACACAAACTACTGTTATTGCATGACTACACGTTGTGAAGGGTATATAAGATTCGGCACGGCCGAATATAGCGCTGTTACTTGTTTAAACATTGTATGTATCCGAATGGATACAGACGCAAGAGGTGTGTAAATAATATACATACACACAATACAAATATCATCATTTTACGTTTGAAGCTGCTATGAAACAGACGTTCTTTTTTTTAGCTTTAGATTCATTTAAAAAATGACTAGAAAATTAAAGGAATCAGAAATTGAAAAAATGTTGACCAATTTTGTCGATTCCGATGTTTCTGACTTAGATGAATCGAAAGAATGTGAAGTTATAAATAATTTATTTTAAGCTTTCGATAGCAATAAAAGCTTTTTGTTAGAAGAACTCTCTAGAGAAAGTTCGTATGAAATCAACATACAAGATATTAATGTTGATAATAATGATAAAGGTGATAGGGTTATTGTTATTGATAATATGATCATTGATATTGATAAAATGATCATTGATGTTGATAATGATGATGGTAATAGGGTTAATGATAAATGTATGTAGTAGGGACGGTTGATGGAATAGTTAAAACAAATCAATCAATTTTTCAAACTCCACAAATTCCATTAAAAAATTTTGAACAATTTCGTTGGAAAAAAGCTTCCGGGATAAATCCAGAGATTTCCAAAGAAAAATACGAAATTACCTGAAAATTATTTTCTGGAGTACTTTACGGAAGACTTTCTTCTTTGTGTGGATGAGATGATGGTTCTTTTTAAAGGTAGAACCTGTCTGAGACAGTATATGCCGAAGAAACCGATCAAATGGGGAATGAAGACTTTTTGTCTTTGCAGCTCAAAAGGCATAGTTTAGGGATGGGCAATTGGAAAAATATATCGATATTTATTATATCGATATTTTATTTTACCATCGATATTTTTTAATTTAAAATTTCGATATGTCGACTGAAACATATTTACCTAGTTATTGTTGAAATGACTTACATTTGAAAATTAAATACACCTTCTTATGTACATACAAACAAAAATAGATGTATATTAGGCTTCGTAGTAACTTTTTATTCCAATTTTTACAATAAATAAACTTGATATTATAATATATATTAATAGTATAAATGCTTGCTCTTATGCGTAAACTTATAAAAACGAAAATTGGAAAAAATATATAAGATCAGTTATATGACTAGATCAAACATAAAAACAAAAAATAAACCAAAAATTCATTAGACAATCTTAAGTTTTAAAGTCAACAATTGATGTATTGTTTACACCAAATCTATAAAATAAATTCTGAAAAAATATTTACGATCAAGGATGAGATCAATTATATCACTAGATCAAACAAAAAAAAAGAAAATAAACCAAAACTTCAACAGAAAGTCTTAAGTTTTAAAGTCAACAATTGATGTATTGTTTACATCAAATCTATAAAACGGATTCTGAAAGAAATAAAATGTTATCAAATGAGAAACAACAACCTCAATTTAAAATATTTACATCTAAGTATATATGTTTGCTCGAACCAGTAATCATCAGATAGGAACATCAGAAGCACTATTTGTCTTATATGCTCTCCTGTCAATCTGCTTCTATTATCTGGTACTGATAAATAAACAGCTGAAGCAACCTTTTCGGATGATACTGAAGAAGCCTGGCAGATCAAATATTTTAGAGCAATTTTTTAAAGAACAGGCGTAAAATGGCGGCGATTCACTCAAAACTGTATGGGATCTGATGTTCTATCTAAAAGTGGTTGATCCAAGTATTGTTTTAGTTCATTGGGAACAGAACCAGAACTTGGGACCGGTCCTATACTTGTGTTGGAGATTAAGAGCTTTTCATGCTCAGACCAAATAGAAGAACCATAATTTTCTTTTGGCGCTCCTTGAGTTGACCTTGCACCAGGAGAGATTTGTTCCATACGGCTATGTTCTGCGCGTATATCATTACTTATTTTTTGTATGGCATTTGAGACAGCAGTTAGTGAAGTGAAGTGAATACGCTTGAATCGAGGGCCCAATATAGTACAACTTTAACAATATGGTTTGCAGTCAATTATGCCAATTCTTAAATAGCAATAATGAGTAGTTGTAAAACTGTTTAGTCAAACGATAAACTAAAAAGCGTGACATTATTGTTGATAGAAGCAGCCCTACAAGAACACTGACAGTAATTTGATGCATTAATGCATAAGTATAAGTATATAATTATACCCTTCACCTGTGGTGCACAAGGGTATATATAGCTTTGTCATTCCGTTTGTAATTTCTACAATTTTCATTTCCGACCCCATAAAGTATATATTTTCTGAAAGCTTATGAATAGAGGAGTCGATTACGACCTGACCGTCTGTCCGTCTGTCCGTCTATCCGTCTGCCCGTCTGTCCGTGTGTTGGTTGAAATCAACTTTTAGAAGCAACTATATGTTCCTCAGATCTGTATATGGTATCAATCTCTTGGAAATATCCAGGAATGAATCGCTATTGAAATTCAGTACACTCGCCCCATAACTTTCTGAGATATGAGCAAAAAACCACGACCACCTCGTTTTTTTCACAATTACAACAACAACATACATACATACATACATGTAAAAAAACATACCAAACAAAAAAAAATTAAAAAAAAAAAATATTAAAAATAAGAAAAAAATAATAAAAAAAACTACAAACAAAAAAATTTTAAAAAATTTAAAAAAATATTTTAAAAAATTTTTTAAAAATTTTTCTAAAAAAAATTTTTTAAAAAAATTTAAAAAAAATATAAAAAAAATAATAAAATATAAATAATATATTAAATAAAATAAAATAAAATTTTTTTGGCTCAGCTAGGATTCGATGCCACATTTATTCTAACGTGTACGTATGCACGTATTTTATATGATATGAATGGTGATACAAACAATTGTTATTGCATGACTACACGTTGTGAAGGGTATATAAGATTCGGCACGGCCGAATATAGCACTGTTACTTGTTTTTATACTAGTATAATTAAATCTAAATTCGCCTTTTAGATTCTTTTGGAAAACTTTTAAAAATATCGGCTCCGATAATAGTAAATAAATATCGATGTATCGATATTGAGGTATTTTAAATATCGGCAACTAATATCGAAATTTTTTAAACTAAATATCGATATTTTGATATATCGATATATTTTGCCCAACTCTAGCATAGTTTACGATTTTGAGATGTATCATGGAAAAGGTACAATATTAACTGCCTCAAAGCTTGGATTATGCTCTGATATTGTGATTCATCTAGAAAAAACTATTCCCAAAGGAAGAAATCATAAACTATAGTTCGATAATTATTTTGCTACTCTAAACTTAGTATTATATTTACGACAAAAAGGAATTTGGGCTACAGGTACTATTAGGGGAAATAGATTCGGTAAAATTGATTTTAAATCTGAAAAGGATTTAAAAAAAAGAAGGTCGTGGAAGTTTTAACTATCGCGTAAAAAGAGCAGGTAATATTTTTTTTAAGTCCGTTCTAATACAAAATTTTTTTTTAGAACCGGTAACTGGATAGCACAACCGGTTTTAGATTTCATTAGAACTGATTTTAAAAATTTTTTATTGGGTATGTTATTGTTTATCTTTATAAATTGTATTACAAATACATTAATTTTAGGTTTATAATTTTTAATTTTTTTATGTAAACAAATGAATTTTGTGTGTTAAAATTACTGAAATTAATAACAACTCAACTTGATTGTTAGTGCTAGAGCCATGTATAGTAAAAATTAAAAAAATGTAATTTCTTTTAACCACCCAGTAAAAACTTGAAAGGGTTTATATATATATATATTGATTTTACAAGATGAGTGTCGAAAACATGACTTCTTTCAATTTTCTTCTGTAAAATCTTTAAAAAATAATTTAAGTCCAAGATACGACTTTTTGCATCCAAACACTCATGTTAGTTTTACGTTTCATCCAATACTTACATAAAACAGGTCGATCGGCTCAGAGTCGATGGCGTGCCAGAGATGAAAAATTTAATATTATATTGACTTCAGATTTCTTTTTCGAAAATTTTAAGTTACGTCATTTTGAAATTATGAGCACCTGTTTTAATTTTGGTTTAGCAGCTGACGCATAAAAATGTTTAGCCGCGGTCGCCGCCAAAAATTCTGCCTCGGCTTGTTTTACTGTCAAAAAGTTTTGCTTTTTCTTTAATTATGTAAAAAAGAAAGAAAAAATAAAAGATATAAAAATCTCTTAATAATAACCTCCTTTGATGCGAAATTTGCTATTGTCCGATTAAATCAAGCGATTTCTATCCCAGTTTAGCGGGCAAAAATATGTTTTAGCTTTAAGAGGGAATTATTAAAGTTATACTCTTTGTTAGTGCAAGTTACTGATTTTTTTTATGAAGTGTGAAGTTTTTCAGGACTTGTAAAGTGTAACGAACCTGGCAGTAAAGCCCTAACTCACAGGGGAATGCGCTACCTATAATACCGGCCGTGCTTAGAGAAATTAAAAGTGGTTCTTGCATCTATCGAATTACGGTACGCTAAATAACAGGGACCGAAAATAACAGTTAATTTGAAATTTTAAAACAAAAAAAGCATATAGAAGTAAATGTCGGAAAACGGATTCAAGTATACCATACTGATCCTTATGCATTAGTATATGATAAAATATGTTACTTTTTAAAATTTTGATTTTTATTTTTTCGAGCAAGAATAAAAGTTATTTTTTTTTTTGCTTTTTATTTTTTCGAACAAGAATAAAAGTTATTTTTTGATTTTTTTGAGCGAAAATAAAAGTTAAACCAAATTTGTCTCTGTCCGGTATTTCTTATTGGAAACAAATTGAACACAAACAAGTAACAGTGCTATATTCGGCCGTGCCAAATCTTATATACCCTTCACAACGTGTAGTCATGCAATAACAATTGTTTGTATCACCATTCATCTATATATATAAAAGTGAAACTCTGTGTGTGTGTGTGTGTGTTAGCTATAGACTCCGAAACTGTAAAACCGATCGGGCTCAAACCTTGGTAAGTTATTGTACACATACCAGGGAGTGTTTATGGGTGAAAAAAAGTGGGCGGAGCCACGCCCATAAATAATTAGTTATCAGTTTTAGCTACTTGCACTTGACCGATTTTTCTGAAACTTTGCACACATCTCGAGCTGTCATGACTAAATAATTTCGTGATAAGAAAAGTGGGCGGGGCCACACCCCTAAAAAAGTTTTAATTTTGAGGTACTTGCACTGGACCGATTTTTCTGAAACTTTGCACACATATTGAGCTGTCATGGCTTTATAATTTCGTGATGGAAAAAGTGGGCGGGGCCACGCCCATAAAAAATTAGTTATCAGTTTTAGCTACTTGCACTGGACCGAATTTTCTGAAACTTTGCAAACATAGTGAGCTGTCATGACTTTACACTTTCATCATTAGAAAAGAGGGCAGTGCCACGCCCATTAAAAAAAAGGTATAATTTTGAGGTACTTGCACTGGACCGATTTTTCTGAAACTTTGCACACATATTGAGTTGTCATGACTATACAGTTTCGTATTTAGAAAAGTGGGCAGTGCCACACCCATAAAAAAAGGTATCATTTTGAGGTACTTACTTACACTGGACCGATTTTTCTGAAACTTTGCACACTTTTTGAGCTGTCATGACTATACAGTTTCGTAATTAGAAAAGTGGGCAGTGCCACGCTCATAAAGAAAAAGTTATAGTTTTTAGCCTTGCACTTGATATTCGATTAAAATTTAGAATGCGATTAAAATTCATGAAGGGGCGTAGCAACGCGCGCCGGGATTGGCTAGTCTCATATAAAATACGTATGACATACATGTAAAAAAAATAATAAAATATAAATAATATATTAAAAAAAATAAAATTTTTTTGGCTCAGCTGGAATTCGATGCTACGTTTATTCTAACCAGTATGTATGTAGGTTGTTGTTGTAATTGTGAAAAAAAACGAGGTGGTCGTGGTTTTTTGCTCATATCTCAGAAATTTATGGAGCGATTGTGCTGAATTTCAATACCGATTTATTCCTGGATATTTCCAAGAGATCGATACCATATACAGATCTGAGGAACATACAGTTGCTTCTAAAAGTTGATTTCAACCAACACACGGACAGACGGTCAGGGCTTAATCGACTCTTCTATTCATAAGCTTTCAGAAAATATATACTTTATGGGGTCGGAAATGAAAATTGTAGAAATTACAAACGGAATGACAAAGCTATATATACCCTTGTGCACCACAGGTGAAGGGTATAACAAGTAAGAGTGCAATATTCGGCCGTGACGAATCCCTTCACAGTCATGTACATAGGTATAGTCCCACATCGTAGCTTAACCTATATTTCATTTTATACGCAATTTTTCCTTATTATTTCTGACGCCATCCTTGATTTTTAATTTTTACGTAGTTAACTGTATTCTACTAGTCAAACCCTTTGATTTGATAAGCATATTGATGGGGTTAAAAAATTTGATTCGCCATTTTATTTTGGACGCCATCTTGGATTTTACATTTTTAATAATTTACTGTATTCTACTAGTCAAGCCCTTTCATTTGATACCAATATTGAGGGTGTTCAAAAACTTACATTTTAAAATACCAGATTTGACCCATATATATATATATATATACAGTCCTCCATTTTGTAGTGGCGGCCAACATGAATTTTAATTTTTTAAAATTTGCGCTAGTCAAGTCCTTTCAGATGATAACAATATTGACTTTCTCGGTTGTCTGGAAGCTGAAAAAAATTTACTTTAGTTTGTAAGTTTTTGGAATATATAAAATTTTGCCTATAACTTAACCGATTAGAGCCCGCTTTATCGAAAATTTTTCAAAAATATCTCATGAGGCATATTGTATCTACAAATAGGCAAAGGTACCTATAAATTATTCTATGGCTGAAAAATTTAAATTTTGTTGTAAAAAATATGGGGAAAAACAGAGGCAGACTTTTTTTCTTTGCTCAAATCTCAGAAATTTATGGAGCGATTGTGCTGAATTTCAATAGCGATTCATTCCTGGATATATCCAAAAGATATATACCATACACAGATCTGGGAAACATATAGTTGCTTCTAAAAGTTGATTTCAACAAACACACGGGCAGAAGGTCAGGGCTTAATCGACTCCTCTATTCAGAAAATATATACTTTATGTGGTCCGACCCCCCGAAATTACAAACGGAATGGCAAAGCTATATATATACCCTTGTGCACCACAGGTGAAGGGTATAATTATTATAAATTGAAACTTTCACAATCTAATAAAAAATTTTCAATTTTTGATTTAATATTGTTGATTTAATATTGAAATAAATTAAGACAAATAATGGTGCTATATTCGGCCGTGACGAATTTGATAATACCCTTCACAATCATTTACATAGGTAAAATCCCACATCGTATTTTTCTTAATTACTTCCAACGCCAACCTTGAAATACCAGAGATGGCTCATTTATAATTATATGCTGTTCTGTACGGTCTTTAGTTGCAGACATTTCAAAGAGTCTGTCCTTACGTAACATTTCAGTAGAAGTGCCCATATCGACTACTTTATTTCCGACGCCATTTTAATTTTTTATATGTTTTTTTATATTCAACAGGTCAAGTCTTTGTCGAAAACTTTCTGCGAATAATAGAAGCATATCGATACTTAGAAATAAGACTGTTAAAATTAGAATCTATCGTTTCTTAACTTTAAACCAATGTACATAGTTGGGGCTAACTTCACGGTCTGGCCACTGGTATGTAAATGATATCAATATATTTGTAAGTTACAGTAAAGCTAAAATTTTTTATGTTTTGTAGCAAAATGTGGAAAAAAATTGTTATATTGTTTTTTTTTCTTATATCTCAGCAAGTTATGAAGCACAGTATCTGATTTATAATAACGAAAAATTTCTTAATATTTCTAAAAGAATTATACCACATAAAGATTGCGCAACATATGAGGGCTTTTAAAATAATAAAATAATTTCAAAATTTACAAAGTGACAAAGCTGTGGTCATTATGTAACCCTTGTCACCACAGACAGACCAATACTTGTATGAATTCAAATTTTAAAGATATTATTTTAATGGAATTTTTCTGTGTCGGGGAACTTTGTAAATAAAAATAATAATTTTTGACATTTTGTTCATTTGAAAAAGAACTGCAAACTCTATTTCGTTACAGAGTTTTTCAGTTTTACAATAGTTGTGACATCCCTAAAGTATGCAATTTTTTTAATAAACCAACAACGCTCAAATATATGTAGTATGTTGAACTTTACTACACGTATAGTGGCGGTTAAAGTTCATTTGCAAAAATTGATGTTTTTTTTTTTTAATTTTTCGATCAAACAGTTAGACATATATAGAGAACAACAGAACATTTATTACAATATGTGCCAAACCCAACTTAATAAAAAAAAACAAGTAAGAGTGCTATATTCGGCCACGCCGAATCTTATATACCCTTCACAACGTGTAGTCATGCAATAACAATTGTTTGTATCACCATTCATCTTATCTGAAATACGTACACACATTTAAAAACATCCCATTGCAGAATTATAAATTAATCTTACGTATGTATGTTTCCAAAAAAATAAAATAAAAAATGTATAAAAAACAATAAAAAATATTTAAAAAAAAAATTTAAAAATATAAAAAAAAATTTTTTTTTTAAAATAATAAAAATATAAATAATATATACAATAAAAAAAGTTTTGTTTTTGGCTCAGCTGGGATTCTATGCCACGTTTACTCTAATCAGTATACATATATGTATGTTGTTGTTGTAATTGTGAAAAAAACGAAGTGGTCGTGGTTTTTGGCTCATATCTCAGAAAGTTATGGGGCGATTGTGCTGAATTTCAATAGCGATTCATTCTCGGATATTTCCAAAAGATTGATACTATGCACAGATCTGAGGAACACATAGTTGCTTCTTAAAGTTGATTTCAACCGACAGACGGACAGACAATTATATTATTTTTAATTTAAACGTAAGCCATCGTGTTTGCTGGGTTATAATTTCTGAAAAAAATTTAAAAGCATCCGCCGCATGTGCACTCGTAAATACATGTTGCCATCTCGTAAATATGTTTCCATAATTTCCGGAATTGATACCTTGATGAATAAGTACAAGATTTAACTTATACATTTTTTTATTCAAATACATCAAAATGTAAGTCCACACGTTGCAAAAATTAAAAAATACTTGTGTATACTTTTTAAAATCTATATATATATTAAAATCAATGCTACTTTTCGTTGTAATTTTATAACTCAAGAACGGGCTCACCTATCCGAACCAAAATTTTAGGCTTTTAGACTTGATACGTAGCGAAGCACGTACCGGGCGGCTAGTAAGTAATAAACTATAAAAAAAAATTTGTTTAACTATGTACTTACTTTTTTCTAAATCTAGTATTTATTTAAATTTATTGTAAATCATTTTTATTTTGGCTTAAGTTCCTATTTTCCTATTAAACTTTTTAAAACACTTTTAAAATAACTTGTAATCATTTAAGAATATTGCAATATTAAAAAATTATTCCAATATAAGCTGGGAAGAATGCATTTTCGAAAACGGCTACGATATCCTCATCAGCACTCTTTATCGGTATAAGTACTCATATGTAATTTGGAACTACTATTTTTGTATATTCTTAAATGATTACAATTTTATTTAATATTAAAATTTTTAGGAAGTTTAGTAATAGGAAAATGAAATGAATACAAATGATTTACAATTAATTTAGCATAAAATGTTCGAAAAAATCATATTTTTTTAAATTTATTTGTTTACTTTTTAATTATTTATTTAATTTTACCTTTTTGTTTTTTAACAACTATTATTTATTTAAATAGTTTACTAAATTATTCTGCTACCAAAATTTTCCAATATTATTTATTTGGATTCTAGTTGGTGCTTTCGCCATGTTATCAGCAAAAAATTTGGTTTAAAGGTATAAATGCATATAAACCAGCTTTAGCCAACAACCAAATAAATAATACTATTAATTATTTATTTTTCAACCTTTGCTAACTTATTTGTTTAATTTTAGGGAATAAGACAACTTAAATTTATTTTTTAAATTTAAATTTTACTTGTGTTGTAACTAAGACACGAATGCAAGAAAACTAAAAATACCACAAATTATATGTATGATTTTTTTGAACAACCAAAACAAAATGGAATAAACAAAACAATTTTTCAAATATTTTTTGCCTTTAACTTTGGCAATGCGATACTATCTTATTTTAACGATAATCATATATGTAGTTACAAAAGTTTACAACAATTGTATCGATTTCTATATTCGTTAACATTTCTTAACGACAGTTGTTATTGTTATCTAACATAAACTTTGTTGTTTTTTTTTATCGACAAAAAATTTATCTTTATACCTGACTCAAAAACCACTTGGTTAAGTCTCGGCTATGGCACGACTATCTGTGTGAGGGATGTTAGTGGTGATCAGTGCTGCCACAACAAAAAAAATTTTACAACCAAAATTCGCTTTAAAAGTTACCAAATGAGAAGAAAAAAATAACCAAATTTCAATATGTAGTATTTTTATTAAATATCATTTAAAATGCATACATATTTATGATGTAACGCATGTGATTTGAATACAAATAATAATAATTATAAAAAAATAAATATAATTATTTTACCTACATATGTATGTATGTATGTAATAACCCTGAAGGAAACCTGGGGGCAAGTGTCTCCAAGTCACTAGTTTTGTCGACTATTGTGGTGACTTCTTGGCGACATTGTCAACAAAGTGTTTACATTTTTTTCATTTTCTTTGATGAGAAAAAAAATGTATACACAATAAATAAAAGTTCTTATTAAATGAAATGTACCTAATTTACTTTTTATATTTGATATTTAATGAATTCCTTAATTTTTTTTTAATAAAACATCATATTTTAACAAAGGTTTCATTAACGACGTCTATTTCAGAAAGGTATCAAAAGTGTAGACTAGAACTACTTAAATACACTATTGAATCCCTGGTGATAATGTCTACATATGGTACTTAAAGAACTATCTACTCAGTAGTACCAGTGTCAATAGTAGATTTCCAATGACACGCACATGTTAAATGTCTATAGTAAAAAGCATTGTCGGGGGTATAATAAGTCACTAGTACTGGTGACTGTATCAACAGTGGGTCAGTACAGATTCACTACTAATATTTACATCATAAAAGTACCAGAAGTGTAGACTAGAATTACTAAAATGAACTAGTGAATCTATGGTGACAATGTCTACATATGGTCCCAAGAGAACTACCTACTCAGTAGTACCAGTGTCAGTAGTAGATTTCCAATGGCACGCACATGGTAAATGTTTATAATAAAAAAACATTTTCGGGGGTATAATAAGTCAGTAGTACTGGTGACAGTGTCAATAGTGAATCAGTACTGATTTCCTACAGGGAAGTTAACGCTTGTACATGTATGTATATAAAAAATAACAGTTTTTTTAATATAAA